>JAXQQM020081838.1:0-145000 GCA_034641835.2 Pinus albicaulis
TGTGTTTTAAGCCAAAGAGGTCTTGTTTCGATCTTTCTCTTTTCCATGCCTATTAGTTTGCCTCAAATTTCTTTATAGTTTGATAGATGACGTTTAGGAGTTCCCTCTTCATTTATTAAAGCTATTTGTCATCTTATATGTTTTCAAATCTTGAAAGTAAAATCATTGAAGTTAGATAAGTTTTATTGCTTCCTTTTTTCCACTGGATTGTTCAGCTTGAATGTTTATTTGTTTTAAGTATTGTCATTGAGTAAATGGTGTGCCCTATCTCATTATTACTATCTTTTTCTTATAAGTATT
Source organism: Pinus albicaulis (assembly GCA_034641835.2). Taxonomy (NCBI): domain Eukaryota; kingdom Viridiplantae; phylum Streptophyta; class Pinopsida; order Pinales; family Pinaceae; genus Pinus; species Pinus albicaulis. Next base: position 301 of record JAXQQM020081838.1, read on the forward strand.
TAAGACCTTCTTTTTCATAGGTATTTGAAAAAGAATTCGTAACTTCCCTTTGCCCTACCTTGTTTCCCCAACTTAATGTCCATCTCACTTCACACATAACCTTAAAGATCCATTGACTACACTAGATTTTCCCTGTGATGTACCCCGATTCATTATTTAGATATCAATAACTTTCATAGAATCCATAGCCCAATTGATTTGATGACCTATCACTCCACCTATCCTACTTGATCATCTCACCCAGCCAAACAAACAACAAACTCTACAGTTAACAACTAGCCTAAAATCAACCATCTAAAGTGAACAAGTTTACAGCCTTCGCACACAATAGAGAGAGCCCTCTCCGAGTCCAGGAAGGTTAGGTCCCAGGACTCCAACGACTGGTCTTATGTTACCCTATGCATTTGGTCTACCAATCTTCTAAATCATGGGAGACTAACAATAGATAGGAAGATTAAGGAGCTAGGGATCAGTGAAGAATCATGACCCAAAACTAGAGGGCTTAGTAATTAGCCACAACACTAGAGCCAACATAAAGAGACACACTCATTAATAAGGTACCAAGGGATAGAAAAAGAACCCATGTATATGAGAGTTTAGATTAAGAAAAACATTTCCTAGAATAGAAAAGAATAAAATCAATTGGAAATAACGATAACTAATCCAAACCATAGGATTTGGAAAAAAATTTAGCAGAAAAAGGAAAAAAGTAGAAGATAAGTGATTATTATCATGCTTAGGCCCTTGCAAAAATATGTAGTTTTTTAAATATTTTTCTTTTATTTGTGTATCACTCGAAAGGCTCAAAATATCGAATTTGGGATCAAATGTACATAATGTAATTTGTTTCATTGTTTATAAGTTGAATAAAATTACATATTTTCCTTTGTAAAAAAGTAAATAAATAACAAAAGTGGATGATAAATTCATTCGAATTCTTAATATAAAATTAATACATAACGTTTGAAATATTAATAATAATTAAAAAATCAATGCAAGACATAAATAAACTACTACAATATGGACATGTATTTTAAAATATATTAATAATGAAGAAAACATTTTATGTGTAAATTGTTATTAGTAAATTAAATATGTTAGTACCCATATGAATATGAAACATTTCAATGGAAATGTTAAAAGAATCATATTTTTTCCAAAGAAAAAAATTGTAGTTTTATTAAAAAAACAAAATTACATTTTACATGTTCTTAAAGAATGCATAGTATGACGACTTGCACTCAAAATTTTCACAAAATTCTCAAACCAAAATAACATTCACCCAAATCTTCTCTTTTTTACTTTTATTCCTTTGAACCTTTTACCAATCCCCAAAATTGGAGTTGACAATTATTGTTTCCATTTACTTTTGTTTAAATTTTAAAGCCACTTCTTTCTCTTAGTATAAACTCTCAAATGTATGTGTTCATTTTGTTGCAACCACTCCATTTCATGTTTTCTCATGTTGTTTTTATAGAACATCAATAAATTCTAAAACAATACCTTTCTTTGCCTTCCTTTCAATATCATTCTCCTTCTTTTCGACATCCTCAACTTGGGTAGCTTTTTTATTTTTTTCTTCCACTATTTGATGAATCTTGTCCTTTTCTTCATATTTCTCTTCTGGAAGATACAGATCAAGAAAATTCTACCCCTTTGACTTTTAATATCTTATCGTTTTCCTTATTCTTCCTTGTGGGCATGTATTCTACAGATGCCCTGTCTAAGGAAAAATAAAAAATTTGAATGTAGTATATTAAATAACTAACAATTGAGTCCCCTTAAAATATTTGTAAATCGGGTGCATGAAATACTGTTGACATTTACTAAGGTCAATTTCTATCCTAATATTCACAAAGTTAAAAATGCATTTTTCCATCCTTTCTTTCTCTATCTTTATAAACCTCCCCATTGTGTTTCCAATACCTTCTAAAATTTGGTGGTATCAGCAAGGGCGAGGGAGATTGTAAAGTATCACCCATACTAACATCTTTGTAACCAAGATTATTGTGGCATCAAAAGGTAGATACAATGGAATTAAAAAGAGACCCACTCTTCCCTAAAACCATTTTCCCTTGTTTAAAACAAAATTTAGATACTCTCAATTATCAAAATACACCATAAAACCCCTTCAAACACATGTAAATATAATATTTAATGGTCCAATTGGTGAATAAAAAGTAATTTTATATTCAAACTTGGGCTAGAAACCATCAAATATAGACTTAAGAGCTCTGGCTCGAAGGAATGCAAGAATATCACTAGGCTTCTAATAAATTTACTAACATATTTGCTTATTTTTCCATTTTTTCAATAAGATAATGACCTTGTATTAACAGATTTGGGTATTGCTAATATAGTGAAGTGAATTTCCCTTTTACAACATCTTTTAAAGAGATTGGACCATTTGTGTTTTTGGCATACAAGACCGATTGAGTTGGGTTGCTCATTCCTAGAGTGCCACCCCACAATCTCAAGTTTATGATAACTGTGGAATTACATTCAATTCCATAGCCTTTCGATTGGATGACATATTGTAACAATTTGCCTTTTTAAATCATATTTTATAGGTTTATCAGTATACCAAAATAATTCATGACCTTATTTTAAATATCTTTCACTAGATCTACGGACTGAATCCCCCAAAATGAATGTTCTTTCATTGAGAGTAGTCATAAAAAATTGAAATGAATCTGCCCCATCTAAAATTGTATTATGAAGAAGATTCATTTGAACACAAAAAGGAGGGTTCCATAAAGGAGATCTAAACCAAATGCAGATTGAAAACCTTCAGCCCAGTCCATCATCCAACTATGAAGTGCTACAAAACATATCTAAATATTTATAGGTGAAAAGAAAAAACATTGCATACCCTCCATCCCTTTTATAATCTAGATCTATGTGATAAGATCCAAGGTGGACGAAACTATATTTTGTAGATATTTTTTGGAGATCCATGAAAAAAATTTGATATTTATATATTTTTATTATTTTTCCATCAGTTCTATGGGGAAAATAATAAATTTATGACCAACTAACCTTGATTCACCAAATTCTACCATTTGTTTTTTATCCTAAAAGGACTTGCTTCTATTTCCACGTGCAAAAGTTCCGAAAAGGTTTTAGATATGAGTTTTCTTGAAAGAGGTTAAGATCACTTCAAAATATTACTAGCATGACACATTGCTGCACAAATTTGCATGCCCAGTAAATAGGCTAAAGATACAAGGCACAACAACAATTTGTGAATGAGGCCCATTGTCACCATAGCATATGCCACCTTATATTCTCATACTTTCATTGACAATAGGAGTCCTAGTATCGCTCACTTGTGATATATTTATATAGTATTGGTTTCAAGTGAGGTAAGGAGTTTCATTCAATAGAAACGTTTAATGAAGGTGTGACATTTAGGAGAAGCTTTGAAGACTTTTCGAGAAAATCCTCTTGAAATATCGAATATACAAGACGTAGGGTTGGGATATATGTTAAGGTAATGGAAAACCCAAGGTAAATATAGCTAATATAAAAGGTTTTGAATGATGAGCTATAACTTGAGAACCTTCAAGAATCCCCCAAGTTAAAGCACCTTCAAGGGTTCCCACTAGGTACGAAGGCTAGGGAACCAATTGATTTGAAATTTTATTGTGAGAATTCATTCAAAAGTAGGGGATTCCTAATGTAAACACAAATTAATAAACCCGTATAGAAAAAATCCCAAAATTCCTCCTTATTAAAATTTTGCACCAAGCCCTTCAAACTTTCCTTCTCCTCAAAGGGACAAAGAAAAGAGGAAGAAAATACGTGAAATAATGATAGTTCATTGAGTTAATGTGATCACGAAGGATTTAAAACCTAGTGCCTTAAAATTGGGAAAAATGGAATCAAGAGTCACTTTAATTTAAAAATTTCTCTCTATTAAGGAGACTTATGGAACATTGAATCCATAAATGACACAACTTCACAACTGCAATAGATATTTAAACTTCCTTTGAAAAATATTGATAAAGTTTCAAGGTTTTAATGTAAAGTAAGCCACTAGGAACATTCATTCACCATTGTCAATGAGTAATGCACGGAACACATTCATTAATCTCAGTTTCCTCACCATTTCACATCAAAGTAGGCGACTTTTGGCATGATTACATAATATTCCATGCATTAGAAATTTAGCAATATAAAGTAGAGCATCAGAAGGTACTTATTAGACAATTAAATTATAACCATTCATCAAAATTAAAAAGAGAATCTACAAGACAAGATACCAAAATTTTCGTACATCGAAAAGAATCCCTTCAAATCGAAAGACATCCAAACATCCAATTTTTTCCTTCAAATGCAGGTATGAATTTGTTTTTCACAAAATAAATCTAAATACAGGTGATGATGATTCGAAAATGAGACTCTCTTTCTATTTATATGAGTCTCAAGGGGTTTTATTTAGTATAATTAGCCTAATGAGCCCCTAAAAACAAATTTAATGTGCAAAGTACCAATCCTATTGGTCACAAGACCACCAAATAGCTCACACATTTAAAATAAGCCTTCTTAATGAGGTTGTAATGCTAAAATAGTGGTGTAAAGGGCTGTTGGAATGACAAGATAAGTCCTCCATGAGAGAAGATGAGTAGGAGGGCTCTCAAAATGATGACTAAGGGGTTTTCCCCTTTCTTTCCAAGAAAAACATCGATGGTACTCCCAAGTGCTTGTGGGGATAAATAAATGGTCTCATGGGTCTCCATCAACATGTCGATGATCCATCAATAAGAAGTAGGATGCTACAATCCCTCTCATGTCTCTCTGAATGAGACAACACCTGATGTGGCCCATACATTAGCTTTCAAGTGTGTGGTGCAAGTGTGTGGCTCGCTAGGAGACATGGTCCAAGTTCATCATCATCTCCATATGGCTGTGACATGAGAAACCAATTTGGGCTGCTCAAGAATCCCATAGCATGGAAATGAATGTTTTTTCGTGGTAGAAACATGTGGCTCTCAACGATCACATTACAAGTGACATTATGACCCTTTAGGGGTATTAAATCCCATATAAAGAGGATAATCGCAAGATGAAGACCCACCTATAATCATGTAAAACATTAAATGTGTCTCCTCACCTTATAGTACAATAATTCATTAGTGTAATTGTATAAATAAGTTTCTAAATCATGGGAAAAAGTGGAAAATTTAGAGTGGCATGCCCTTCCTAATGGTATTTAGAGTGTACAAGTGTCACCCAGCTCAAGAGGGATGTTATTAAATGCCCCTATTAGGTGGTTTTAACCCTCACCTTTGTTTTCCACCCTCCTTCATATGCATTTTTCCTTTTATTTATTTTTCTTTTCTTGACTTCTTAAGTCTCTAGGGGATGAGAGAATGATGTGTATGATGAAGTAGTAAATACCCAATTTATCTTGGGTAGTTCATTTCCCACCAGGGGTTGGGACAATATTTGGATCCTTAATGAGGCAAGGGACACACAGAGGGGCCTTAAGGACCAGGGTGATGGCCATAATGATAAGTGGTAGAGCTCATGCTTGGGTTTTTCCCACATCCTAAATTCGTATTTCCCAGCAATATTTTTCATTTTATGGAACATATCATATTGTAAGTGGTCAATTTATTCTCTTAAGTTTATTTTTAGCTGCATAAATCTCTTCGAAATATTTCTAGGTCTGACCAAAAGTGTGCACAAGGGGAGGGGGAGGCTAAATATTTGTGGACCCAATGGAAAAATGTGGAATTGGATGGGAGAATTGTGTAAAGGGGTTATAATGAGTAGAGGGGAGTGAGATATATGGTGTGGCGAAGTGGGACCATCCAACAAATATTAGGGTTTCCCATATAGAGCCACTCGTAAATATATTATATAATACACGATATTCCACGGGACTAGGATACAAGATTAACCACCAAGTTGGGACAAGGGAAAAATAGTACAATCCAAGCCCATTATATCTGCTAAATCCTCCCACTAATGCATGTCCCAAACATAAAAGAAAGAATATATGCCCAATTTCATAATGAAAGACAAAAATTCAATGTTGGAAGGCCAACCTTCAGACACACAATCATGAAAAATGGGTAAGGGAACATAGTGGTTGGATTTTTTGTTGTAGAATCGTGGCACATCTAGCTATCTATCCAGTGCAAGGGATTGTTGGAATTTGACTGAAGACTAATATAGGAGAAACATTCTCTTATATGTGTCACCCAAAAATGGTGGGTAACATCTGGTTCCAGCTGGGACATGAGATCTCGACAAAGTGCACGAACCATGTACTGAAATGCTGAGGTCATGATAACACTAGGAATCTCTTCAGACCGTAGACCTGCTACCTACACGTCAAACATTAACCACAAGGGGAAGAATGTTTATGGCATCCAACAATTATGTATGATTGTATTAGTCCTTAGAATCAACATGAAATAAAATTTACTCTAAATTCAAATGCACCTAATCTAGCATGATAACATAATATGATTTTAAATTCTGATCTGAAAATAGATATGTAATGTGAAAATTTCTTAATATAGAAACCATACTGCAGTATCTTGATTTACTTCTCCTACTTGTGAGATTTAATTAACAAGTTTTTTTCTGAATATTAAATAAAAAATCGAAGCAAATAAAATGGTAGCCTACACATATATACATATCGTTTACTGAAGCATAATGCACACATGAAAAAGGACACAATATTTTTTGGACAAGGTTCCTAGAAAAGCCCAATGCGGGAAAACCGGTGCAACAACTCTTAGAGGGTTTTCCTATTAAGCATGATATTTGAATACAATCAAGGACAACAGGAATGGTTTCCCAATAGATAATTACATGGAATATGTACCTATCACTCGGAGACATAAAATATGGCTGATTCAGCCGAGGAATCACTCCTCTGAAATATGCTGAATACAAGCTCTTTCTGGCCCACTAGAACCCTAGCGTTTCTCCTCCAACCTCTGTGTCATCTTCTTGTACCCAATGTAGCCACTACGCAGCACAGGCTACCCCTGCATCACCATTATGGACTCAGCGCTGCCTCGGTGTCACCCTCAAATCCCTATGTCAGTCTTTGCGATGCCTCTGCATGAGCTCGGCTGGGTTGCATCCCTCCTGCTAGTCTTTATGCTACCTGGTATGGATCTGCCTCTCTCCCTTTGTATTCTCGAATTTGGATCAGAATAATCCCTCACTAATATTCCCCTCACAATAACTGCAAGATCACTTGAAAATTATCAGCAAACCCACTCCATAATTTTGACTCAGGTCAAGTGCTACCAGTCTGTGTGCATTCTCCAACTAACCTCAAGCCTTCCTTTAATACTTTTCTCGTTGATAAATCAACAGTGATGATCTAATTTATAATCAATGGCTAAGATTAGAAAATAATTAATCCATGTTACTTAGAATATTATCACCCACGTGTTTAACTTAATTCCCTTTAATTATTTAATTTCCCTAAGTTAGACTTAGGGTCTCCATTAAAATAATTAATTTATTGAATAAATTTCACACCGGGTGGAATTTCTCCAAACGATTTCTGGGTCTTGTAGATCTCATGCGTTCTAGCTCCTCAAAAAAGTTCAAACCTAGAGCACATCTGATGCTACCCAAAATCTCAACACTCCCTCTTAGCGAGGAAGTGCTCTAGAAACCCTTCACTCTAGAAGTGTTACTCTAATATCTAGCATCGGTCCTCTACGCTGCTGATTCTTGGCTTACTGTCATCCATCCACAATAATGCTACTTTCTGTACTAGTTCCCACATAACTACCACTGACACTTCCACATATGTACTGCAACTCCCTCTTAAATTGCTGCATCATGCTGTCTATATCACTGCTACTTCTAATTGCTACACTGCTACTCAGTTGTTGAGAAGTAAGAAACTAAATGACATCACCCAACAACTTGACAGATAAGCTAGTCTAGTTGCATATAATCACTTAAGCACCCTATGTTGTTGCTATGTACTTCCTCTCTAGAGCCTCTACGCTGTTTCTACTGCTGCTGCTGCACTGTGTAAGCACTACCCCTTTGCGTTGTTGAGGTCTTATTAGTCTCTCCGTTGCTGCTTCTATGCTGCTACTGCCATTACACTGAGTTGATTCAATCTTCAACATTATTGCACTGGCTTGTGCCTCTCCATGATCCTCTACATCCACTAACTCCAGTCATCTTGCTACTATCTTAAAGCTCCAATAGCTTGTATGTGATCCAAGAGTTTGCGCACATGAGGGATCCCACCGCCACCATCTGTGGCTTAATGTACATATATATTTTTCCCCACCTCTTCTCTCTAGATACATGAGCACTCATGGTCACATAATCATCATTGTTGTCATACCCTTTTGCTACTACTACCTTGGAATCCACATCATCCTTGCCCTTCTTCTTAGGAAAATTATTGACGAAGTATCCCAATTCTCCACATCCGAAGCACTGAACATTCGATATGTCCTTCCTCTTCTTCCCTGGCTACCTTTGTTGCTTAAATTCTAGGGCTGCATCTTCCTCCTCCTCTTTCTTAAACTTGAATTCTCCGCTACTGAATTCTCTCTTGGTTATTCTCTCGATCTTGTCTTTTTGAAGTATTGCCCACATGTCCCCCAGTTTGGAAGTCGTGCTCTGCCAAAATTTCTTTGTACAAAGGTCTCCCACTCATCCGTCACTTCATTCAGGGAAGTCCTCACCATGATTCCATCATTAGGAGTTGCCCCCATGGCAATCAATTGGTCTCGGATAGTCTACAATCTAAAGAGGAAAGGATCGATATCCTCTCCCTTGTGCATCTAGAACATTCACACCTGATTCTCCAGAAGCATATTCCTCTGGATGAAGCTACCTTGATACAACGTGATTAATTTTGTCAACACTTCATTTTCCTTCTTCTTCTTGGAAATATGCAGAACCACGTGATATTTTACTCCATCCATGATAAAGAATTTCGCCTGCGTCTAATTTTCATTGAAAATTTTCAGAGCATCAACATCGGTCGACACAGCGAGGACGTTATCAACATGGTATTTGATGCCATACTGGTCAAGGACTATCTGGATTTTGGCTTTCTAGATAGAAATGTTAGAAACAATGTCTAACCTATCCTTATCAATCCATATGGGGCCATCTCTGCTCAAACCGTTGAAGCAATTTCTCTTCTCTCTTATACTTTCTCTACACTCATCAAAAGACTGTATCTGGATTTCTTGGAAATAGAAACCCTCTAGGGAATATGCTCCCTTCGAAAAATGATTTCCCTCCCAGAAATCCTTCACCAATTCGGTCGAATTAACCCTCTACGATCACTCCACTTGATCGAATCTCAAATTTCTTGTTTATAAAATATGTTGAGGAATTTATTCCCCTTAATTTTGTCAACCCTCATAGGAATTTTTCTGCACCGGTACAATAATTCCCTACCAGTAACTTTGAAGATAAAAAAATGGACTTCCAGACATGACAACCAAAACAACATCACTCCCTCTTGGATTGTGTCAAACTCTTGGGCCTACGTCTGCCTTTGCATCAGCTCAACATGAGCTTGATAGGCTCCGCATCAACCTTATGGGCCTTTGTCAGCCTCTGCATCAGCTCTGCATGAGGAGACTGGCTCTGCATCACCCTTGGAGGGCCACTACGCTGTCCCTCTGGTGTTCCGTTGCCTCTTTCTGAATCTGTGTAGCTTTAGCTACCCTATTTCAACAAAAAAATCTTGAGCCCTCTTTTGATGGCTTCAACTTCATCTGCAATCGCTCTCATACCATGTGAAAATTTATTAATATAGAAACCCTACTGCAGTATCTTCATTTACTTCTCGTACTTGTTTTATTTAATTAACAAGTTATTTTCTTAATATTCAGTAAAACATAAAAGAAAATATAACTGCAGCTTACACATATATACATATCATTTACTGAAGCATTGCAAATACATGACAAAGGACACAGTATTTTTTGGACAAGGTCCCTGGAAAAACCCAATGCATGAAAATCAGTGCAACGTCTCTTAGAGGGTTTGTTTATTAAGAAGAATATTTGAATACAATCAATGAAACCTATAATTGTTTTCCCGATATAAAATTTCGTGAAAGATGTACCTATCACCCAGAGAAATAAATACGCTGAGGAAGCACTCCTATGAAATACACTGAATACGAGCCCTTTCTATCTCACTCGAACCCCAACGATTCTCCTCCAGCCTCTGCATCAGATTCTCCTGCCCAACATAGCCATTACGTAGCATCTGCATAGCACAAGCTACCCCTGTGTCACCCTTCTGGGCTTAGCGCTGCCTGTGCGTCACCCTTAAAGCCCTGCGTCAGCCTTTGTGCTACCTCTACGTGAACCTAGCTGGGTTGCGTCCCTCTTGTTAGTCTCTTCACTACCTAGTATATATTTGTCTCTCTACCGGTGTTTTCTTAGCCTCAGATTAGAATAATCCCTTGTCAATATACCCCTCACAAGCACTGCAATCTCACTCTAAAATTATTATCAAACCACGCATGAGAATTTCAACTTAGCTCAATTGCTACCACTCTATGTGTGTTCTCCAACTCAACCCAAGTCTTCCTTTAATACTCTTTTCTTTGAGAAATCAACGGTTGCGATCCAATTTCTAATCAATGGCTATGATTAGGAAATACTTAATCCATGTTACTTAGAATATTTTCACCCACATGTTAACTTAATTCCCTTTAATTATTTAATTTCCATAAGTTAGACTTATGCTCTCCATTAAAATAATTAATTTATTGAATAACTTTCACACCTGGTGGAATTTCTTCAAACAAGTTCTAGGTCATGGATATCTCATTTTTTCTAGCCCCTCCACAAAGTTTCAAAGCTATAGAACATTTGATGCTACCCAAAATCTCAACATGTGATGCATCCTAATCTAACATGCATGGTTTACATTATTCCTATCTTAAGTGTAATAATAGAGAAAATGCTACGAAAATATCATTATATAAATATAATAATGCTTGCCTATATGATCGCTCATGAAATAAATCCAAATCCAAGGTAGGAAGAATGATATGTGGGATATCAAGCTGGAAGGTGGGAAAATAAGAGACACGTTCATCGTGAAGAGGAGTAATGTGTGAAAAGAAACACACGATCTTGCATATTCGAGTCCTTTCTTGCAAATATAAAATGGATGACCACATGACCAGGCTTGTGAGTTCAAGATCCTTATTAATTTTATGCTTTATGGTCACGCTAAGGTCATCAAGGGAAGAAGAAGGGGAATGATGACATCGAGAGACATAAAAAGCAGGTTACATGGTGGGATGATTGTATATAAGAGAGATAATCATTTATTCCTCATAATGTTGAGAAGGAATGATACATCTAATTAATTATATTTCCTGAAGACTACCGTGAGAAGGGAAAATTGTTCATCATTATTACTAATTGTGTCAGAAGTTGCAAGGAAAGGATCCACATGTGACTCAAATATAACCCCTGGATCATGAGAAAAAATAAGCTTTATATTGATATCATCATCATAAATGTCACAGATAGGGTCCTTTTCAAAACAATTCCCATGATTTCCCATTTCCCCTATTCAATATGTAATTAATCATTAATATGAATGTATAAAGGGGTAGTGGGATAATATTTTCCAAGGTCTTCTTAACACCCAATGAAGGCTTCCTCTTGAATCTCTAATTATTGGCATGCTTGAAACTGACTAAGAAATCCATCAAGGAATTCCTTAATAATTGATATGCTCCGACGTTCATGATTATGTATCCCTGAGTTATGACCATGGGGGGATCTTATGAATAAAATTATAAATACATCTCGGTGAGCCACTTCAACCTTTGAAGCATGTGCAATAAATATTTCTACATGATTTATCAAAGAGAGTGTATCACCATAAACCTTGGGCACCCCATGTACCATATTTCATGTGACATGATTAGGGTGTCTAGGGATGGTGGAAATGTCCAAAGTGGTAAATTATTCAAATAAATACATCCTATTAGGATACACATGCTACTTATGTAGGAGTCACTAGGGTGAAATTAGACATTCCTAGAGAGATTCTTTCTTCACCCTACAAGAATTAACTTTAAAGTTTAAAGAAGGAATAGGGCTTCATTCTTCCAATGACATGCTTCAGTCACTGACAATGGTGTAAAAAACTTTGTTTCACAAATTAGTAGGCCTAGTAAATAGGCTAAACCTATAGGGCACAAAAACAATTTGGAACTAAGGCCCACAATCACTATAGCCTAAGTACCCTTATCTTCTTGGATTTTCACTGATGGGAGGAGTACCAATATCGCTCAGTTGTGATAGATGTATCTAGGATTCATTTTAAGTGAGGAAAGGATGTTCCTTCAATGGAAAGGTTCAATGAAGGTACGAGCTTTGGGAGAACCTTGGAATAATTTCCTAGAAAAACCCCTTGAAATATTTACTATACGAGACCTAGGGTTGAGAGAAATGTTGAGGCAGAGGCTCACAAAAGGTCAATATAACTAAGACAAAAGGTTTTTAATCATAATGTATAAATTTTTAACCTTCAAGAAATTCCTTAGTCAATGAAACTTCAAGGGTTCCCACTTGGTACGAAGTATAAAGCATTAATACATTTGAAATTCCAATGTTATAATTCATTCAAAACACATGGATTTCTAGAGGAGACAAAAATTAAGAAAATTGTCTAGGAAGAATCCCAAAATTCCTCGTCCCTAGAACTTTGCACCAATATCTAGAAAATATCATTCCCCTTCTGGAAGATTTATACTTCATTAAGTTAATGTGATAACCAAGGATTTTAGACCGACTTCCTATTAAATGGAGTCAAGAATCACTTTGATTTAAGAATTTCTCTCTATCAACGAGACCTGTGTAGCTTGCCTAACCCTAAATAACACAACTTCCCAACTACAATAGATAATTATTGTTCGTTTTACAAAGATAGATAGATTTTAAAGGTTTCAATATAAAACAAGTCTTAGGAACATTCAGTCACCATTGTCAATGACTAATGCATGCAACACATTCAATAATCCTAGCATTATCACTAATTCACATTAGATCACCACAATTTGGATATCATGACATAATATTCCATATATTAGACATTTAAAAATGTAAAATAGAACATAAAAAGGTATTATGAGTCTATATCCATCCATCAAAATTGAAAATATAATCTCCAAGACCAGATCTAAAAATTTCAATACATCAAATTTCATACGAAACATCTAATTTTTTCTTTCAATTGCAAGCTTGAATTTATATTCACAAGAGAAATCCAAATCCAAGTGATGATGATTGACAAATGAGGCTCTCTTTCTATTTAAATAAGCCTTAGGGGGTAACGATCCCCTAAAACAATTTTAATGTGCAAACTGAGAATCCTATTGGTTAAAATCCTACCAAATACCTCAGAAGTACAAAATAAGCCTCCTTAATGAGGCCATAATGATAAAATAGTGGTCTAAAGTCTCGCTAGAAGTCTAGAACAAGGGATCCATGTGCCAAGATGAAGATGGGGGCTCTCAAAATGATGACTAAGGGGTTCACCACTTGGTTTCTCGAAAAAAACATTTCTAGTGCTCCTATGTGGCTCTCTGTCACAATGAATGGTCTCATGGGTCTCCAATTCGGTCAAAAATGTCGATGATTTATCAATAAGTGCTAGGATGATGATACTAGCCCTCCCATGTCTCTTTGAAAGAGACAACACCCCACCTAGGCCCTGGATCACCTACCATGTGTGTGGTGCAAGTGTGTGGTTTGTTGCATAATGTGGTCCAAGTGCATCATCATATTTTTATAGCTTGAGCATGAAAAAATAATATGTACTGCTTAAGAATCCGATGGCATGTAAATGAATGCTCTACTATGGTGGAAGTCGATGACTCTCACTCCTCACCCTATATGTGTCATTATGACCCCCTAGAGGGCTTGAATCTTGTATAAGGAGGTCTAGCCAAAGATGGAGGCCCACCCAAAATCTTGTATAAGATACAATGTGTTTCCTCACCTTCCACTACAATAATTCATTAGTGTAATTGAATAAATAAACTTCCAAGTCAGGGGAAAAAGTGGACACTTTAGACTCGTATGCCATCCCTCATGGGATTTAGAGTGTAGAGGTGTCACCAAGCTCAAGAGGGGGGTTGGTAAATGAACCTAATAGGTGGTTTCAACCTCTAAAGGAGTGACACGTATATGGTACATCCATCAAATCCTAGATGTCATGTGAAATTCTGGTGGAAGTGAATGGGGCAACGAGGAAGTTTCCAAGCCACATGCCATGGCATAAAGGTATCTATAACGAGGGAAGTGCACACATGGGAATATGTATGTAGGAGGGAGTAAAAAAATCATATCGATGTAGGGGAAGCCCAAGTTCTCTCATTTTAGAGGTATCAAAAAATAGTCTGATTTTGAAAAGTGTTGATTTAGAATACACCTTTTTTTTAGAGTATATTTTTGAGGCTTTAAATTTTCTTATGTATTAAGTATGCACATATTTTTTAAATGTTAGTGATTTTCATGTAAATTTTAAAAGTGTTGATGCAACATCAACCCCATTTTTTTGGGCTTATTTTTGACACTTTAAATATTTTGATATATTAATTAGAGATAAGTTTTTTAAAATGTTGGTGATTTTCATGTAGCTTTTGAAAAACATCCACATTTTTTTAGGCATATTTTTAACACTTTAAATTTTCCTATGTCCGAAGTATGCACATTTTTTTTTAGTGTTGATTATTTAACCATGTTTCAGGTTTTCTTATCCCTTTTCTTATTTTTCATCCTAATATGTTTGTTGTCTAAGGGTTTTCCAAACTTGTGTGTTTTGTTTTTCTTTGCAATAATTTTTTATAATGACTTTTTTTTTGCCAAAGTTTAAAAAAAATAATCAAATTAGTATTTTGAGCTTAAGAATTTTTATGTATTTATGTATTGTTAATTAATACTTCAATACACATAAAATAATTGTCAATAAAAAATGGTAATTTTAAATACTCAACAAAAAATACACATTTTGTATATAGATATAATTAAAAGATACGTATTTGAAGACATTTTTGCTAAAAATAACATGGTAAATCAAATTAAACAAAAAAATTAGAAAAATATCAAATTCTATAAAATTTTATGAATTGTATATTCAATGATGATGACATTAAAATAATAAAAAAAAGTAAAAAAAAACATACAATTTGAAAAAACAGTAAAAACAAAAATAAAAATAAATTGTTTAGAAATACAATTTAAAAACATAAAAAAAAAAATCTAAAATACAATTACATTTAAAATATATATATATATATATATATATTATAAAATAATTTTTTTTTATTATTTATTTAATTTTTCGTTTTTTTTAAATATTTTATTGCTTTATTTTTAAAAAATTTACCTCTTATTTATATTTTATTGATTTATATTTAAATTTTTTAATTTTAATTTTCATGATGATGGTGGTTAATGTCCACTGAGACCAATCTTTGGTTTATCGGACCTAAAGAAAAGAGTTATTTAATTTTATTTAAGATTTCATTCCTATGCTCAAAAAGCTTGGAGAGAAGCCTCCCTAGCTCACTATAATTTTGACATCTTAAAAGGCTAGGAAGGTCAGTATTGCAACAAAGATTATGAATTTGAGCTATAATGTGGTTGTACGCGGGGCACTCTAAGAGGAAGTGATTTTCATCCTCGATGTTCATATTCTCACAGAGATGGCAGATCCTTTCCATCCATGGTGTTTTAGGAACTGTCCAATGACCTATTTCACTATGGAGCTCATGAGAGTTCGTTCTTATCTTGGCTATATTACTTTTCTTTTTTGAGCTAGTCAAAAGAGAGAGATACTTTTGATATTCTAAGCTGGGGTTGATGACCTCCTTATAATACCGTAATTTTCTTTTAGCTGCTAGATCTTTCTCGCACCACATTTTCTCTTTGAACTTAGAAGTAACAAATTTTTTAATGTTATTGATGTTTTGCAATGTAACATTCTCGTTCATCTCCCAATGGTTTAACCAGGTCGTGTTGTCTTTATACCAACCTCGTTTAAGCCTTAGGTGGTATTGGCTGAATTTGAAGCTATCTTGGGAAGTCTATGGTCTCCTATGCTATTGAGCTTGTGCTTGTACAACAGAAGGCTAGTCATAGCTAGGCTCTCGATAGGGGAAAGACCCACTTCTATAAGGAGAATAGGATAGGGTGTATTGCTTTTAATTTTAAGGTTATACGTTATAAAACGATTATGGATTTGCTCAATCTTTCTCCAGGATTCTCTAGAGATGCTGCAACCCCAAACTTCACATCCATATAAGATAATAGCAGTGACTAAAGTTTGAAAGAGGAACTTCTTTCTATCCCACATTACAAGGTTTTCCGTTTTACAATTATCTTTCAAGACTATATATATATATATATATATATATATATATATATATATATATATATATATATATATATATATATTTAATGTTAATTTTTTTAATTTTTTAATTTTGTATTTTTCTTTAATTATCCAATCGGTTTTATTTATTTGTTTTTTTGTCTTTGTTTTTTTTTCCTTGTTAATTTCAGTTTATTTTCTTAAATTATGTTTTTTAGAAAGATTTCCTTGTTTTTTCCTCTATTTTTTTTTAAATTTGTTGTTTTTGTTTTTATTTTTAAATTTTCATTATTTATGTGTTAATTTTGTTTTACATTTTTTTTTCTATTATATATATATATATATATATATATATATATATATATATATATATATATTATTTTTTTATGTTTTAATATAATTTTTTTGATTTATTTGTTATTATGTTTTTTATTTTATTTTTTTCAATGTTTTAATTTTGGTTTGTTTTGTATTTTGTATTTTTATTTGTATTGTTTTTTTATATTATTTTTTTTATGCAAGGTCTATGTTGATCTTTGTCTAGAAACTCAATCTCGTTATGTGTGACATTCATAATAGATTTTAAAGTTTTGGTTATAATGGGTCAAGTCCAGCGCCACAATGTTTGTATTTAATTGCTCATCTTGAAGTTTTCATTGTAATGGGTCAAGTTCGCCTACACTCTGTCAATTTGATGGTTGATTTTTCAATTTTTGTTGCAACGTGTGAGGTTTTCTTAAGGTTGTCTTAAGGTAAAATTTTAAAATGGCTATCCCTTTAACATTTAAAAAACAAATTACTCTCGAAATAACTCTTGCATTCAAGTATTCATTTTTAGATTTTTTTTAGTCATATAAGTTTTTCATAATGCCATGGTTGATATATGTTGAAAAATTAAGATTTTTCGTAGTCATGATAACTTGTTTTAGTGATATGATTGAAAAAATGTCAAAATTTTATGGTTTTTCACAGTCGTGATATTTTATCTTTAATGTTATGGTTTAAAACAGTTATAATTATTTTATCTTTAACACCATGGCTTAAAATAGTTCAAATTTGAAGTCTTTTAAGAGACGTGATATTTTATTTTCAATCCGAGGGCTGAAAATCATTGAATATTAAGGTTTTTAGATCCATGATATTTTATCTTTAACGTCATTGCTACAAATTGGCAAAATTATATAACCAAAAAATATATTTTATTCTAGAATACACACTTTTCATTTTCAAGGTGTTTTTTGCACAAAAAAAAATGTTCAAAAATAACCCTGAAAAAAAGTGTTGATTCATCATCAACACTTTTCATTTTTGGGCTATTTTTTCATGCTTTTTGGGGGTTTTCTGGCTAGAGTTCTCGTTTGATCAGTTATTTTGTCAGTGAATTCCCCCTTTAGGTTGGGCAGTTCATCGCCAACGAGGGATTGGTACAATCATATGTTCCTAAATGAGGCAGGGGGAAAAAATAGGGGTTGTTGGAACCAGGATGATGGCCATAATGATAGGGGTAGAGATCATGCTTGAATTTTTACCACATGCTAGATTGCTATGTCCTCACCCTCTTTTGCATTTTATAGTATATTTATTTTTTTATGTGGCCAAATTTTCCTTTTAACTTTATTTTATCTACATTAACCTCTCTGACATATTTCAAGGCCCGACCCAAAGTGTGGAGAAGAGGAGGATGAGGTTAACTCCTTGTATAATTAATGGAAAAATGGGGAACTCGAAGTAAAATTTGTGGGAAGGGGTTATAATGAGAGGCAGGTGAGATATATGGTGTCGATAAGAAATACCATGTAACCTAAAATTAAGGTTTCCCATATAGAGCCTTTCCTAAAGCTAATAACCAATAGAGGAGATTCCACGAGAGTAGGATACAAGATTAACCACCAGTTTGGGACAAGCGAACAAGAGTACAATCGAAGCCCATTATTTCTACCAAATCCCCCAATAATCCATGTCCAAATGTGTCCAAGAAAAGTAAGTAAATATACCAAATTACATAATAAAATCCATACCTTCGGGGTTGGAAGGCTTGCTATCAAATATATGATCGTATCAAATTGGTGAGGGCACATAATGGTTGGCTCATGTGGTGGAGAATGGTGCCACACCAAGTTATTTAGTGGCTGCAAGGGATTATTGGTTGAAGACTAATATAGGAGAAATATTCTCTTAGAGGTGTCACCCACTAGTGACAGGTAACACAAATATTCCCATAAGTGGCCTCACACTGATATAACACCTCTCTATAACAATGTTCCTCGAGAGCCTCAGGTACGATCTGAAGCCTGATGAAAACAAATTTGGATAAAATTTGTGTGAAAAATTGTTGATGTCCTTCTAAATACTTATATTCCAATGAAGAGAAGAGAAAAATATCCTTCCTATAACAATAATGATTGCATATGATGTTAAAATTAGGTATACTTATATTATATAAAACAATTGGAAAAGATATTTTTTTATACTTTATCATTCTTTTGGCATATGTGTTTGTTAATTTCGTTTGAAACCCATCAAATATTTTTTGGAATTTTAAGTTTTATGTTTCGTATTT
Organism: Pinus albicaulis; assembly: GCA_034641835.2. Taxonomy (NCBI): domain Eukaryota; kingdom Viridiplantae; phylum Streptophyta; class Pinopsida; order Pinales; family Pinaceae; genus Pinus; species Pinus albicaulis. The sequence goes on from JAXQQM020081838.1 coordinate 19,247, forward strand.
TACACACTCCAAGTACCCAAGGATACTTTCAAGGCATTGAATATATTTATACACTCAAAAATGAAAATAAAAAAATAATAAATCTCACATGGTATATATAGAACTTGTATTGATACATCTCGTATCTATCAAGCATTCAGAAGGATCAAATGTCCTGAGATGCAAATATATTTGCAAGTTTTGCACTCTAAAAGTGGTTTGGACCTTAAGAAATTTCATCCCTTTCCACTCTTGTTATATCCACAATTAAGATCGATTTGTATTGGCAAGTGTATTTATCTATATCTTATTTATATCAATCTTTTTATGGAAATACATTCTTAAATTATCGTGGGAAGTAACGAAGTGTAAATTATGGTGGGACGTAACTTATAGTATATACATTTTTTCTTGAGTATGAGCTATTTTCAACACTTTTATTTTTGGATGGTTTTCCTAAAAAGTTTATATTTAAAAATCATGCATGAATATTGCACTAATATACATAAATCATGACATAAAATATGTGAGGAAAATACCCACATAGTACTATATTGTGCAAAGGATTCAATATGATCTTTAATTTATGGCTTATTCAAATATTTGAGAAATATGGTTTTTTATAATATTGAAAAATCTAGATTTATTTTTAAAACTTAAATATTATAATGTGCATTGGTCAATGCTAATAAAAAAAAAAATTGCTAGAAACATTCCTTTTTAGGGACTAATAAATAATCCTTATATTGAGTAAGTATTTCAAAATATTCTAAAATTCGAATGGACATGAGAAAATTAAACTATTTCACTTCATCCATACTTTCCCATGTAGTCTATTATGGCTCCTTATATATAATTCACTTCATCCATACTTTCCCATGTAGTCTATTATGTCTCCTTATATATAATCTAAGATATATTCATTTTGTAATTAGAAATTACTAATTTCAATGGGTCATCGTTATGTAGATTGCAATTTCCAAAATATTCTTAAATTATAATGGACATAGGAGAATTCAATTGTTTCAGTTCAGTCATGTTTTTCACATTTCCAAAATAATCTATAATCTCCTCTACGTCCTTAGATGCAATTTAAAATGTATTGGTTTCCTAATTACCAATTATTAATTAGAATGAGAAGGCTAATTGCATATTTTGGAATATTTTGAAATATTATAAAAATCTAAGGGATAAAAGTGTTTCAAGGGTACCTTAGGTTTCCAAGACTGATATGAGTGAATGTGAGTGACACACCCTAGTGGTGGAAAAATTGTAAAAAAATAGTTTAGACCTCCTTGGCCACAGAGAAATTTTGGTACCTCAAGCTTTAGCCCTGCACTTTCCTAGCTGAAAAAATAAATGTATAAAGTCTTCCTACGGTTGTCATTGTTAATTATTGGCATACTATACAAAAATGTGGTGGATTCAATATACAATCTGTAGGGTCTTATATTTTTATTATTTCCTGTCAGCTTGTGCCCCACCTCCAAAATAATATTGTTGGAATTTTATGTCTGGGACAGAGAATTATCTCTATGGAGAAAAATTCATCCACTTTCTCATGCCCAAATGCGATGACACTATTTCAAAAATAACCACAATTTGTAAGATTTCTTTGTGGCACTTGCACACATTCAATTCTATTCACAAACCAAACCATTTTATCTAGGGACAATGGAGGATTTATTACGGGATATGAAAACCTTCTATTGTGAAATTTGTAAGCCTTCCTTTCTAGAAACTTATAAAATGTGAATTTCGAAAACCTAGTTTAGAACACTGCATACTTCAACTACAACATTGAAACTACTCAAACTCTATTATTATGAAATTTTTTTTAGGGAGAACATCTTCCGTCCAACTCATTGAAGAGTGGATCATACAAAAATTTCCACTCAACATTGCGAGTATTCATTTGTCACGCCCTTTGTGGAGTTATTTATGTAACATTTCTGAGTTTAATTATTTTTCAAAGGGAATTATTGCTTTAGGCTATGATTTGGACTCTATAAAGTACTCCCTTCTACCACCATTTAGTCCGATGTGTATATAAATGAAGACAATGATAGTGTTTGGGAATATGGGATTTGTCTCTCCTTCTTTGTTCTGAATCGTGGGATGTACATCACACTCTATAATAAATTCGAGAGGCCTGATAGGGACTACAAGATTGCGCTAAGATGCATATGTTACCCCCGAATGAATGTAGTAATCTTTCTCACTATTGAAATTTTAATTTTTTGGACTTTTTTTGAATAATTGATTTCTAAAACATGAATTCTCATGTTTCATTGATAATGGGAGTAGTTTCGGGACTTATTTTTTATCAATAATTTGTCTAAATAATTATGCTTCAACCTCGAATTTAAATATTTGTCTCATTTTTCTTACCCATGATTTGGTTCACACAAGCTAGATCCATTTTATCTTTTACGGTGCTTAAAAAAACCTTCATTGGTTCATAATATTTTGTTGAGATAATGGAGGATTTGAACCTAAATTGGTTCATAATATTTTGTATAAATTGTAAATCCTCAAGACAGCAAAGAGTAGCAGACAGTAGTAGAGGGAGAGTAGGGTTTTTAATAAACAGGGGGTTTGTTTCTTAAACCTACGGGTAGTTGGAGGAAAGGGCCATTGATTTGAATATCAGGCCTAAAGAAGAAAAGACAGAACATGAAGTGTTCTAGATTTATGTAAATATTTGTTTATATATAAAGAGATTGTTTGTGAATTATGTGTGCATTGATTGATTTAATTATGTGTGAGAAATTCCTAGATGAACAAGTGTGATAGAACTCTGTAATAGGGGTTTGAAATAGTGGTGTTCTACATACCATTGTAAAGTTTAATGGAAATACCGAGATAGGGTATTTATGAGAAGACATATAAGTTGACATGTATCGATAACTAAAAGGATCAATGACATAAGAAAGAAAATGATTTTTCCAAATCGGCATTTGGATACATCGGGCTATATGTGTATCAGAAGTATATCTAATCGAATAGTTAATTTGGATCAGAAGTTTGGAATTAGAATCATATTTTCTAGATGTATGTATTGACGAGATGGTTTAAGTTTTAGAACTTAAAGAGGGCAATAACAAATCTGACATATTCAAGGAAAGAGGGTTGTCAGAGTACGTTGGGGTTTGCTACAATTGAAAATGATGAGGTGGAGTCGATGTGGAGTGACAAGCGAAAGGGTTATGTAATCGAATTATACCAGTGAAGAAGATCTGACTGTCTATGGAGAGGTAGATGCATTAAACAAAGTAGAGAAGCGGAGAATTGTTATCCAGTGAAAGAGCGAATGTGGAACCATTAACTGGAAAAAAATGAAACAGTAAAGGTGGTTTTGGAAAACCAACCAGTGATTTTCACATAGCATTAAGGTGGTAAGTGGTAATCGTTGAAGTGAACGTGATAGCATTTAGCGTGTGACACGTTGCATAGATGGTAATTCAATACTACCTATTTCACGTGAGTTTGAAGAATTAAAACTTGTGCATATTTGTAATGCGATTGTCGTTGGATTGTTGGGTTGGAGCGCGATGAAGTGTCCGTTGCCAGATTTGATGACAAATGGACAGTGAAAAGTTATGTATGGTTGACAGTTGTGGGGCATATATGATTTGACATATAAATGAGCCTCGACATGTGTGCGGTTATTGATCGGCGGAAAGGGTAAGTTATAAAATGTTATATTAATATTATAACATAAAGTTTGGTTAAATGAAATCTCATAAAGGTTGAAATATATATGGGGTCGAAATTATATGGGTTTAATGAAATTCCGCAAGGACATACGAAATATTGTGGCATGGTCCAAAAAGGTTGTGATGTGATATGGCTAAAGCAGAGACATGAATTTTAACCTAAAGTCCGAACTATGATAAACATCTGGGTTTTAATTTATAAAGTCTAAGACTACAGATATAATGCTCAGGGGTTATTTTAACCAAAGTTTTATGGTAAGGTTATTTGAAAGGACTTCCATTTGGTTCAAGGAATAAAAGGATATTAAAACATTGATTTAAAAAGTGAGGAAATCTTCTTCTGAAGATTAAATAAGGAGCTTCCACATTAGAGTTTGTTCCAATTTGAGGATTATTTTGGGTTATGAATGAAGCATGAAATTTTATATGGAGAATTTGGGTTTTTGTTGCTTAGGCAGCATCATTTTTGGTATCAGTGCAGGAAACAACTCTTTTGAAGGTTAAGGTTTGTTTTAATTAAATTGTAATTAGAATGAATGCATGTGTGATGGAGAAATTAAAAATAGATTATATTCTGAAACTGATAGATTGCAGCACATAGAGATACAGTGCAGATGAGAGGTGAAACAAGATCATGCAGAGATCTTGAAGGTGAGTTTATGAGTGTTATTTTAACTTTGGTTTGAAGAATATGTTTGCCAAATTCAGGTTGCAGACAGTTGAAGGAAATCTCAACAAAAGAAGATCACAGCTTTAAGAGCAGTGGTGAAGGAATCCAGTAAAGGATTCTAAGTGGAAGAAGAATGTGGCAGAACCTTGAATAATTCCAACAGAGATTGGATAAAAAGGAAAAATGTGTTCTTAAAAGGTGCAGATGAGTTGAAGCCTAGAAGGAGCAGAGAGGAATGCTCAATAAGTTCCAGAGGATAGAGAACCAGTGCTTACCAAAAGACCAAATCCAGAGGAAAGGATTGGTGAGGTAAGTTGTAACAAGGAGGACTTTTTATTGCAGAGGCTTTAGTACAACTCATATTGAATGAATGAGGAACTCATGAAGATAGAAATGGAGAAGAAGATGACTACTGATAGTCATAGAAGAGATAGCAGAGGTTCTGAGAGAGACCAAAATAGATGAAAGGAGAAAGAAGATGCGAAGGAAAATGGCATAAGGAAGCAGTTGAATGATGAAGAATATGAAAAAGAGTTAGCTGAGATAAGAGAATAATTTAATAAATTGAAAATGATGATAGAAGAAAACCAGAGAATTAGTTGGCTCATGAAGAAGAAAGTAAAGTGGCATAGGATACAACAGAAGAGAGAACAAAAAGTGAATATGCAGTTAGCAGAAGTGATAAGAAAAATTGAACAGGTGATGGGTGTGCAATTGGGATGTGAAGAACTCAGAGAAGCTGAGTTGAAAATGGAAGCTTCCATTTGTGAAATAGAGTAGAGTGAAGTTATGGGTACAGATGAAGAATGGAGATCTGTGAAAGATATTATGAATCATTGTGAAGATTTAAGATAGAAAGAAGTTTACCTTGCTGAAGAGGGAATTATTGATGATTTCCTAAACTATTGGGCAAGTTCAGATCAACAAGAGGATGTAAAGCCTTGTATTTTTGAATCTAATAATTTTGATGTGATTACAGGTTTTACAGAAGAGGCTGAACAATCTTTTGAAGCTGTCAAAAGTATGGAAGAGTATCTTTCAGAAGATAAATACTCTGAAGCAGAAAGTAATGATGAAGAATGCCTCTCGAATAAGGGAAGCAGTGATGCATTTATATTTGAAGCTGTTACAGCACATGAAAAATTTCTTGTGAAAGAAGAAGAAGAGATTCAATTTGAAGCACTGATATGTGAAGAAATAGTTGAGACTATTGAATCTTGTAATTTTCAAAATGAAAATTTGTGTAAAAATGTAGAAATTGTAAGTGATGATGAAATACTTTAGAAATTCCAGAAAGAAATTACATTGCTGGAATATTTGTTGGAAAACTCAGAGTATGAAAGGGAGATTGCAGAAGGCAGGTTTCACTACAGTGAACAAGAAAAGAAGGACATCATGAGAGAAGATGATGTGGAAGAAAGACTTGTTGATAGTCTAGAGAATTCTTCAAAGAATTCTTTAAAGAGAATGAATCAGCATACTGATGTGCTGATAAAGGAGGAAATTGTAGAGTAGCATACTGAAATGTTGCTAGAGGAAAGAAAGGTACTAAGGCCTTATGATTTTTATTTTAATACTTGTTTTGTGAATGCGGGTTTTGTTGCAGATGCTGGAGAAAATTTGACACAATTGGACAGTCAAATAAAAGAGAAGGAAGAAAATTCCTTGGAAATATTTAATCCATGGAATAAAGAAATTAAATTGCTGGAAATTATGCTGAAGAATTAGGATTCAATACGGGAAGAGAAATCTCAATTTCCATATTGGAAAATGCAAAATGCGGAGATGAAAAAGTCAGAGGATAACAACAACAAACTAAAGCAAAGAGATGAAGATAGCAGTAAAGGGCATACTATGTATCAGTCCAATGAATTGCTGAAGAGAGGAGACAAAGAAATTGTCATAAGTGACAATCTGGAAGAAGTTAGTAATTGCAGAAAACAAGAGAGTAAGGATGACAAGGTGGCAATAAGAATAAATGACCAGCAATTAAGAGATGAAAGAAATCAGCAATCAAAAGATTTATTAGACAGAGAAATTAAACTAATAAGAAGGATAATGATGAAAGTGTCTCAAAAGGAAGACAGTAATAGACTGTGAAAGTACAGAGAGTGGAGAAAAGCAGCATAAAGCGTGGAAACCTCGAGAAAAACAACAAACAACAACATAAATAAATGAAAAATTACAGAACAAGGTGTGGGATCCAGGAAGACAAATATTAAAAGCACATGATCAGGAGATCATGATTATTTTTAACCTTGAGAGTCTAATGCAGGAGCATTAGGCTTAGAAAATTATTTGTATTTTATTAGACATTGGGGTCTTCTGTTTTCAAAATAATATTGGTTTATTATGTAGTTATTAATGTTTTTGAGTGACATTTAAAATAGGAATTAATTAAATATTGAGAGAGATTTGTAAATGTTCCTGAATGATTTAAGAACAAGAGGGAATTAAGATAGTTTACATTCCATAGGAAATGAAAGATTTGAAATTTAATTGTAAATTCCTAAAGTGGAATTGGTTCCATGATTTTATTGGTTTGAAAGGATTTTTAGGGATAAAAGATAGATTTTAGGACTGAGAGGATTTTGAGGAATTTTGTTGAGATAATGGAGGATCTGAACCTAAATTTGTTCATAATATTTTGTATAAATTGTAAAACCTTAAGACAGCAGAGAGTAGTAGATAGTAGTAGAGGCGGAGTAGGGGTTTTAACAAACAGGGGGTTTGTTTGTTAAGCCTACGAGGAGTTGGAGAAAAGGGCCATTGATTTTAATATCAGGCCTAAAGAAGAAAAGACAGAACATGAAGTGTTCTGGATGTATGTAAATATTTTTTTATATATAAAGAGATTTTTTGTGAACTATGTGTGCATTGATTGATTTAATTATGTGTGAGAAATGCTCGGATGAACAAGTGTGATAAAACTCTATAATAGGGGTTTGAAATAGTGGTGTTCTGCATACCATAATAAAGTTTAATGGAAATACCAAGATAGGGTATTATCAGGAATTGATTCGAAGAGCAATAAGGGTTTGGATACATATCTGAGAAGAAATATAAGTTGAGGTGTATCGATCATTGAATGGATCGATGACATAGGAAAGAAAATGATTTTTCCAATTCGGCATTTGGATACATTGGGATATATGTGTATCAGAAGTATGTTTGATCGAATAGTGAATTCGGATCAGAAGTTTGGAATTAGAATCATATGTTCGAGATGTATGTATTGACGAGATGGTTTAAGTTTTAGAACATAAAGAGGGCAATAACAAATCTTGCAGATTCAAGGAAAGAGGGTTGTCAGAGTGCGTTGGGGTTTGCTACAATTGCAAATGATGAAGTAGAGTCAATGTGGAGTGACAAGTGAAAGGGTTATGTAATCGAATGATACCAGTGAAGAAGATCTGACTATCTATGGAGAGGTAGATGCATTAAACAACATAGAGAAGTGGAGAATTGTTATCTAGTGAAAGATCAAATGCGGAACCATGAGTAAAATGGAACCATGAACCGGAAGCAAATGAAACAGTGAAGGCGATTTTGGAAAACCAACCAGTGGTTTTCGCGTAGCACTAAGGTGGTAAGCAGTAATACTTGAAACAAACGCGATAGCATTCAGTGTGTGACACATTTCATAGATGGTATATTAATGCCGCCTATTTCGTGTGAGTTTGAAGAATTAAAACTTTTACATCTTTGTAATGCGATTGTCATTGGATTGCTGGGTTGGAGCACGATGAAGCGTCCGCCGTCAGATTTTATAATGGATGGATAGTGAAAAGGTATGTATGGTTGATAGTTGTGGGCCATATATGATTTGACATATAAATGAGCCTCGACATGTGCGCGGTTATTGATCGACAGAAAGGGTAAGTTATAAAATGTTATATTAATCTTATAACATAAAGTTTGGTTAAATGAAATCTCATAAAGGTTGAAATATATGTGGGGTTGAAATTATATGGGTTTAATGAAATTCCGCATGGACATGTGAAATACTGTGGAATGGTTCAAAAAGGTTGTGATGTGATATAGCTAAAGCAGAGACATGAATTTTAACCTAAAGTCCGAACTATGATAAAAATTTGGGTTTTAATTTATAAAGTCCCAGATTATAGATATAATGCCGAGGGGTTATTTTAACCAAAGGTTTATGGTAAGGTTATTTGAAAGGAATTCCACTTGGTTCAAGAAATAAAAGGATATTAAAACCTTGATTTAAAAAGTGAGAAAATTTTCTTTCGAAGATTACATAAGGATCTTCCGCATTAGAGTTTGTTCCAATTTGAGAATTATTTTGGGTTATGAATGAACCATAAAATTTTATATGGAGAATGTGGGTTTTTTTTTCTTAGGCAGCATCATTTTAATTATGATTGTGAAGAATGCAATATTTTTATATCTCATTCATACTCGATTGTAATATCAAATGTGAACACATTAAGAATAGTGATAATTCAATCATGTATTCTTTATAATGATTTGAATTAAAATAAATAAAAAATATAAGTTTATTCTTATTTTTTATTATAATCTATATCATAATATTTTTAGAAAATATTTCAATTTTAATGTAAAGGGACTCCCAGATGGAGATGAAAATGGTACACCACTTGGCAACATGGCAGCCTGCGGAGCCAGCGTGGCCTCCAAGAGCCCATTGAATGTTTCATAATGAATCTACATCCATTAAGTGCCCTCAAGGAGACGAATTTCCCACTTACGACCACATTATAATACCACATTGGCTTGGGAATATGAATAGTGTGGTTATTTAGGTGATGACGTGCGAGATTGCAAACGGATTTGGTATTGAGCTCTAGTTTTCCTTGTCGAGGTTATGGTAGTGGGAAATTGAGGAACGTGGGGAACGTTTCAACCCGAAGCTGCAAGGGGAGGTCTCTGCCAATGATTTTCGGTGGGATCCTCACACGTCGCAAGTACCTACGTTCCCCAATAACCTTTTTGAATATTTTGGTCTATGTGTTGAGTCCTCGACATTGTCACCATGTAAAGATACTTGCTTCACCAGCGAGTTTACCTTGGTTTTGATTAGTCTCTTTTGACCTAGCCAATTCTTCTCCATCTTGCGATTTGGTTTCGGGCTAAAAGACCAGTGGGATTTTCTTTGGGCTAACTGTGTTGGCAGGGTCTCCACTTTGTCGGCTTAGAGCAACCCTCACTGTCATTTGGAAGCCACTGCATTCATAGCTTGGAGGGGTGAATTTGCAGTGGACTCGAATTGGGGTGGTGTCACGGAAAGAAGGAAGAACAGGCAGAATGCCACCAGTATCGGCTACATCAGGTCTGACATTTTTCTTTGTTAATTATTTTATCTTGCTCATCTGTGTACCATTCGGTGCTTTTTGTCGAGAGGGTGGTCTCTCTCCATGCCCCCTATAAGGTATTTTTCAGTCTCGTGTGGGCATGATATCCCTACCATGGTTTCCTTTATCTCTCCTCATCGTGCCTCAATGACACGATAGTGGGGTCATCCTCGTCGGTGGGGAGCAACTCTTCGACAAGATGAGCACCACCGATAGAATGAGGGAAGCCACTCATCTTTGGAAAATGCAGCCAGCCTAAAAACAAAGGTTGATGCTCGCCCGGCCATGTGTTAGCTCCAACTACCTTGGAATCTATAGTAGACTAACTTCAAAACATTCAACTAAATATTGACATCATGAGAAATCAATGTGATGAGGATTGAAATAAATTGGTAGCCTACATCAATGATGTTCAACATGTCAAGAATGAAATGTTGGACAACTTTGATAGCCTCAATCTATCTGAAGGGTGGAACATATATTTCAACATGCATGAACATGGACGCTTCTTTGTTGCCTCTCTTGTCTTCCTACCTAATCCACCTCCTTAAGAGGTTGACTGAGTGGATTTTGTTCAATTTTGTCTATATATGATATGGTTTATAAGTCAATCAGAAACAAAATATGGCACCGTATGTCTCTCTTTTCCTGAAGGCCTTATGCTCAGCAAGTCCCCTTGCATGAGAGAGAAGGGCCTATGGAGATGATTTTTGTACTTAATTTCTCTTTGATAGCATAGTTGTTGACAAAAAAATAAAAATAAACAAATAATAAACAAATAAAAAGGATACATGTCAAATCTACATTAACCACAAACATAATCATGCATTACTCAAAAATTATATTATAAAATGTTCCTCTTGGCTCAATAAACAAAAAGAGAATTACATAATATACAATAAGTTATTTTATTTAAAATAACATATTTATGAATTAATTTTTGTAGTATTTAACAAGCAAATAAATATTTTTAATTATTAATTAAATACACGTTATTTAATATTAATGGAAAAAAATTAGAACTTTGAAATTTTAAAAATTTATTTTATATATGTTATCATATATTTTTTTTCATAAGTTCGATCCTATCTAGATCACTTTTTGCTTTGATCACTTTTTGCTTTGATATGGAATTAAATGAGCGAAATTTTGGTTCCATAAATCTTTGTTAATTTATTTTTATTATTATTATTTAAAATGATGAATGTAATGTTCATTTTGGAAAATATGTCACTAGTTGAATATTATTAAATTTACAATTTGTTGGAGAGAGAGTTTCCGCTGAATGTATTTTTTGTCCCAAGAGAGACATTGTATAGTTGAGTATGTGATTTTTCCATGTTGAATATGGATTTGTGACATGTCCCTTTTAAAATAAAAATAAAATGCTATATAAATAAAAATGTGATGCTGACTATAATAAGAAATAAAAATAAATGTATATTTTTAATTAGTTTCAAATAAAAGCATTAGGAAACATCGAGAATCAATTTATCACTACGTTATATGTATAAGTTGTTGATATTACAACAAGGAGATGTAAAACTGTTTCATCTCACTTTCAAAATAACAATAAAAAGAGTATGAAATAAAATAAATCTTATATAAGATAATTAAAAAAAATTCTTATATTTTCACTTCGAGATATTAAAATTATACAATTCTTATGCTCTTTTAAAAATATTTCCATATAAGATTAAATAAATTATTTTAATATCAATATGATATCAAATTCATAGTATGTAAATACATGTAGAAAGTATATATATTAACCATACTAAAATATTTCAATTCCTAAAATGTAACATTCCTCAATATATCTCGTACAAAATACACATGATTAAAAACCTTTACATGTTTTACTAACATGTATCATCCCACTAATGACTTGAGAAATTATGCTCAACTAATAATTAAATGATGTAATTATATATACTAAGGTGAATAATGAGAGAAATGAAAATAGTTATTTCCATTAAAAAATAATCATTAGTGCAACTTGTTAACATAATGAATCCTGATGCAACTTTACAAAATTAACATTTTTCAATTAATTAGGGCATATTAAAAACATCAAGAATGATATACTTAGGAATGATAGGATAGAGAAAATATAAAAGAACATAAATGTGCATCGAGATTACCCTAAAAACCATGAAAGGAAAAAATAGCTAACACTTTTTTTTGTTAAGCATTTCATGAGAGAGTTCACCCCTTACTCAATTATAATAATGGAGTCCATCCCTTGTTAATTGTTAGTATTTTACAAAAAAAACATAAACATCAATTTAAAAATTACTAATTAAAGGCCCATACATTACACATTTCATCATGTTTCTCAAAAAAATTACCCAACAATTCTTAGATCACAACATCATTGTGCCAAGAATCTCTATTGTAGTACCATTCTTTCCCATCGTACATCACTATTGTCAAACCATCAAAATTTTGAAATATATCTCAATACCTAGGTTCTCATCAAACTTTTCAAATATATCTCAATACCTAGGTTCTCATTGTAATACCACATCTCATTACTTTTCACTCTGCATATAACAATAGTTATATATAATGCATCTAACAATAGTTATATATAATGATGTCATCACATAGAATAGTATTAATTATAAACCACCTTTCCATCGCTTTGAAAGAGATTACTTTACAAAATACAACTCAAATTCCTTGTAGAGGTCATTATTTCTTCACTGAAAACACTATCATTATAAAATTTCTCCAATGTCATTATTACCTGTAACTCTTGAAATATCAAATTAGCAAAACCCAAAATATTATGGCTTTTCCTCCATGAGATCTCTCTACCTCCACATTCTTCCATTTATCACTTTCATGTGAGAATCACTAATAACTTCCACATATTATATTTATTGATGTGAAAGAAATTTCTTGCAAATGTACAAATAAATGTAACATTCATAAGCATAATTAACCTTTATATTCTTAAATGCATTGTCAAAAATATAATCCTAACTATTATTGCATTTAACACATGAAATACAGTAACTATTGCAATCCCTACTATTGTTATATTTAACAAAATGCAAAACCATTGCTATAAATTCACAAAACCATTGTAATAGCTCCATTTTATTTTTATGTCACAAAACCGTGGATATCAATATACTTGTTCCTTTCAATATAAAACCATATTTAAAAACATGAACTACAACTAGTATTATTAATACCCATGTGATAACATATGAAATTAAAGTTAAACACAATCATTTTGTCTGTCTATATGATACAATTATAAAAACATACATATTTATCCATATTTCAAATGCATTAAATAAATATATTGTAGTCATATAAACCTAGTTAATATTTATCCATATTTCAAATGCATTGAATAAATGTATTGTAGTTATATACATCTAGTTATTTTTTATTAAAACCCAAAATTGTCTACATTAATAAAACCACAACTATAATATTCTGGTGAAAGAAAAGTCAGGCAGCAGTAGTCCCTACCGGATCTGCTCTTCCAAAACCTTAATGCCTATGGCCACTGCAAGCCTATCTTTATTTTAAAAACCTTATATTTATTTTAGAAATATAAAGAAAGAAAATATAAGCATTTCCATAAGCCAAGTCCACCATCTACTCGTTTATTTAGTTACATCCATCTATCATTAAAAAAAACCCTCCTGTAGTGAAGAAAATGACATTGATGGCCTGCAATCAGAATTCATAAATGTGACTTTAAAAATTACAAAGGAGAAGACATATATTGATGTGGAGAGACTAAAAGCTACCCATTTCCTCCCAACGACCCAAAAGGAACAACCTTTTTGGGTCAATTTCTTGAGCCAATCAATAAAAAGGTAAAATTGTGTAGCCAATAAATAAAATAGAAATATTTATCCCTCACCTTTGAAGACAATACATCAAGGAAACAATCTCCACTCCAGTGCTGTCGTGAAGCTGCTCAAGTCTCATTTACACATTCAATTTAGAAGAGATAGTTATGCTGCAAGAGGATGAACCAACAGAGGAAAGAAAGAGTGTGGCATTCATGAGCACTGTCCTGAAGGATTGTGAATTGAAGTAAAATAATCTTGGCCTTTTGTTTCACATATTCTGAACGATTGAACAATTTTATGTTACAGAGATAATTGCAACATTTTCCATAGTGTATTCTTTGCATTATCAGTTGTTATAATATTTTCAGATCTTGTTCGTAGTACAAACTGAAGACGTCCATCAACATCATGACTGATTGTTTATTGTACATTCCTAGAGAGAGAACTTTTGTGTAAAACCGATTACTCAGATATATGGTTATAACATTTTCAAATCTTGTTCATAGTACAAACTGAAGACGTCCATCAACATCATGACTCATTGTTTCTTGTACATTCTGAGTGATGAAATCTAAGATATTGTGTAAAATCAATTATTCTCAGATATTTTGTGTAAAACTAATTATTCTGAGATGTTTTTGTAAAACCAATTACTACCCATGTCATGTACAATGCTCTTCTATGATATGTCACATATTGTTCTCTTTTGTTTGGATTCAACTACTACATGGTTTTTTGTTTTTGTTTTTTTGTTTAGGTTAATTGAAAATACCATTTTATTCAGATGATGAGGGGGGATTTTGGGTGTGGTCGAACCCTTGGAATGAGTGGTAGGGATTTACAATAATAAGAAATCTTAATATGATGAAAATTGCAATGCAAGGGACATATAGTTAAAAATAATAACAACTATATATTGTGTATATAGCAATCAAAAAATAATAACAACTATATAGTATGCATGTCACAATCTACATCCTCTTGATACACTCTCAAATGGTTGCCTGTGTATCACTAGCAGCCGTCTGTGTATCACTATTTTTCTCTCTCAAATAACGGCCTGTGTATCACTAATGGCCGTCTACATATCACTATTTTTCTCTCTCAAATGGCTGCATATTATAAATATCATCCATATATACTGTGTATGTAGCAATCCAAAAATAACGACAACTATAAAGTGTGCATGTCGCAATCCATGTGCTCTTGATACAGTCTCAAATGGTCGCTTGTGTATCACTAGTGACCATCTGTGTATCACTAATTTTCTCTCTCAAATGGCTGCTTTTGTATCACTAATGCCCATCTATTTATCACTATTGTTCTCTCTCAAATGACCACATATGATACATATCATCCACGTGCCCTTGATACACTCTCAATGGCCAACTGTGTATCACTGTATCACTATTTTTCTCTCTCAAATTGTCGCATATGATACATATCATCCCATTTTAAAGCATAAACATGTTTAGAGTGCTCAGCATGCTTCCCTCCATATATTATATAATTAAAAATAATAAATAATAAAACAAATAACACCTGTCTAGTGTGCATGTCGTATGCCTAGTATGCATGTTGTGCATGTCGTATGCCAAGTTCCCATGTATCATTATTATTCTCTTTAAAATGGCTTCTTGTGTATCACTACATTTCTCTCTCAAAATACCGCACACTATACATATCAGCCCCAGTTTAAAACACGTTTACAATTCTCTTTCAACTTCTTTTTATAATGGAACTGCTTTCAATAACAAAGGGTCGACAAGTTGATGGAACAATAATAAATAATATTAGTGCTAATGCTTATACTCCTGCCTTTCCTCCTGTTAGCCCTACTACCCCTGATCTAGTTGCTGCTTGTCTTGATGCTGGTCAAATGGTTACTTATGCTATTATAGGCTAACAATAATAAGGAGGATGTAGAATTAGCACTATATATTTTAGGCCCTGAATGTAGGAAGAATCACCCTCTCAAGGAAATCCCTTTGAATAGTGTGGAGAACTTGGCATCTGTGAACAAGGGCATGCAACTATAAGCTTTAGTGCCATCCTAACATAGAGGAACTATTTTCTTAAAAAAAAATTATTTGCTTGGTGCACTTTAACATTATTATTTTCTGGTCTGATTCTAAGGTCAGTGGGATGCAATTGATGCCCTCTCTTAGTGCAGAGAAGATTATTTCTTAGAAGATTGATTTAGCTATTCAATTCAAGTTATTTCCATAATTTTTATGCAGTTTTATCATAGACTGTTTATTTATTAATTTTTTATTTATTAAGAGCCAAACTTCCTCAAATTTAATAATAGATTGTATAATTATGTTAGAATGTATAATTTAATAATAGAGTGTATAATTATGTTAGAATGTATAATTGTGTCTCCATAAAGTCTATATTTATTTAAAAAAGAGAAATAAAAGTAAGAAAAAAGCCATTTGAAGTGCACTTATCCATGTCTTCAAAGGCCATGAACAATTTCATGGTACAGACAGTTGCAATGAATTGCCTGCTAAGGTGGAATTTTTTCTTTCAAATATGGTTTGAAGGCTAGAAATTGCCACAGGATTCTAGCTTTTCTAATTTGGATGTGTTAAATTATGTTTACTATCACTGTATGAGTATGCATGCTTCAGTAAAACTTGAACTGGGCCTCTGCAACTGGCTCTACCAATCTCCTTGCAGAAGGGTGCTCAGTGTCTTTCTTCCTTCTCCCCTCTCGAGCAAGCTCTCAGGGTAGGGTACCTTAATAGTTTAGCTGGCCTATTTTATCTTATATGTTTAATGAAGAATGCTTCAAAATTTGCAAAGAATTACTGAACTAACCTTTAATAAATTTAATTTATTCTTTGCAAATTGGCCAATAATCCACGAAGATATAAATATCTCGAGCCTCCATGAATTAAATCCTGCATTAACTAATGATATTAATTGTCTTGAAGGTGTAGATGGATTGGGATGCCTGTATTGAAGCAAGGGAAAGGAAAGTAGGAGATTTTGTCATCCAACCTCCAATATGCAAACATTAAGTGATATAATAAAACATAATTTTAGTAAATTTAAAAATGATTCAACAAAATTGAGAGTTAGAAAGATATTATCTACTTAGATTTTAAGAATATTTTGAAATTTCACAAACTAAAATAAAATAACTATTTTGAAAATATTCCCATATAAATGTTAAGAAAACTAGAATGAGAACCTAAATTTGGCGATGAAGTTATGAGGGAAGAGGGCCATCTCCATCTTTGCTAGATGCATTCCTGCATAGACCCTAGCACGTCATCTAAAAGGCATAAACTAGGGGTTATTGAAGAGCTCATGCAGTATAAAATATGGAAGTAAGTTAGAATTACTAACAGAATTGGGGTTACTGGAAATTACATGAATATGATATAGATTTAGTGCTAAATATGAATTACTTGATCTTGCAGATGGAGTTTCCAGAGCCATGGGTCAAACTTGAGAGCAGAGGAATAGTACTTCTCATCCAGATGGGTTCTTGTTATAAACACATACTCTCCATCCTCTTGGAATGACAAAACCATGAATCTTATATGGATTTTGTGCTAAATATGAATTATTTGATCTTGCAGACGCGGTTTCCAATGCCATGGGTCACAGTTGAGAGTAGAGGAATGATACTTATCATCCAGATGGGTGACTATGAGAAACAGATACACTGTCCATGCTTTTGGAATGAAAAAGGATCATGAGATCAAGAGTTTATTATAATGATCATATTAATGATGAAATAACGATGATTCCTCCATTGAAGAGCCAAAAATATATATGCTCAATATCTTCGATTCTAATGTATTCTTATACAAAAGATGATATCATCACTCATCTAGTGGACACTGCTAGAAATGCTTATATGGAAAAAAAATTAAAGAATGAAAGAAGCTTGTAAGGATTCAGGAATAAAAATATTAGCTTGGTAATTGAAGATTGATAAAAATGACCAAATCCTACGAAAAATAGTTTCATTCCATCAGTATGATGCCAAGAGATTCATTCGAAAAACCAATAATCCTTGAATCATTTGATATTTTTGCACTTTTTATGTTAAGATTGATTTGATTCAGTCGAGAACCAAAAAATCCTTGAATCATTTGATCTTTTGCACGATGTTCATTAAGCTTGCTTTTCTAGGCCCCCTTCCTCATCAACTGCTTCAAACGCAATACTCATGCCCCACTAGTCTATATTTTCACCTCCATCATGGTTTCTCGGCTACCTGAACACCTACCCATTCAGAACCCAGTTAATCACACTCACCCACAACGCTACTTAGCATCTTTAAGCTCTCTAACCAAATGGGTGAAGCTAGGCAAAGATTATTTTACAATCAGAGAGTTACATTCTAATAGACATGTGGAAAGGGCATGGAAAGAGTAGATATGTGGAAATGACCTTTATAGACACGTGGAAAGGGCATGGAAGTACATTGACTTCAAAACTTTGGTTATAAAAACCTTTCGATATAAGAAATTGACAAGGTATATAAAAATAGTTCACCATAAAATTTTTGATACAAAGCTCCATACAAAACTTAGATATAAGCAAACTTTGCCTCAACCAACAACCTTTGCCTGAACCAATAGACTTTGGATAAAATTGAGATTTCCACAATATTGTTGCATCGGGATAGGTGAAGGCTCTAATAAGAGGTTGGATGTTTTCAACCCAAAAACATTGCTTAAAAATTCCGGTCAATGAAATTGAAAAGATTAATGTTTGGTAAAAATGGGAACAAGACAAAAAAAAGCATTCAAATGATTAATTAATATTGTTGAATGATTGACCGATCGCTATAGTCCTATAGAAGGCAGGGACTAATAAAAATAGTTATAAACCCACTCCCACATTGACCTGATTACAAATGTGAGAAATGAATAACAATACATATATATATATAATAACAGTTTTCAAGCATGATGTGAATGGCCTTGAATAAAGAGTGGGCATGCCCATATAGTGATTTACCATGCAAAAGTTAGAGTACCATAAAAATCCTTTATATTTAGAGAATCTAGCAACAACAAATGAAAAATGTGTCGTGAATTAGGTCAGAATTATTTTCAACGTGATAGGTTTCAAATTTGAAGAATTTAAAACCTTTTTCTACTTTAACATTGTAGTTCAAATTATCCTTTATCACGTGGAATCTTGTTGCCCAAGTTTCTACAATGTTGCTGGAAATGGAAGTGTTAGACCTTGTAATCTTTGTGAGGAGCGAGATAGGTTGCAAAGTCAAAGACCATGTGGAAAAAACTAAAAAATCATTCATGAATTCATAATTAATGCATCGAGTCAAGGAATTTATGAATGAGAATGATGATGCCAATGTAAGTGATTGTGCAGGTTCCATTCAAAAGGATATTAAATAAAACCATGGGATTTGATATAGGTCATCATGACCGAAGGGAATATTTTTGATATGTTCCTCACCTACTCAATTTCTCCCTAATATATTAGTGAAGGGTGGTACCCATGTCTGTGCAAAAGAAATAGTTAGAAAAAATATCTTCGAGAGTTGGCCCTATTTCTATATCACAATCACCTCTTCATGGATTTATTGAACTAAAGTATTTATGGCCTTATTTCTATATCACAATCACCTCTTCATGGATTTATTGAACTAAAGTATTTATTAAATCAAGTGGTTGTAGACCATTCTAAAAAAAATTTGAGGGTTTCTACAAAATTTTTTTGATTGAAAAGTGAGCAAAAGCTAAATTTGGGTTCATTAGACGGATAACTAGATATTTGGCTTTCATTTCAAATCGCATTAATTTTATTAATTTTGATTACAACCATTGAAAAAGAATCTTCCATAGTACAATTTATGTGTTCCCCCACATCACTAAAAAAGTATTAATGTACCTATGAATTTATTTTTAATCTAATAATATTTTATGCATTTTTTATTATAAATGTTAAACAATTAGTGAGTCTTAAATTTTAATATATGTGCTTGGATTCTATAGATACTATGCACTCCCCCTTAAAAATAACATTGTCCTCTGTGTTATTCTCCTCCTTATTTCATCATCATTATATTTTTTACAATTTTAATCCATGAATATTCTTCGAAACCATAGCCACTCCACATAATAAGTTAATTGCAATTTGTTTATTATCTGTTGAAAGCATTTTAAGAGGGTCCCATCAACCTATTAGCAACACCTTGGGTGATTTATCAGCCTCAAGATGATGCAGAGTGGTGCATTTTCTAAGGAAATATAGTTAGTATTCTCTTAATCCTATTGGCATTATCTTTAACAAAAATATTTTTAACCTCTAATCATTTAAGACATTCCAGGTGAAGACATTTAGTAAAATATTTGTGCATTGTACTTAAAGAGTATACAATTCTCTAATCATTGGAATAATCAAAGTTTTCATAACAACACAAGTTGTATACTATCATGGCCATTGCTAAATACATTCAATGTCTGGTATGAAGAATTTTATAGGGATGAATTTAGGCTTCATTCTTCCAAAGATATGTTGGGATACATTTCAACACCCAAGCACCTTGTGAGTTGTATCCAGATTTCTCTCAAGATAGAGAGTGGATTCAAAAAAAAATTATTTCCAATGCATCCCTCTATGTTCAGAGGGCCTCATAAAATCCCTTTTATTATGGTTCAACTACATTTGTCCAGCACGTCCCATGCTTGGTAGCATGCAAAAATAACCCCACTACTTTTGGATAAGACTTACTCCACTATCTCCCCTATCCTATTTATATTAGGTGGCCTTTCCCCTTGGGACTTAAAGGGTGTAACCTTTTCCACTCATGAGCCTTGCCACTTAATTTTAGTTTTTTTAGAAGTTGCTTGAATTTGTAACTTACAAGTCATGATCCACTTTTTCTTAACATTGTTTATCAATCTAAATTTAGTTTTATTGAAGTAAAATATTAACTATAAAAATCAATCTACATTTTGTTTTATTAAATTAATATATTAACTATAAAAATCAAAGTCACAATTCAATTTTCACCGTCATCAAATACTTTCTTGAATCATTTCCAATTATCAAACCATGATTCATATTAGCTCATTATTTCATGAAAATTTTTTGGCCTCACACCAGAGCGTACTCATGGTTTTGGCCTTCAATTACGACATCCCTTATAATCCAACAATTCTTAGGAAAAATGAATGAAATCTCATAATTCTTGGGTGGTGTTCATTTAAATTTTCCACATAAAAAATAATATTGATTTTGGAAAAACCCCATTACATCTTCTATACACAATCTTGCATACCATTATTGCATAATTGCAAATGTTATACCGTCACATTTTGAATGGAAAGCCACATTTTGAATTTTTACCTTTCAGTGTTTCTTATATTATATGTTGTCAAAATATTAGTGACATATTTAGGTTTCCATTAACGTACACATATTTAATCATACTAGCAACATTAATCACAATTGTTTATCACAAAACTATACCTTTTACAAAATCATGTTATTTACAATACATCTTGTCAAATATACTCATGATGAATTTTCAATTTTCACAACCATAAACATTTATTAGTACCTAAACAAAGCAAGAAGGTATTGGTCTTGTTAATTTTTCACTTACATAATCCATTACCATGTATTAAGAGGAAACATAGAAAATACAAATGCATCCTCTAGACAATACATATACTGGAATTAAAAGAAATTATGCTAAATGATATTTCATTTTCATGTACATGTGCCCAATTATAGGTCACTATGGAATATTACTAACTTGAAGGCACTAATGAAAACTTTTTGGGTCAAAGATGTGAGTAATGCCAATTGATTCAAAATTGCATCCATATTATATTTAGCAAAATAATTAAAACACCACATGTTATACAACACAATGGACTTGAATCATTAGGTTTAATATGTGGTGTAGCTAAAAATATTCTCACTAAAACATTCTCACAGATTTGATAATTTTCGAAAGGATTAAAATAGAAATATTTAGTTAGATGCATGATGTATTTAGAATCATTCATATTAACTGCATCATCGAATCATCAACAAGTAGAAATACATTGCCATGTCCAAATTTTGAGCACTCAACATAATTATGAAGACCTAGATCTTACTAGTTTCATCATTCAATTTGTAGAACACACTTAATAAATTTCATTACATGCATTCCCATTATTAATAGACTATTTGTTGTACTTATCATATCAGTTATCATTTATGCATGTTTTCAAACTCATATAAAATACCACAACCCTTTTCTTTGTGTCCATATTACAGAAAAGGATGTGCAGGCACATGATTTATGACTAGTTACATGGAATTATTAGATTTTCTAGTAATGGTATGCAATCATCATCTTACTTGTAAGTCACCTATTATTTTCTAATCCTTGACTATTTCTGTAAGTCAAATTTGGGTGAATGTTCTCTCATTTAAGAGAAAATATTATGGGAATTTAAGCACTACATTTGCTAATGAGAAAACTCATAACCCTTATTTTCAAAAAATGCATTGCCTTTGTGCAATAATTAAATTTTATTTGATAAATCACTTATTAAGTAAATATTTCTATTGTGATTTAATTTAAATTATGATATTAAAGAATTTATAGTCATTCTTATACATGGTTAAACAAATATTCTCTTTTGTAGCCATCGATATTGCTTGTATACTATCATAATATATTGCATAAATTCCTAAAATTTTCCATACAAAACTTCAATCATATAAAATTACTAATTGTCCATTAGTAATTGAATTTTGATAAAAGATATTGGTATCAGTTTACATGCCAATAACATGCCAAAATTAAAAAATATATTGGCACCACTAAACTAATAATGTGAGAGTGAACTACCACTATCAACTTATTTATGACTTTATCAATCAAGAAAAATTGAATCATGCATATTCCAATAAAATTATAGCAATATACCTTCAAATAGAAGTCTAGTATATTTTTTATTAGTATGCATACAATATGTTAGTATTGGTATTGCAATATACCTTCAAATAGAAGTCATGTATATTTTTTATTAGTATGCATACAATATGTTAGTATTGCAATTACGAGGAACGATACATGCAATGTTAATTCATTGGAGGATATTGCAATATACTAAATAGTCCATGCCACCCATTTATCTTAAATTCAACTAAATTCAACTAACATCCACTGTAATTCGACAATAACATACAATCAACCATTAGCCTTTATAGTCATATTAGGAATCCTTATACTTTACTACTAACCACTTAACAAGACCTACCATTTGACTAGTTTCATATTCTCAAAGTTTAGGATGGTTCTTTAATGTCTTTTAAACATTGTAACTTGTTATAAACAACATCAAGGAAAATGCATTCATGATATTAACATCATAATTAATTCTTGAACATTTTCACTGTCACATTCTTCTCATTATTGAAAAAGAATGCATGCATTTATCTTTTTCCAAAAACTATAATAAATTCATCACAATCCTAATCATTTAATGCATAACTAAACATTATCATACCAATATGGATAAAAAGATTGGTAGTAAATTCTAATCCACACTTTTAATATTTACTATGCGAGTGTTTAATACTAACAATAATTTAATTATTATCAAATGCAATATAATTTAAAATTGCATTTTAGAAACAATAAGATTCAATGCCATTAGTACCATAACTCTTCAAAGAATTCATTAGCATTATTATGCATTTCATATTAAATTCAATATAATGTATATATTTCAATGTAATGTTTTTAGCATTCTACACTAGCTTTACCCAATAGCATCATACCTCTACTCTTTCTGACAACTTGATACCCCTTGTAACATCTGTCTATATACCTCATGCAAATTACACATGGTTAAAATCTTTACAAGTTTTACTAGTATGTAGAATCCCATGAATGACTTGTCATATGTTTTTAAATCATCATCAAATGATATAATCATATTCATTAAGTGTAATAACCATAGAGATTAAAATATTTATTCATGTCACAAAATAATCATTAGTGCAACTTGTTAACTTAATGTATTCATATGCAAATTCACATCATTAAAATCATTCAATTACAAAGGGATTGTCAAAAATATGATGATTGGTATTATTACTAATGATAATATAAACTAGAATAGACATGCACACAAATGCTAATCAATATTTCCTTCTAAAAGCTAATGGGAAAACCTACTGAGTGTTTTTATTTATTAAAATCAACTTTTTGTGAGGGATTTCAGCCCTCAGTAAGTGGAAATGAGGAAGTCCATCCCCTATTAATTGTTGATATTTTACAAAGGAAACATAAAATTTAATTAAAAAATTACTAACTAGAGGCCCATCCACTAGACATTTCATCATATTTATCGAACACAATATCCAATAGTTTTGAGAAGAAAACATCCTCATCACATGACTATCTACAAAAATAACCTTGTTTCTTGTCATCCAAAACCATTTTCAATCCATAACAAGTTTTCAATATCTCTTAGTAACAAGTTTCTCGGTTTAAAAATGCATTCAAGGATTTATATCTTTGGATGTAATAATAATTTTATATAATGATCTCATCACCTTCAAAATTATTAATTATAAACCTTTGTTCGATTGTTGCAAAAGAGATGAATTTAAAAAAAAAAGCACTCAAATTCCTTACAAATGTGTCATGATTTCACCATTGGAAACACTATCATTAGAATAAACTATAATGTCATGGCTATGTCTTATTCCTAAAATATTATATTATGAAAACCAAAAACATTATGCCTTTTAATCCAAAAGAATGTGAGTGAATCTGGATCTCTCTATTTCAAATATCTTCCAATTATCATTTTCATGTGAAAATCACTAATAAATTCAATCAATGTATTATACATATTTACATGAAATTACCTTCTTTAAAATGCATAAATAAATATAAAATCCATAACTACAACTAACCTTTTTATTTTTAAATGCATTATTAAATACATAACAATAACTATTATTTAATTTAACACTTGAAATTCTATAGTTATTGCAAACTATACTATTATTGGATTTAACAAAATCTGAAACCATGGGTATAAATTTAAAAAACCATGGTAAAAATTTGTTGCAAAACCATGGTTATAAATCCATGTGTTCCTTTCGATAAAATATCATGACTAAAAACATTATAAATGGACTTGTTCCTTTTAATAAAAAAAGCATGATTGAAAACATGAAATATATATTTTTTTTTGTAAATTTCGTAGTACCTTTCTATTTTTATATTTTTAAAGAGAAAGTTGCTATACATATTTTATCATTTACTGTAGCCTCAACCTGCCCGAAGGAAACGAATTTTGTTACCCACCGCATAGAGTTAAAAGCTAACTAAAACTAATATTGTTTTTTCTTTCTACTTACTTATTTTATCACTTTACTATGTCCATAGCATTTACAACTGAAACAGAAACTATAACTATTAACCACCAAAAACATGAGAAAAAAATTATAAACTAAGAGGATTTTCTGTGAGACGAGTCCACAGGGGCTGGGTCCTTCGCCGTGGAGCC
Source organism: Pinus albicaulis (assembly GCA_034641835.2). Lineage (NCBI taxonomy): Eukaryota > Viridiplantae > Streptophyta > Pinopsida > Pinales > Pinaceae > Pinus > Pinus albicaulis. Next base: position 44,309 of record JAXQQM020081838.1, read on the forward strand.
CAACAGTTCCACTTGCTACATGCTTTGAAGTTGACGCTCAATCTTCCCAATTCTGGCATTTGCTTGGATCTGTGCCTTTGCCATCTCATGAATGTATTGTTTTATTTGTTGAAGTTCAAAAGGCACTGATGAGTTTCCTTCCTTTACTTCCATGCTCGCCATTTCCTTTGCTAGAACACATTTTATTTTCCAGTAAGTCTTAACTAATTGCTGAAACAGAGATACATGACCTCTTGTAATACCTAGGTCTGATATGAAATCCATTTGAGCGTCCTGCTCATTCAGGTCATTTAGGTCATCATCTTCACCATCACTTTGTCTCTCCTGACTGTGAATTGTATTTCCGATATGAACCGAATTTACAGACTCGTATATATCAGCAATATTCTCAAGGATTTTCTTATTACTCTTCCTTCCTTTTTTATTTGGACCAAAAGTCTGATTAATATGTTGTTTCTTGCCTCTACCTATGTCTTTTCTTTTACCATTTTGACCTTTTACCATGATGGCCCAACGAAGAATGTCTTCTAAAACCCTGGATAGGAGCCCTGTGTACAGAGAGAGGTCGGTAACATGAAATGAATACACTTTGTTAAATACCTAAAGAATCCCCAGAATGAACAAGGTTTTGTTTCCAGAGTATATTGTTACCAAGAATAAGCTCTATGGACCCTTTCCACAATTGATTTGTCCGAAATAGAGACTGACAAGAAAGACTATTCAGTCGTTGATTAAAAGTAACCCAAATGCAACACATACGCTGACTGTCCCCATTAATCCAATGGTACTGAAACATAATTAGTAGATGGAGTATACTCCCACTATGGGCATAACCATTCATTCGAGGGCTATTCCATTCATTAATCCATAGGTATTCCACAAAAGACAGAGTTTGGGAGTAGACACAGAAGTGCATGCAATTAAACATACCAATGCCACACGAAATCGACCAAAGAGTCGAATAATTCATATAGACCTGAGCATGAAAATTGTTTGGAAACCAATGGCAGATAGTAACCGCAACCCTTACCCCGACTATCCCTCGAATGAATGGTTGTGTCCATCGTGGAAAACATGAAATATTAATGCTATTGTTGTTACCCATATAATAACATATGTATTTAACATAATTAGCATTTTTGTGAGTATATAAAATGCATTATGCAAATGCATATAATTATAAAGACAAGTCTATTTATTCATATTTGAAATGCATTAAATAAATCTATTGTAAGATTTTACAATAAAATCCTAGTTATTTATTGATGAAAATGAAAAATCTTCTACATTAATAAAACCATAACCATAATATTCTAGTGAAAGAAAAATTATATTCATTAACAAATGTGAATCCATGACTATATTTTGTTACAAATGTACCAAATGAATTATCACATGCATTATCAAACCTTGACATTTATTTGTAAGTATTAATCACAAACTCAGTGTCATATTAGTTCTATTTCAAATGTATATAAACCATATCTATCTATATATAACATCAATTTGCAAGAAATATGTGAATGAAATTCAATAAAGAGTGTTCATGCTCATATATTAATTCACGATGCAAAATTTATAATGCTCGTCATTAGGTCAGACTGGGTTGTGACTCAGGTCAGAATTACTGCCACCCACAAGTCCCTCATTCAACTTAAGGACCTTCGTCAACTTTCTCATCGCATTTCAAATTATCGTTTATTACTTGGAATCCTACAACCCGATATGCTACAACATTATTGGACAGGGAAGCATGATACATTGCAATTTTCATGAGTAGTGAGATAGGTTGTAAAGTCAAACACCATCTGGAATAAATTCTTCATTACTTCATCAATTGTGAATCTAGTCATATAATTTTTGGATGTGAACACTGATTCCAATATAAGTGATTGTGTAGGTTCCATTCAAAATGATATTTATTAAAACCATGGATTTTTATACATGTGAGCGTGACCAAGGGGATATTTTTGATATGTTTCCCATATCTTGAATTCCTCCTTGATATATTAAAGAAGGGTGATATCCATGTCTATGAAAAATCCATTGTTGAAAAATCATGGTGATTGGGAATTTTTTGTACGTCACAATCACCGCTTATTTTCTACATCATAATCACCCCTTATTGGATCCCTCGAACACAATCCTTTTATGGAGAGTGACCTGATGGTTGTATACCATTCCAAAACCAAGAGGGGGTTTCTACAACTAATTCTTGATGCCACACTAAACGAAAAATAAAGTTGGGCGCATGTTGTGGAAGGCAAGAGATTTGGATTCTATTTTGTAGCACACCAACTATCAAATTGTTCCATAGTCCAAATTATGTGTGACCACACGTCACTCACAAAATATTAATGCACTTATCCATTTATTTGTAATGTGATGATATTTTCTATATTTTTTATATTCAATTCCACACAAATCATAATAGGCAAGGATTCAATGCTAATAAGTATGTTTGGGCTTTATGGATATTACATAAGAAAAGAATTAATTAAACGTAAAAGAAACAATTATTTCCTAATAAAAATCATAAAAAAGAAATGAAAAATTCAATCAAATTCGTAATATAAAATTAATATGTAAATTTCAAGTAATATTAAAAAAAAATACAATTCCTAAATAAAAACTTACAATATAGATGTAACATCCAAAAAAAAAAGCTGAAAATTAACTAAGAATTACACACCAATATTTTTTATCTAATACTTAAAATATTAATAATATTAAAAAAAATACAAGTCATAAATAAAAACATACAATATAGATTTAACATAAAAAAAAACGCTCAGAATTAACAAAGATTTTAGATAACCATTAATTTTATTTGTAGACGTAAAACGCCTTATTACCTCCTAACATCTATTTTGTTTCTCTTGTATTTAGTAACATCGCAATATCTTTACATTTTTTAATCTTGGCTTGACACAAAATTAGAGCTAGAGATTATAGTTCTGCTTTACTCTCCTATTTCTTACTCTCCAATTATTTTAAATGCTTGCTTTATTAGCTTTGAAGCCATGGCTATGCACAAATACTCTCCTATAGTAAAATGACAAGGGTTATATATTATTTTATATTTTTTATATTTTTAATACTTCATATGGATCGGTATGAACATTATGCTACAGCTTCCAAAACATAATTGCCAGAAACCTTATGTTACTATACTTTTCACATAATACATATTCACATCATTGTTATTACAATTTTTTTGATTCCCTCTGGAAGTTGATATATGTATGTTATGTAAATCAAATGGAATAACGATAGAAGGCCCTTGTGACGTATTTCTTTAACGTGGAGATCATGTGGTGTTTTTTCCACACGAAAGATGCACGTGGGAAGGGGTTCGTGCGTTGGACCATAACCTAAGCACATTGTCTCTCATTTTCGATGGTAGTGACGATTTTTAGTTTAAACGCTGGTGGGGACGAATCTAACATTCTTAGGGTGACCACCTACCATCATCCCATCCATTACAATTGTTCCATTTTCCTTTGAACTAAGTCGAGAGAAAAACTCTACAACGATGAGGTTAGCCTGCAAAATCGAGGTCATTATCTAACATTTGTAAGATTTTCAACCATGGATTGTTTGTCTGGATGGAATTTTTGAAGATGATCGTGTTGCTTGATGGTCTAGTCATGGTTTTCACATCAAGTCCTAAATTAACCATATACAACCTTGTTTCTTATTTCCTTTTTCTTATTATATATGTTGCAATTCATCGCAACGATTTGGCATTGGTATTGTCTGCAAATTTTTTATTTTTGTTGGTATACTTCGCAGTTCAAGGTTGTGGCTTCTCCTAGAGGTTCTCACATGGCGACCATATTTTATCGGGTTACAACGCGACTCACCCTCCTCGTGTAGTTTCTCGGTACTTATTTCTGTTGATTTTAAACGCTAAGCTTAAAACCCTAACTATGCTCCCTTACTGTAAGTTTTCTCTCGGTTTTGATATGATAATTGAGAACATTATCTACTATGAATATGAAAGAAAATGGGTCTTCTTGTTTGAGATAATGCCTCCATCATTAGACTTACTTAGTTTGGATTGGGTTGTTGAGGAAGTTGAGAGATTCTCTCAACTTCTCTCTCTAAGATTAGAATTAGTTCACCTATATATATTTGATGTATCTCTGATTATTTGAATATAGAAATTAATTATTTGTGTGTGAATCCTGTGTGTTTCTGCTCTCTCACAATTTCTAATATGGTATGAGAGCCTAGCTGGGCTTAATCCCTGACGGGAGTGTCCAGAAAGATGTGAGAGTCTGCGTAATTGTTAGTCTGTACATAGGTGTGAAAGTGAATGTCTGTTTTTTTATTTATTTCTGTTTGTATGTGAAGTGTGTGGCAGCGTTAACGCTGTATATTCGTATTTGTTTGATCCAATCTCTCATAATTTTTAAAACACCAAAAGCAGAGTGTGTAAAATTTTTACTGTCAGAGTAGGGGTTGTGTGAGGCATTGTCTGCGTCGTTTAGCTTAGCAGAGGCACAACAGAAGCATGACATTAATCTAGGACGGATGCGTGGAAATTACAGGCTTGTTGCTTGAAGGATACCGTATGCGTTTAGCTGTGATTTCGTTTTACCTCTGTAAGCCTGGATCTACCTCTATATATTCACAGGATATTCTCTCAGATTTAAATTTTAATCAATATTTCAGTGGGACCAATATACCTTTCACAACTTGCTACCTTCTTTTCGTTGACACCCTTATGGATACAAAATATGTTTTAATTTCTAATAAATGGGTGGTCTGGTGTGAGAAGATGAGGCTACGGTAAATGCATTTATAAAAGAGTGAGTGGAGATGGTTGCAGAAAAAATGCAGATGATAGACAATTGCCTTCTTGACCGGAAATGTGGATGCATGTGGACAGCTTTGGCGTGTTCGGAGGGGTGGGGTTAATCTACTACATATATTCGGCCTTGGTCGGTTCTTCTCTTTAGCCTTACTTTATGACGCAGATACCTCACCAAAATAAGTTGATCTGACAAAATTTTATCGATGCACAAATGTCGGAAATTTTCTTATATATATGTGGGTTAAAAATGCAGAAAACTTGCTGTAAGCGAGCGCATTACACAAAAAATTGGGTTGCAAGATGTGCCATTGGAACTGAAATTGGACTAGACAAGGCGGATTGGATAGGAATGGATCAAGCTGCTCTATATCGACCTGATGTGCACCTGGTTGCGTATAGTTTTTTAGCCGAGGGACAATGGAGCTATTCATGGGAAAAAAATTGAATTATTTCTCAATTGCGTGTTCAAAGATAGCTGTGATGGATCTTAGGGTTTATTGTGTGAAATTTAAGCTTATATTTATTTTTATGAGATTTGTGTATTAAAGAACCAATTATTGAACAAATTAGCATTATTTAAATTAGTCGTTCTTGACGTTCTACAGGGACGAGAGAACAATTGGCTAATTTGGTTGTGTGAATTTGTTATATGCTGATCTTGTTGTGCTACGGGCCAAGAAGCATCAGTTACAGGTTACAATATGATGTGAAGTAGGTCAAGTTGTTAGATTAGCTCTTGAACACATTCAGTATTCAGACCATTTGCCTAGCCACTGATGGATAGCCGAAAGCGAAATATCCGACAGATGGTGATTGGTCCATAGGATGGTTCATCACTTGTCAGCTCTATCACGGAAGCCTCGACGAGCCAAGTTGTCAATACTGTTAATCTTGCAAAGTTCATTATTGCTCGTCAGAAACAAATGTATTTTAAATGGGTTGAATGGTAGCTCGAAAATGGTGGAGAAAAGAGCGTTGTCTATGAGATCTCAGAGTGAGTACAAATGTTAATGAAGACCAGGACAAACAAATGTTTGTATTAATTTAGTGTGTTCTCCATTTCTGTAATGTAGGCATTAAGGGGGGGTGTTTGAGATAATGCCTCCATTATTAGACTTACTTTGTTTGGATTGGGTTGTTGAGGAAGTTGAGAGATTCTCTCAACTTCTCTCTCTAAGATTAGGATTAGTTCACCTATATATATTTGATGTATCTCTGATTATTTGAATATAGAAATTAATTATTTGTGTGTGAATCTTGTGCGTTTCTGCTCTCTCACAATTTCTAATACTCTTGGGTAATTCGTTCATAATATCCTTGTGTATATTTTCTACATAACTTGATACAAACTAAAGGTTTTTGTATTTACAAGTTAGCCCTTGACCATGCTCAGAATTTTGTTCAAATGGCATATTTTGAGTTCATTTACTTATGAGATCACTCTTTACTACCTCCTCCCTTATAGTTACTTATGTTTCTTAGTAGCATTCAATGTTCCTCTAGCAATATTTGTGATTGGGCTCCCTTTCCTTGAGGGGTTAAATTTTATGAGAGGTTACATAGGAAGTGACTTAATTATCTAGGTTTTCCATATTTTAATATATATCTCGTTGAGGGCATTATTAGAATTATTCGGGAGAAAGTGTGATCTCTATAGACATAGAAACTGTAAACCTTTTTTAATTAAGAGTTTTCCCCTTTTTGTTAACAAATGCTCTCATACTTTTTAATTTTAGATTTGAAATATTTTAAACTTGTGTGGTTGATTGAGTAAATCATTTTCTTCTTTTAGTATTATAAATGCTAATTTATAATCACAACTATGAATTTATGGCATTGATAGATATATTCCCTTTATGTTTCTATACATGTTAATGAAATTTTCTTGCAAATATTCGCATTGTGCATTACACTTTATGTATTTCATTTTTATCTGTGTAATTTAATTACAATATTCTTATAAAAAAATAATTGTATATATGGTGTGATTGGTATTTGGTTTTAGAAAGCATGTATAGGCCTTAAGCTTGGTGGAATCCTATCATGGGTTTCGAGTTAAGGTCTTTCTCTCAGGCCCTATTATTTATTTTTCCAAGGATTGCATGATTCTTGGTTAGTAAAGAGGTTTTCATTTCGTCTTTTATGGCACACACCATGCTACCATATGATCTAAAATTATATTCACGTTTAAGTGTATAATGTATAATTCTATAATATCTCCTTCTTTCTATAATTTGAACATATATTTAATTTTGTAACAAGTGAAACATTACCATTTAAGCCTAAACATTAGCATATATTTATTTATCTTAATTTTTGGGTGACCTCTATTATATCCAACTCTCTTCAGCAGTCCTATATTTTGGTATATTTTTACTTTCCCAGCAACATTCAGAGTACATACCAAGGTTTGTCCCCTTGGTGGGGTCTCCTCACTCAACTTCCGATACTATAAAAACACTTACATTTTATATTCTAGATACCCTATTGTTAATTCCTATGTTACTAACCTCCAACCTTCCTCTAACAAATCCAACACACACACACACATTATTTTTTCATGATACATTATGAGAATATAGACATTGATTTGATTTAACACTCAGAAATAGTAACACATATATATTTATAATGAAATTCTATCTAATACATTGAAACTGTTGAAATTCAAAAGAAAATATATTTAATAAATATTTTTATAGATATTTATATACTTATCTAAAAAATTTTCAAAATAGATTATAGGTTTCCATAGTGCTAACAATCATTAAACTATGCTTTTTAGCACCTCCCCCACTTGTCCATCTCTAACTCCATTCCAAGGAAAAAAACTCAATATCGATTTCTGAGCTTACACCTCCTCAACCCAAGTGTCATTCGAATTTATGGTTCAGGTCGAATCTTTCACTCTCATTTGTGCCTTCATTTTGTTCATATTTTATTTATGTCCCACAACCCCTTTTCCAAAAGCAACTTCCATCCATGAAATTTATCTCGAGTCATGTCTTCTTTTGGTAGTATTCGCAACCAATATTTCTCTATAGGGGAATGGAGTATTTTTTTCTTTATTATTTCCCCATTCTTGGGAATAACTAATTCCAAATATTTTCCTAGCAATTAGGAGTCTATTCTCTCACATGATAGCCTCTAATATATTTCAATAAATAATAATAGATAAAACAATTTATTTTCATGAACCCAAATAATTATTTACATTGTCATTCCATATTACTTTTTACCACTTAACTTTTCAACCACATGTCTTATATAAAAGTCATTAAAAAGTCTAATTTACCGAGGGTATCACATATTCCCTCCCCTTAAAATTGAACACCATCCACAATACTTTAATATATTATTTTTTCTTGAAATAACATAGGAAAATCTTCTTTATTTTCATCATCCATCTCCCAAGTGGCTTCCTCGAGAACAAATTTCTTCCATTGCACTTTAACATAGGTGATGGCTTGATTATAGAGTGTCATTCCCCTCCAATCCAAAATTTTTAGAGACTAGACCTGTAACTCTCCTCTTAGTTTCACCTATAAAGAATTTCAATTGATAATACGAGCATGATAATGAATATAATTTTTCAAAATAGATACATGAAATTAATTATGAAGCCTAATGTGGCCTCATAATGCTAGCTAGTAGGCCATATTCCCTACCATGTTAATAGTTCAAACACCCTATAGAACCAAGAGGTTACTTTACTATAGTTTCCAAATTTTAAGGAAATTATTTTCGATCATACTTCAAGATATACATGTTCCCCTATTTGTAATTCTTTGTGTGATTTTTAAGTCTATGTAACACTTTTTCCTATCGAGCACTAATTTTGGGTTCTACCTCAATCTCTTCACCATTTAGTCCATTCCATGTAACATATATAGTCCTAAGGTAAGTATATCTTTATGATAATTCCAACTTAAGGGATATTCCACTTCCTTCCATACATAAATTCAAAAGGGTTCATCTTGAGTCATGTGTGATAAATATTGTTATAGGAAAACTAAACTAAGGTTGATAATCCTCCCATTTCCTGGGCTACTTCATTTTGTACATGAATAGGACTTCATCAAGGAACTTGTTGACTCTTTCAATTTTCCCATCTTTTTATGGTGGTACACAATGCTAAAATTTAGTTTCGTACCCATTGTGGTAAACAATGCCTTCCAAAATCTTGAAGTGAATTTTCCACCCGTGTCGGTTATAACAATCTTTCGTATTCAACGAAATCTAAAAATTTCCTTCAAGATAAATTTTTCAACCTATGAAACTTTAAACATATAGTGAACATGTATAAAATGGGCATCCCTTGACAACTTCTCTACCACAACCACAATATAATCATGCTTTTTTTCTAGTCTTTGATAAAATAGTAATAAAATCTAACGAAATTACCTCCCACTTGCATTCTTGTATAGTTAGGGGGATGTATAATCTTATTGGGTGTTGATTCTCCACATTTACTTGCTAGCATTATTGCAATATTGATAAGTACTCGACTATTTCCTTCTTCATATCCGTCTAGAAGAAATATTTTCTAAGAGTTGTGATTATTTTGAGACAAGCCGGGTGGGCTGAAAAGTGTGTTTTGTGGTGCTCATTGAATATTTGTTGTTTAATATTGGCCACATCAAGAACATAAATTATATTTTTAAATGTTAGTAACCCATTTCATTAAGTTCATCATCTAATTGTTCTCAATTTTTAGTTCTAAAGTTCAAATTTTCACAGATATGATTATAATATTTATCTTTCAATGTTGTTGTCTTAATATGATATATTATTACTTTTTTCGCAATACTTACTATTACCTCAAAAAATATATTTCAGAATTTGACTTAGAACATCCACCACTTTGAATATTTCCCTTTTATATTCTTAATTTCGAAATACTATTCACTCAAGAAGGTCATCAATCACGCTTGCATCAAAATCATGCCATGTTGGATAGCAAACTTTTAGACTCAAATGATCATTTAATTAAGTTAAATTTATTAGAATTTAAATAATTTCTCAACATTTTAAGTGTGTGAATGACTACAACTAACTAAAGGTCATAAAATGCATAATTTCATTCATGGTCCTTTAGTTTGTGATATTCATAAGCCACCACATGATCTTCATTCATGACCACTCCCGCCAAACCTTCCGAATAAGCATTAGAGAAAACTATAAATTATTTATTAGGGTTTTTATTTCTAAAGTAGTTGCAACAGTAAGTGTCTTACTTGTTCAAAGCTCTCTTGACATATTTTATTGTTCAAAGCTCTCTTGACATATTTTATTTGACTGAAATTCGACCCCTTTCTTCTATAGAGAGGTGGTGGGGTAATCTAATTTAGAAAACCCCTCTATGAATTTGGGATAGTATCCTATCATACTCATGAATGACCCAACATTTTCCACATCCTTATAAATTGGCTATTTAAGAATGGCATTTGAATTTTTGGGATCCACTCATATTCCATATTTAGATATCAGATGTTCTAAATATCGTATCGTATCTTAAAAAAATTTACACTTGCTAAACTTAGCATACAATTGACGTCCCCATAGAGTTTTCAACATTATTTCTAAATTATGTTTATACTTCTTAGGTATCTTTGAAAAATAAATATATAATCTGTAATATTAGTACAAATGTGTCCAAGAATTTGTGAAAAAAACTATTCATGCGACACATAAAGGTACTAGGTGCATTGTAAGTATGAAGGGAAGAAGCGTAAACACATAATGCCTATACGGGGTTCAAAAAGTTTCTTTCAGAATATCTTCTTCTTTAATCCTCACATGGTGATAGCCATAAGTGAGACTTATTATGAAAAATATAATTGCTCGCTTTACTTGGTCAAATAAATCATCGATTATGTCCAACGGGTACTTATTCCTAATTGTTAGTTTATTCAGCTTTTGGTAATCAATGCATAACCTAAATTTTCTACCTTTCCTTCTAACAAAAAATAATGATGCACCTCATGGTGACACACTTGATCTAATGTACTCTTTATTTAATAAATATTTTTACTACATTTTAATTCTATCAATTCTAGTAGACTCGTCTAGTAAGGTAGTTTTGATATTAGTGAAACTCATGGTATTAATTTTATAGAAAAAATTATTTCTTAGGTGGTAAACCAATAATATGATCTAGGAATACATCTAGATAGTCTTGAATAACTTCTAAATAATCTAGTGATTTAGCTTGTTTTTCTTGTGACTGGTCTTCCACTTGAATGAAAAACAACTTGCATCCTTTCCTTACGACCCGCTTTAACTATAAAGAAGATATTTTTCAAATAGAAACAATTCTTGGTATGCCCTTTAAAACCTAATTTTATCCATTATTTAATAGACACGTAAGAGTTTTACCAAAACAATTAACAATTTCCTTATGCCCCTCCTACTAGTGCATCCTCACTAGTATGTCATTTGAACCTAGTGGAAAAATGTTTATCCTCACTAGTATGTCATTTGAACCTAGTGGAAAAATGTTTAGATTCATAATGGTTTTGTTCCCATTTAAAATAACATGACATATGTTTACCTAATTAGTATTTTTTATTTCTTTGCTAGTAGCCAACTATATCAAGCATGAATTTTTGTGCTTTTCATTTTTTAATTTACATCTTTCTATAATCTGTGAACTAATCTAACTCAAACTAGAACTAGACTCTATCAAAACATACAAATTTGGTTTAAAATTATACCTTCTATCTCCACCATGGTGGAATGATGTCATTCCTCACACTCTTCCAATGCAATGTTAATTTGAGAAATATTCTTGGCCACGTGATTAACGGTGGAGGCCTCTTTAATATTTTCTAAATTTTTCATACACCTTGTATTATAGGGGAAGTTCCACAAGAGATGGAATTCTCCACATACCCAAAATTTTAATGATTCTTTAACCTTATTTTTATACCCTTTATTTCTTAATTATATCTATTTATATCTGGCCTAATTTTGTGTCTCCATTATTTGTTTCTATTTATTGTTTTTACTGAAATTTTGACTCTCGTTTCCATTGCCAAAAATATTTAAAAGGAGAGGTTTTCCTCCTTCTCAACCATAGTAAAATCACCCTCTCATTTTTTCAGGCCATTGTCTCACATTTTCATTTCTCTTTTTATACTATTGATTGAAAATTATTTCTTTTTCTAATGGTATCATCCATCGTTTAAGGATTATCAAGTTTAATTCACTCTTTAGAAGAAAGACGAAGAAAAATAATAAAGAATTGTATCTTATATTTGTATTCTCCTATATATGCAACATATGAGTAAAGTTTTTCACCAACTTATCCATTAACATTTGTCCAAGTTTCGGATCGTGAAACTATTTAGGGTTTCCATCAAAGTAATGTTCATTTATATATTTTTCCTTACAAGGTCTCTAAAATTCCTCGAATTTAGAATTATTGTTTTCTAAATTATACATTGTTGTGCATTCTTCTCACCAGATGGAAGTTTTCGTAGATAATTTAACATTTAATTCAATAGATTAATCAAAGACTTAAAAATACATGTTGATAGTCAGTAGCCACACCTCTACTACTTCTTCACAATCCCCATGAGCAGTCCCCTATCAATGAATTCTCCTTGTTTTTCCATTTATGGCCTCTTTTCATGTTTCAAATGTAATTTTTTTGAACTTTTCTCTTATTCCCCCTCGGCTTTTCATTATTTACATTCAACCACATCAAATTTCTTCCACTTGGAAGACTCTCCTTTGTCCTCTCCCTCCATTATTGTTTCCATAATATTTGGATTAGATCTATTTGTACAATTTTTAATGAGTTTTTATTTTTTTGTATTATCTTTTAACAAGTGTTCATGTCTCACATGGACGCTTAATAAATGTTTTCTTATTTTTCTCACCATATTAATAAATCTGATTGCGGCCACTTGCTTCATCACCTAGATGTACCCATATTTCATTTTCACTTATGCGATTTTCTCCCTGTATTTTTTCCATCACTTCTCCATCTTACTTAGTATTCTTCTTCTATGAAAAACTAGGCATCCATTTTGTTAAACAAAATCATGCTAACCTCATAGGCCATAGTGTTGCAATATTTTTTCCTTTGATACCATATCTAAAATCCCCTAGAGAACAATCAGAATTAACTAACTAGAAATTACACATCATTTTTTGTTTAACTTAGTACATGCATTATTTTTTGCAATGAAAAGGTAACCATTAATTTTATTTTGCACATTTAAAACACCTTATTACTTCCAAATAACTATTTTATTTCTAAAGTATTAAGTAAAATTGTAATTTCATTACATTTTTCAATCGTGTCTTGACACCATAAATTGGAGTTGAACATTATACTTATGTCATCACACCTATTCCTTAGTGTCCAATTCTTTTCAATGCTCCCTTTATTAGTGTGAAATCCATGGCTATGCACAAATCCCATCATATAGTATGATGATAATGGTTAGTTTATTATTATAATTGATTATATTTCTAGTACTTCATAACAATCCTTCCTTACGAATATTAGGCCACCACTAACAAAAACTAATTATGGCAGAACTCATGTTACTATACTTTGGGCATAATACATATTTATATAATTGTTTTTAAACAAAATTTTATTCGTTCTAGTGATTTCTACACTCAGGTTATATGTATCAAATGGTATAATGTTAGAAGGACCTGGCTACACTTTTCTCTTACATGGAGAGCTTGTAGCATTCTATCCACATGGAAGGGGGTCTGAATGATGCTGGTGATGAATCTACCAGCACTAGAGTAACCATCTACTTTGAGCCCCTCCACTACAATTGTGAAATTTGCATTTTCAATAGTTGAAGACTAGATATTTTCAGCCATGATGGTAACTTGGAAAATCGACGATATTTCCTCATGTTTTTAATCTTTTCCACCATGGAGTTTTTTCCCTAATGGAAGTTTTGATGTGGATATTATTTTTTTTTGGTAAGTTACGCTATTTTTTTAATTCAAAAACATAGAAGTTACATATGCCATAGGCTGGGTTGGCAAGAAATGCTTAGCCAATCCCAGCCTTTGCTACACAGTTTCTAGGTTGCCTTGGGGGACAAAACCAGTTCGAACAAAACTTAGAGAAAAAAATTACATTATGCGGAGTAGCGCTGGCATATCTAAGTAGCACAAAGTAAATGGTAGAAAAAAGGCAATAATGGAAAACTTGAAAAAAAACTTGGGAGAACTGTGTAGTTGTGTAGGCTTCACTTTTTTCCCTCATCATCACTGTTGGGGATCTCCTCCTTAATTGGGAAAGCAGGAGCCTGTGCAAGGGCTTCCTCGACATCTCCCAATGTATGCCTAGGATTGTGGACTGGTGCGCATAGGATGGGGGAGTTCAGATATACACCGTCGGGGACATGTATCCAGATTCCATCAAAATCCATTAACCAGATGTCAATCCTCATCTTCCTACTCCTAAACTGGCAGTGGGTTAGTTTTACAGTGCTCAAGGTGTGTGTGTGGAGAGACGGTGCACTTCTGTGGGCCGCGTATTCCTCTCTGTTTAGCTTGCCCACGAGCTTCTGCATTTTGCTCGGGATTGGTATTCTGACGTGCAAAAGTGCTAGAAGAGGAGCCTTCCATCATATCTAGATTATTATCCTCACCACGGTGATATCAGCCAGGGTGAGTCCCTCCCTGTCCTCCTCAGATGGTTCTCTAGCAAATTCTGGGGGACATTATGCGTAAAGGGAGGGGGAGCAGTTCAGGGAAGGGTACAAAAAAGGGCAAGCAACTTTGGGGCTCATGGGGTTGGAATAGATGGGGGGAGGTGTGCAGGAAGGGGTGGAGTAGCCCAAAGGAGACTGTGCAGCGTGACGCTAAGAATAGATCTTTGTAGCCTTCTGAGGTTAGGGAGAAGCCAGAGCATAGTTAAAGAGGCGGAAGGCAGAGATAATATATTGTGTATTTAAAGGCGCTGAGAGCTCGTCTTTTTAAATGGGATGTGGTGTGTGTGAGGAGGATAGCTATGAGTAGGCTTCACATGCATATCCATGCTATGATTGATCAGCTAGGTAGGCTCGAGGGAAGAGGGATGGGTGAAATATAGGTTAATCATGGTGATCATTTAAGGTGATAAATGTGAGGTGATGCTCTTGACATGGTGATCCAATTCCTGTCCTCTCTTCATCATTTCTGATTCTACCAGTCTTGTGTGAGTGGCTAACATTTTGCGGATCTGCATCAGGTGAGGCCTTGCACAAAGGATCTCGGCCTCCTGGGGAGTGTGGGATGTGATTTTCAAGCATGTTAGTTATGTTACCCGCATCCGGGGTTGATGAGGATATTGTTTCTTGTCATGCAAGGAAGGTTTTATGCACCAGGTCCAAAATTAACCCTCTACAACCTTGTTTCTTGTTACCTCTTTTCTATTATATCTATTGCAATCCTTGGAAACGATTTTTCATAGGTCTCCACAACTTTCTTTTTAGTATACTTTGTAGGTCAAGGACATTTCCTTGAACAATATACTTAGTAGTCTTCACATTTCCTTGAACAATAATTTCTTTGGTAGTATTCAACTTTCTTTTTAGTATACTTGGTAGTATTCACATTTCCTTGAACAATATTTGTGCCTTCACTTTATTATGTCGATCTGCATAAATTTTACGAGCGTTTATAGAGGCAAAGCTTTAAATTGCTAGGGTTTTCCACAATTTAGTATATAGGTCTCTGAGGGTTTCGTTAAATTTATCAGACAAAAATGACGACTTCTGTAGATAGAGAAATTGTAGACTTTGTTTTAATTAAGGCTTTCCCACTTCTTGTTTTCATACTCTTTAATATTAACTACGATCGAAACTTGGATGAATGATTGAGCATTTTGATTTTTTTTCCTACAAATTCAAACTATATTTGTTTCTTTTGTGATAATTTTAACGTTCATATAGTCACAACTATGGATTCATGGAATTTTTTAGATATATTCCCTTTTTATATATATATATATATATATATATATATATATATATATATATATATATGAAGATTAGGTATTCTTGTAGAGACTCACATTGTGCACTACAATTTATGAATACCATTTTTGTCATTGTAATTTCATTATAGTATTGTTATGAACAGTTACTTGTATAGATGATGTGGTTAATATTTATTTTTAGAAATCACATTGTAGGCCAACATCCCAGAGGACTCGTTTCATGGGTTACCACCTAAGGTCTTTATATAAGCCCTATTATTAATTTTCCAAGCACTTCCTGATACTGAGTGAGTTGACGAGGTCCCTTCCTCATATAGGGCCTATAACATTGTAACCTAGGCTCTAGTATTATATTACTATTGAACTATATAGTGTATTGTTCTATAATCTCTCCCTTCTTCTATCATTTGAAACAAATATTCAGTTTTTGTAACTAGTGGAATATTACCATTCAAGCCTAAGAATTCATGTATATTTATTTTTCTTACCTTATACGTGATGTCTATTAAATCTAACGCCCTTCAACTTTATATATTTTCTCTATTTGGTTACTTACTAGAAGTACACACATTAAACATCAACGTTTGGCCCCTCGATAATATCTCCTTACTCAATTTTCTCTAACAGATGAAGGCATAGATTATATCTTTCAGATACATTATAGTTAACTGTTCTGTCACTAATCTGCAACCTTCTAACAACAACTCCAACACACACGCACGCTCTCACACACACACATACAAAATTTTCCATATATCCAGATACTTATCTAAAAATTCCTTGAAATAGATTAGAGGCATCCACGTTCCTCCCAACCACTAAGTTTTGTTTTTTAGTCATTCCGCTCAAGCTCTAACTATTTCCTTCTAGAAAAACAACTTAGTGTTTCTTTCTTAGCTTACAGTTCCTTAACCCTAGGAACATATTTCTAATTATGTTTTTAGGTCCAATATTCCAATCCCACTTGTGGATTTCTTTTCTAGAGACTCCCTTTATCTCTCGCAACCTATTTTCCAAAAAAAACTTGCAACCATGACATTTATCTATAATCATGTATTTTTTTATGGTATGCTCAACCAACAATTCTCTATGATAGAATACATTATTTTTTTCTTTATTCATGCTCCCTTGTTAGGCATAATGGATTGCAGGTGTTTTCCTCTTAGTTATAAGTATAATATCTCATATGTTAGTCTCTAATACATTTCCAAAAATAATAATACACAAAATAATTTATTTTTAATAACCAAAATAATTATTTATATTTTGATAGAAAGTTAACTTTTTAGCCACTCGTCCCATATAAAAGCGTAAAGAAATATAAAAGAATAAATAAGTTTCATTTACCAAGAGTGACACAATAGATATGTATTTAAAAATATATTAAAAAAAAGGTTAGTTTATGTGTACATTGTGGTTCATAAAGAAAATATTTCACCACCCATATTAAATGAAATATTCGAATGCCAACATTCAAAGAATATATGCTTATATTGTATGAAGGAAAAATAAATTTTTATATTTTATCCTCTTTTAGGTATATAGTTATGTGAAGTTTTTTTTAGATCCATCAAAGATTTGTTGCAATTGTAAGTTTATGTTGTGTATTTTATGTAATCAATACATCCAACTATATTTACAACTCATTCAATCTATTTATAAACTAAAAAATCGAGTTGTCTTTAGTGAGAATTTTGGGAAGCTTTTCCGGAGGATTTTCCCATCTAATTTCTCTAAAATTGTAACATTCATTCATAAAAATAAAAATAAATTTAACGCTTGTATTAAAAACTATTTAAATTAGCCACATTATATTACCGTTGTACTTTTACCTATGCTATTAAACATTGAAAAATGACATATATAGTTGTACAGTACTATGGATTTAAATCAAAATGTATATTATCGTTCACACAGCGCTCATATCTTCTACAGTTCTCATTCATCACTACCATGTAAATGTTCCAACTCTCACTTCGCATGTTTTCGAGGTGATAACCTGTCAGCATGCGTGGCATTGGATTTCGTCGATTATTTGTCCAATCTCTTTATTAAAAAAGGACCTTATGTTAAATCGAAAAGGACTATGTATTCATTGACGCCCTTTATGTCTTTGGTTAAAAAATACATTTCTTGGTTTAACTATCAACTATTCGAAATCTCTGCAATGCTGTTCGAATTTAATATCTCCATACAGCTGGCAAGCACTGAAACTAGAGAACAGTTGTGATCTCCTTTCATCGTTGATTTGCATAGGTTCGAGATCCATGGTCATAACCGGTTTGAGTTTTTTTGATTAGGGTAATGACTTACCCTAACCCTAACTGTTTCCATTCATTTGTGGGTCTCTGCCGCAGAGCTCTACAACTATGCCTTGAATTTACGCTATTGACATTCCTCTATCATGGCTCTCCTTGGTTCCGTCCGAGGATTCATTAGAGACGGTGAGTGAGTTAACCCAGTCTGTCCCATTCACCGTAATTCCTTAGTGTATTTTTTGTTGGATGGTTATTGTTTTCAGAGTTACTCAGTTATGGTTCTTCCACTACAAATTATACAAATTTCTTCCTAGTATATATTAAAAGTTTCTCAGTTTCTTTATTCATTGTTTTCCTCTAAATTCCATTTTACTTGTTGTGTTAGTAACACTGGTTCTAGCTCATCCTTCAAGGTTCAACACAATGACTTCTCTGTCGCATCCTCATATGAAGCTCATAGGTAAGATGTGAATATTTGAAGAGTGTGCGGAAGTTTTAACTTGCGTTTCATGCCACCATCCGAATGTAGAGTATTGACTCTTCTTCGTGGCCTACTTGTAGGTTAAACCTTCGAATTCTACAGAGTAATTTTCACAGGTAAAGGTTACTCTCCTTTTGATGTTTCCTATGCTTTTCATATTTATTTGTTGACATGGTATCATACTTAATTACTAATAGGTTTCTCATCTCACCTTCCTACACATGGAACCTCCTTAGCATGGCATTGTGATTGATTTCCTCTGGAATGCTCGTTACCAGTTCTTTTCTGACTTGGTCTACCTGCCCCACCAGGTATCTTTCACCACCGTAGGTTTTGTCAAAGGTTCCTGGTTGCAGTGACCCCTACTTCAACCTTGAAGTTCGGGGTCTTCATATAAGGCTTCATTCCAATATACTGATTTCATTTTACTCTTTATTTGAATATCCCTATTTTTTACTAGCTTGTGAATACTATGGATGTTTACAACATTTGAATTTGTAATTTTAATCCTATATAATTTATTTTCAGTCTTCTGGGCATTTAGTTCTGTATCACCGTGATTTGTATCTTTTATATTTTATTCTCTTGCTTCGGCTCTACCTCTTAGTGGGCGTGGGGAACCTATCGCATGTTATGGTTACTGATACTATCTTTCTCAAGAATGGGAAACACAGTTTCTTTTCGAACATTCTTTCACACACACAGAGTTCCTTCTCTAGTAATCTACTACATACACACTTATGCAATTTCAGAAATAGTGCTACCGTTTCCGTTCCAGTATTCTATTTACATATATATTTAAACAATTTAGGAATGGTAATAGCAATTGTTTCAATTTTGAGGTTACATGTGTCTTTTTGTACATTTCTATTCATGTGATAATAGTCTCTGTACAATGCTCCTTTCAGGCATTCTGTTACCTCAATTTCAATGTATCAGTTTAACATGTTCATCTATTGTCTACAGTCGAATTCTTATTTTCCTTTTGGTTATGGTTCTGGGTTTACCTTTCCTTTAGTTTTAGATGAATGTTCGGACCATTCTATCTATGTTTATCATAGATGCAGACAACGAGCAACTCGAAGCTAGGAGTTTCTACTCAGAAGCTCTATGTTAATAGTTCTCTATTTCTAGTTGCTGAAAGAGTTAGTTTATAGCTTTATTTTCTATGTATGATTGCTTAAGCTAAACTTGCCTTTATTTCACACATACTCTAAATTTTTTTAAATATTTGTCTAGCTTTCCTGTTTACTTGAAGAGAAAACATAGAGGGTTCCCCATTTCATAAATATAATATAGTAAGAGCTCCAGAAAAATAAAATACAACTAATTACTTAATCACAGCCCTAAAAACAGTTTTCTAATAAATTGTTTTACTTATCTGTCTTTCCATATTCTGCTGATGTTGTCCTCCCTACCTCGAGAGAGGAAATTACTTCCTCATATCTCCCTCGTGCTCCACACCTGACTTAAGTGTGTTGACAAAGGTTTTGGAAGAGAGATCAGGACCCAAAGTGCAGTCCTCTATTCCAGGAATTTCTAGAATCTTAGTAACTCCACCGGATACCACCATCTCAGGAATTATTCACTCTATTTCCTCTCCTATCCTCAGCTACCAAACAGAACCCCTCTTCCTCACCGGGATGTACCTTTATCCTCAAAGGAAAGGGTAACCATTTGAACTATTTTTTGTTCAACCACCTTTGTTATAGCATCATTTTTCACCCTCATGCGATTCATGATTGTCTTTTTGGCCTTGGGAACCCATTCCCATAGACTTGGATAAAAGTTCATAAAAAACAGTGTTTAAAATCCCATACGCGGGTATGCCCAGAATTTTCCGCGTGTATACGCGATTCCATATATAATTTTCCACGTATGCCATTAAAATCATTAAAAAATATATAAAATTCCCTATTTTCGAGGTTGGAAGTATAAGGTATCTCAGATCAATGGCCCCAAATGTGGCCAACTGCTTTCCAACTGATCAAACTACTTTGAGGGAGTATAAAGCCCTCATGTGCATGGCCTAAGAGAGGGAGAAAGTATAGATATTATACTCTGAGCCCAATTCAATGATTTCCTGTGGCTCTGAAACTTCCCAAATTTTACAAAGAAACCCCTGTTTCCTAGAGATGTTGAGATGTCTACTCTCATGATATGTCATCTCGTGTGCAAAGTCTTGAAAGTATCTTAGTTTATGTGTGTATGATTTTGACCGTACGATGTCTGCTCTAAGATCAGAAGGATACAGTGGACTTTCCACTTACTATCACTGTATATGATGCCTGGGGAATAAAGAACCACTGTCTCCGGGAACAATTATGAATATCCACAAGATATCTAAAACATGTTAATACTTTATTATTGCTTCTTATATGATGTTTCATGGATTTCACTGACATTTAGGATGTAACAGAAGGGATCCACCAGATTTGTTGCAATGCTTTACTTACGTTGAAGAGGAAGAAGGGTTGCTGGGGGTTTGGACCCCGCAGGATCTACATCAAACATAGGACCTACGGGTGAGTTCTACTATCGACGTTATCTAGTTTTCAGTGTACAAGTATGGTTGTGTGAGTATTTCTTAAATAGCATGCCCTGATCTGTGGAGGTTTTGACCCAACGACCACTAGGGAGTTATTCCCGAAATAGAACTGGCGACTCCATCGGGGATCGCATTTTTGTGATTCCCTTGTTGGGTGGTTTTAGCTGTTTTAAAGGTTTCCAATAGTTTTAATCATTATTTCGAGTCCAGTTAGTTTTTCTCAGTGAGACTGAAGACCTGGTTCTTTATCCAGGCTTGATCATTTTTATTTTTCATTATTTACCTTTCCATACATGAGTTTTTCTACACACAGTCGCGTATACACGTATTTTTTGTTAAAGGAATTCACGTATACATGGGTTTCCATTGACACAGGCGCGTATGCACACCTGTTGCAAAACTGCCAAGTAGCGTATGCCTGGGCAAATTTTGAAATTTTTTATTTCTTGACTTTTTAGTCTTGTTTGCCTGTGGAGACCTGTTCCTGCAGTGTCCTTATAGTCTCTGGATTGTGTTGAAAGTGTTTATTGGTCTTTTTCTCTCTTGTTTGGTTGAAGACTGGCTTATTTGGTAAATCTTTTTTTTTAGTGCTTGCATTTCTGGTTCGAGTAACAAGATCTCTTTATGGAGATTCTTGGCTATTCTGTTTTATCAGGACAGAGAGCTTCTGCTCGTATGCTCTTTCCTCACTTTATGTTTTGCTTAGCACTTTAATCTTTTCCTACTTTTTAGTTGGTTTTCTTGATTTCATGTGACTAGGTCTTGTTGCAATTTTTGAAGAGTCATTTTTGGGTCTTTGAAGTTTTTCTTGCTGTAAGATTGTGATATTCTTCTAGGCTGAGTTACTGAGTTTCTTGTCTTCCTTTTTTCTCGTATAAATCTTGCTACTGATTGGCACTATAAGATTTGGAGCATTTTCTTGAAGTTTTTACTTGAAATTCGGAGCTTGTTTGGATTGGTGATTGGATAGTTTTCTTGGTCTCTTTGAAGTCTTCTTTTATAAAATTCAAAAAGCTCAAAAACATTTTGTTTTTCCTTTGCTTTTGTTTTGCATTTTTGTTTTGGTTTCTTTTCATCTTTTGAAGCCTTGTTGAGATTTCTTGCCTTCGGTTTCTGACTTGATTTGGGAAGGGAATTTTCATTAGTTTCTTTCTCTCGTTTCGAGCATATTTTGGTGTCTTTATACTGAGATTTTCTGATTTGGGGAAATAGCTTTTTGGACCACCAAAAAGAGATAGAATTGGAGGATTCTTGGAAATTTCTCTTTGCTTTTTTAGATTTTGCATCTTAAAATTGGCATTCTCTTAGTAATTTTCATTAGGTGCACTTAGGAATTTAGTATTTTTCATAATTTTTGCGAGTGTGAAGTTTTTTATCTGAAAAGAAAAAAAAAATTAATCTCGTAGAACCTGTGTAGAAATTCCTTTTCATCGAAAGGAAATTACTGCATTTGCATGTAGTTTGGTTTTCATTAATTTCTTTTCTGTGTCATAAAACACCACGAGTTTCATTTCCGTATCCCTTTGACTCAATATAATAGCCAACTAAAATAAGTGCATTAATTTAAAAACAACTAGCAAGTTTTTTATTAAGTGTCATACACCAACTAGCTAGGTTGTAGGGCCTTGGATTAGGTGAGTGGAGAGTTAACTATCCAGGGCCGCTCAAACTAAAACATAGAAGTTTATTAATTGAGAGAAATCCAACTCCGTTAGGTGGACCGGGAAAGATCTCCTCCAGAGAGTCAAGCGCGAGGGGAAGTGAAGGCCGAAAGGAGAGATACCCCCTCTCTGATTTGCGGGATCTTGCCTGAAGACCATTCCGCCCGGCTTTTGAGACGGATTGGTGCCCATAGTTGCCATTCCTAGGTTCCACACAGGTGACTATGGGGGGGAATACCCGTGGTACCTGAGGCAGACGTCGTATCACTTCCAGCAGTACTTCTGGAGGGTGCCTCGGTGAAGCTTGGGTACTTGCACCGGCAAAGGCTGTTGTTAGGAGGTCGGCGTAACTGTTTATGTTACCTTCGCTAGTAGGCCTAGGCTGTAATTATCCCAGACTGCTTTCGGGAGGCCCTATTTTTCGCTTTCTCGTATTCTGGTGTCCGGCCCTAATCACCCGGAGTGGAAATACCTGAAGGCTGCTTGTTTGGTTGTATCTCAGGGATTTTTTGTAGTGAGTGCTCTTTGCTCCTAGCTTGCTTAGCTTTATATTTTTTTGAGTCTAATTAAAATTTTTTGAAGTGGCTGATCAAGCGCCTCGTCGATCGAGGAGAATCCGGGGGTTATCTCTCGAGAGTGTTTAGCCTTCTTCAAGAAGGAGTAGGAGTAATATAGCAGGTGAATATCACCCTATGGTATCTGATGTAGTGGAGAGAGATCCTCCACAAGGGCTTGAAGGTTTCCGGTGTTGGTTCCGAGAGGAGTGCTCCGCTTACCTCGAGAGTCTTATTTCCGGGAGAAGAAGAAGTTGAAGTAGAGTAAGTATCTCAGCTTTCTGAATCACTTCCATCTCCTCTTCCTCCTGATTTTTCATTTGTTGTTGAGTACATCGGACCTGAGTCACAAAAACCAGAAACTCCTCCTTTTTATTCATAACTTTCGATGGCCACGACTGGGAATGCAGCTTCAGCTGTGAGTGCTACAGGCATTCAGACTCCCACTTCTGTAGAAGGAGGAGGCACAATTGCTATATCTTCGATTGCTTCTAGTACTGATGTGTTTGGCTCTGGTTTCACCCAAGCACATGCTTCTCAATCTGGTCCCTTTTGTTTTGGAATGCCCACTAGTGGGATTCCTTCGTTTTCCTTTTCCACTGCTACAGCTACATCTACACCCATGTCTTCCATGTCTATTGGGTCAACTTCTTTTCAAGGGTTCCCCTTCGGGACTAGGCATATTCCTAGTTCAAATCCTTCCTTGGGGTCTTTTCCTTTTACGACTCGCAGTTTTAACCCGTCTAGAGGTCGTAGTTGATCACTGGTAAAGTAAACCTCCGTATTTACGTATATAAGGGAATCAGTTTTACGCTGGTCAACAAGGGAATGTTTCTTTCCCTTCGTCGAGTGCTTATCAGACTTTTTCCCCTCTTTCTAATGCTTGGAACCCCTATCAGGGGCTTTCCTCTTCATTCATTACTTCGGGGGGGGGGAACTGGTCCGGTGTTTGGTAACTCTACGTTGGGAGGGGGTCCTTCTCCAAATGTTGGGTCATTTGGCCCAACATTTTCTACGAGTTCTTTTTGGCAACCTGGTGCCTCATCAAATCCAGGGTATTCTTTTCAGAATGTAGGGAATTCATCCCATCAAGGATGGAATCCTCAGGCTCCGCCTCGTTTACCTTTTCTGGCAACGTTAAACTTGCCAGATCTGTCGAAATTGACGAATGATCCGATCCGGTACAGTCCGGGGTGGCCTCCGGTTCCCACCAAACTTCCTTCAGACATTCCAAAATTTGAAGGCAAGAATGGAGAGGACCCGGCTGACCACATCACCACCTTCCATTTATGGTGTTCGTCTAACTCCCTGATCGACGATTCGATTAGGTTGAGATTGTTTCAACGCACCTTAACTGGAAACGCTGCCAAGTGGTATATTGAGTTAACTGGGGGCAGTTTTGCTACGTTTGGAGATCTGGCTACAACATTTCTAAATCATTTCCAGTTGCCTGTCCGTTATGATGCCGGGACTGAACTCCTAGCTAATTTTAAACAGGACGATGCAACCCACATTTCTGATCATATTCAGGAATGGCAGAGAAGGAAGAGGCTTATTAAAGCTCATATTCCAGGAGAATTCCTTTTGGAATGGTTTTTGAAATCTCTGCAGTCAGATATTTCTAAGGATGTATCCCTGTCTGGGGTATTTTCCGAGGAGCAGGCTATTTTCAGGGCCCAGCAGCTTGAATTGATATATTCTCAGTCTGGGGTCCTTCATAAATATTTTCCTAATGCTCCTCGCTCCAAATTGGACTTATCCAAGACTAAACCCGGTCCTCATGGTGATGGACTTATTGGGTCAATCAATAGTGGTGCAGCTAACCTGCTTAATCAATTGCAGCAGTTGTATCTACAATCTGCTCCTTCTGGCCAGGTTGTGCATGTTGAATCATCACCTTCTCAATATTTGTCGGTAAATGTCGTTCAGACTTCTAACCCTAAAGAAAATCAACAATCTGAAGGGAAGAAGAAGGGACGTAATAAGAAAAAGGGCAAGAATGGGAAGGGTAATGCAAATAAATCCAACGAGCATGTTGGTGAGGGTCCAAAGGATAAAAATAAAGTGAAGTTTCCATGCAATTTATGTGCTGGAGACCATCTTACTCACCTTTGCCCTAAAATTCAGGATGCGCAACGCTTGTTAGCTCAGCAGGGTTCTTCTAGTTCCCAGGCTATGTTGACAAACCCTTTTCCCCAAGGGCAACAGCTAGTTGTTGGCGCGAATCAAAATACTGGGGCTTCCTCTGGGGGCACCCAGGAAGGGGAAATTCCATCAAACATATACATGATGAGTGCTCACGTGGATGTCGCCACGAGATCCCGTGATTATGGCGAAGATGAGTCTTCGAAAGCCAAGGGTGCTCCCGATGCTACTGAGCCGCTTCACTTCACGAAGCCTACTGTTGAGCCTATACCTCGGATACCCAAAGCATCTACTAAGCATACGAGGATTAATCCAAATGCCAGGGCTGCCCAGAACTACTCTATTGTGGAAGATCTGGCGCAGAGTCCTTGTGCCATGTCGGCTCTTGAGGTGCTCCATTCTTGTATGGCTCAGCGCAGTGCTCTGCTCACTGCTATTGGGGCTGTCGATCCAAAGAACTCTCTTATGATTACATTTGATATGACTAATTTTAAAAAGAGACTCCCCCATCATATGGATTTTCATATTAAATCATCGTACCGGAAATGCAATATTTTCCGGACGGTCGTTGATGAGGGTGCTTCCACATGTGTGATGTCTCTCACATGTTGGAAGGGAATTGGATCTCCCGCAGCTGTTCCATCTGCTACTCTTATGACTGCGTTTGATGTTCATTCTCACAGACCGCATGGTATTGTCCCAGCTTTTCCCATTTGTGTTGGGGGAAAAACTGTAAATATAGAGGTTGAGATAGTTGATGCAAGCTTAGACTACAACCTTCTGTTGGGGCGAAACTGGATTTATGAGATGGATGCCATTCCATCCTCATTATTTCGGATTATTTTTTTCCCTCAAGAAGGGAGGATTGTTACAGTTGATCAACTGGACTATTCTCCTGTAGACCCGAATGCATCTACTGACTCAACTATTCCAAAGGTGGATAATGCCAAGCCACCTGTTGAGAATTTAGGGGTTGGAATGTATTCTTCTTTGATGGGTACTTTTGATATTCCACCTCCTACCATTCATATAAATGCAATTTCATCCTCTAGGGCTCCTATTCGAAGAGAGTTCTTCAGAACTCATTATTTTTCGGATCCTTGGACCTTGCCTTCCCCTACCTCCACATTAGCGGAAGGTCAAGTGGGTGGAATGGCATTTCCGATGTTTGCAGCTGAGATTGCTTATCAATCTATTGTTGACTCTACAGAGTCCATTCCAACTCCTCTTTCTTCAGATGAGTTGGATGGCGATGTGGCTCCGGCTTGGACACTTAGTTCTTCTTCTGCCCAGGATTGCCTTGATACCACTCTTCCATCTAAAGAGGCCATCCTGGAAGCTATGACTGGTATAGATAGACCGTGGGATGATTTGCATCATCGATCTTACTTTTTACCTGATTTGAGCGAAGTTGAATCAAGTTTTCCAAGTCCTTTGTCTCCTGGTCCTGTTCACCCAGTCCTGAACCCTTTAGCACCAACACAGGTATATGCTGAAGGGAACATGGCTATGATTTCTCCAACTATCCCGGTGAACATTTCCAGGGATCCCAATGTTATTGAGAATGTCTTCATCGGAGCTGAATGTTCCCCTGAAGAGATTCAGATTTACACCGATCTCTTTAAAGAGTTTAGGGATGTGTTCGCTTGGTCTTATGAGGAAATGCCTGGTATAGATCCATCTATTGTCCAGCATGAGATCAAGACTTACGAAAATGCTAAGCCTGTGAGGCAAAAACTTTGTCCGGTCAATCCTAGGAAGGCTGCAGCTATCAAAGCCGAGGTGGAGAAGCTGCTCAAGGCGAGATTTATTTTCCCTGTTCCTTTGACAGAGTGGGTTTCGAATCTTGTTCCCATGGATAAAAAACAAGGAACAATTCGAGTTTTCATTGATTTCAGAGACCTTAATAAAGCATGTCCGAAAGATAATTACCCCACACCATTTATAGATCAGATTATCGATGAGTGTGCCGGTAATGAGATTTTCTCCTTCATGGACGGTTTCTCCGGATATAATCAGATTACTATCCGTCCTGAAGATCAGCATAAGACTGCCTTTATTTGTCCCTGGGGTACTTTTTCTTACAAGAAGATGCCTTTTGGTCTTAAAAATGCTGGGGCTACGTTTCAGCAGGCCATGTCATACGCCTTCCACGAAATCAAACAGATTATCGAGGCATATTTGGATGATTTAGCTGCTCATTCTCGAAAGAGAATGGATCATCCTGCTCACCTCCATCAAATATTTGAACGATGTCGTTTCTACAATATTAGGTTGAATCCGAACAAGTGCGTTTTCTCAGTTACATCCAGTCGGTTATTGTGATTCATTGTGTCTAGGGAAGGGATTAGGGTAGATCCCTTCAAGGTTGAGGCAATACTTCGGTTGCCTCCCCCGTCCTCTATTCGTCAACTTCAAAGTCTACAAGGAAAGGCTAATTTTCTTCGGAGATTTATCGTAAATTATGCTGAAGTTACCAAAGGATTTATGAGATTGTTGAAGAAGGGAGTTCCATTCTTTTGGGATGACTTCGCTCAACGCTCATTCGATGCTTTGAAAAAAGCATTGACCTCTGCTCCTTTATTGAGTCCACCTTATTATAGCAGGGATTTCCTTTTGTATCTTACAGTAGCAGAGTCTACCATTGGTATGGTTCTGGTTCAGGAGGACGATGCTCTGGTAGAGCATGTTATATACTATCTTAGTTGAGGCTTGGTAGGACCTGAACTTCGGTATACTCCGATAGAGAAGCTAGCTTTAGCAGTTATTCATGCTGTGCAACGACTCAGGCATTACATTCTTCTACGAAAAACTTATGTTATGGCAGCAACCAATCCATTTTAGTTTGTTCTCAGTAGGTGAGTGATTGGGGGAAAATACAATAGACGGATTGTAATTTTGCAGGAATTTGATCTTGAGTTTATGTCTGCCAAGTCCAAGAAATCATTAGTTTTCGCGGAATTAATCTCTGAGTTTCCCTGTGGAGAAGAGATAGTCTATGATGAATCCTTCCCGGATGAACATTTGTTTCTTATCTCTCCACAAGATCCTTGGTATGGAGATATCATTGTGTATCTTCAGACTGCGAAGTTTCCCTCTACTTTTTCGAAAGATGAGCACCGTAAGTTGCGTCACTTGGCTAAGAATTACTTGATTATTGGTGATGCTTTATACCGTCGAGGGGTTGATTCAATCCTGAGACGTTGCTTAACTCTCGAAGAAGCTGAGGCTGTGCTGAATGATTGCCATAGTGGAGCTTGTGGTGGTCATTTATCTGGGCTTGCTACAACCCAAAAAAATCTTGCGTGCTGGGTACTTTTGGCTTTCGATTTTCAAAGATTGTATGGAGTCGGTCAAAAAGTGTCATCCGTGTCAAGTCTATACTCGAAAAATGCGCTCTCATCTAGCTCCACTTTTTCGAGTCATTACTGTCGGTCCTTTTACAAAGTGGGGTATTGATTATACTACTTCTAACCCGCCTTTGACTAAAGGTCACAAGTACATTATTGTAGCAGTAGACTACTATACAAAGTGGGTCGAGGCTATGCCTAATTTTGGGAATGATGGTGAGACAACAGCTCTTTTTTTTTTAAACCAACTTATTGCTCATTTTGGTATTCCTAGAGAGATTTTCACTGATCATGGCAGTCATTTTCAGAATAGCATGATGGCTAATTTGGCTCTAAAATTAGGTTTCCGGCAAGAGCATTCATCTCTGTATTATCCTCAGGCCAATGGGCAAGTGGAAGCCGTGAAAAAATCCTTGAAGAAAATTCTTCAAAGGAAAATTAATGAAGTTCGATCCAAATAGCATATCATGTTGTATCCTACACTTTGGGCATATAGGACGTCGGTGAAAACTGCAAGTGGATTTACTCCGTTTCAACTAGTTTACGAGCTAGAATATATATTTCCCATTGAGTGTGAGATTCCTTCTCTTAAGCTAGTTGTTCAGCTTCTTCCTGACACTTCTAGTCTTGAAGAACGTCTCCTTCATCTGGAGCATCTTGATGATAAGCGTCGGGATTCCACCACGATGAATGAGGTGCATAAGAAACGAGTGAAAGTTCAGTACGATAAGGCGGTCAAACCTAGGGTTTTCTCAGAAGGCGATCTTATCTTCGTCTATGCCCAAGAGAAGGATGCCCTAGGCGCTGGAAAGTTTTAAGTCTATGTGGTATGGCCCCTTCATCATTAAAAAAGTCCTTAAAAATGGAGCATATACCTTGGTTGATTTTGAAGGAAATGAGTTTCCTGAGCCCAGAAATCGGCTCTATTTGAAAAAGTATTATGCCTAGGCTTCTGCGTGTCGTCTTGCTTTTGTATATAGTAGTTTTGTTTTGTACATATCTGGTTTTTTGGTCTTTGATGTGATGGTGATGTTTTTGATCTGCTTTGGCAGGTTGTGTCGAATGTCATGAGTCATTATAGTTTCGCCGATGGTGCTAGTAGACACACCCGGAACTTGGCTTCCGTGGCTTGGGTGCTCCATCATCCATCCGGTCAGTTGTTAGTATCAAGAGCAGTCTGCATTGGCCCTGCTTCCAATAATATAGCAAAGTATACTGCAGTTGTTTATCTACTCTCGGAGGCAATATCCTTGGGTGTTGATTCGTTGGTAGTTTTCTTGGACTCCCAACTAGTGGTGTCGTAGTTGAACAATATTTGTCAGGTTCGAGATGCATTTTTACTATGGTTGTTTGTGAGGGTACATTTGTTACAAAGATCATTTAAATTTTTAAAATTCATTCATATTCCTCGAGCTGACAATTGGATGGCAGACTCATTAGCTAATCAAGCAATTGATTGGCATATTAATAATTCCATACATTAAAATTTAATCATAAAAAACATCATTCATTTTTATAGATTTGTCAAATAACATCAAAAATCGCTGTATATATATATATATATATATATCATCAGAGTGTTCAAAAAAATATACAAAATTTGGATTCATAAGTCATACAAAATTAAGGCTTATGCCCGATCATGTTCAGTATCAAAAAATATACAGTCATCTGGTAATCATATTTATTTACTCCAGTGGTCCCTGCCCACGATTCTTGTTCTGATAAAACACGATCATCGTGGAAACTCGGTGGAATAATCATACCCAGTCACGGGGTACTCCTACCACCTGTCTCTGAATGGCTTCAGGCAGATCTTCCACTGCAGCCATGGGCACTTGGTGGGTTAACCCCTCCAAGTTCCTCTGTACAGCGTGAAGGGTCCTGTCTGGGTCTACTCTATCTGCTTCGCCTCTGTGGCACTTATGTCGTGGGTAACCCTCAGGTCAGACTGGTCCAATATCTGCATCATGGTCATCTTAATATTGTTAGTAATTTTTGAATCTAATTAAAAACATGTTCTGTTTTCACATTTTTTCACATATATTGAAAAAATTAAAAAAAAATCATATAATTAAAAAATTGCATTCTTACCGACTGTGCCCCATGCCACGCCAGGTGGAAGGACGAGGTCTGGATCACCCCGAAAATCCATCCCGGTGTAGGGGTAGTCCTCCACGGTGATTATTTGTTCTCCCCACCATTGGAAGAACTCGTCATCCCAGGTGGTTCGAGGAACTTCACTTCCCCCCAGTCTCTTCATCAAGTCTGCCCATCGGGCAATTCTTGCGTCTCTTGGGCTGCTGATAGAAGAGATCACTTTGGGTCTCAGCCCAGGAATCTTCTCGAAGAAGAATGTGATCAAGATTGTACCATATCCAAAATGTTTTTTTTTTGATTTCCGGATCGAAGTCAATTTTTTCTTCATAGTCATTAGTAGAGCTGTGCACCAATCATATAAATGAGTTAAGCATTCCATAGCTATACTCATTTGAGTCCTAGATGCTTGGTGTAAGGAAGCAGATCCTGCTACCCTGCCAATGGTAAATAGGAGAATTTTCATGTGCAAGTCTCTTAAATCTTTTATAGAAATTTGGGTCCCTACTTTCTTGTACCCCTCTATACAGTAGACGTGGACGTAGTCATCCACTGTGAGCCCTCCTAAAGGCTTACCGTGCAAATCTATTGGTTCCCCCCTCCGGGAGAGTCCAGTAATAAAATAGATGTCTTCCACTTCAGTATGTATGGACATTTGATCTATTATGAAGCAGTCTTCCTCTGGTTCCCAATAATTCACAAGCATTTCGAGCAACCGAACATTACTCTTCATATTTTTCATTTTTAAATATTTGAGCAATCCACAATTTCGGAGAATATTGAGTGATAATTGGTCTTGCATTACTTCATTTTCAATGACACTGTGCTCGTGTTATCTCCAAGATATAGTCATCCTGAAAAAATTCAATCATTTGTTCATTAGTTATGGTTTTTTTTCACCGTGGGTTGCGCATACGCGACTTACTCTGTACA
Source organism: Pinus albicaulis (assembly GCA_034641835.2). Taxonomy (NCBI): domain Eukaryota; kingdom Viridiplantae; phylum Streptophyta; class Pinopsida; order Pinales; family Pinaceae; genus Pinus; species Pinus albicaulis. The sequence goes on from JAXQQM020081838.1 coordinate 76,124, forward strand.
CAGTCGCGTATATACGCGGCTTGGTCAATATAAACCCGCGTATGCGCAGAACCGTAATTTTAAACAAATAATTCTACGGTGAAATTTATAAATTTTAATACTATGAACGGACAAAATTGATAACACAGATGGATTAAGAGCTTACTTGACAAATTCGGTGAATTTTGACAGTCGATTGCTCCTGTTTTGATGAAAGAGGCTTTTTCTCCAGAGCTCTTTTTTTCAAATCAACAATGTAACAATGAACCAAATGTGAGGTAACTTGTTTATTTATGCCGAGAATTGAAAATTTTTCGCAAAAAATTGTTATGCTTATTTTTTCAATATATCTTAAGCTGCATAACCCAGATGCTTGGAAGTGCCCAGATTGGTATATTTTCAGGTCCATTTTGACGAAGTTGAGTTTTTTTGCGATTTTTGATCCATGATTGCTGACCCGTCATGGAAGGTATATGATCTTCACTGGCATATAGGTTAGGAAATTAACTTTCCGTTGCATTTTTCATACTAGCCTCCATTTTGATCACTTGCTATAGGGTCGATCCCATCAGGTCATGAGCATTTCACCCATTTCACTCGCCGATTATTTAATCATGACTTGGTGGTAGAGCCTTCCTTTATATGGGCTTCCTAGTTAGTTCCTCACTATCACTTGTTGCCCATGCTGCATTTTATGTAGGCTCGGGAGTCTTCTTTAGTCTCGCCATGACTTATGTGTTGAAGCTTCATTATTCTTCTTCTTCACTATCATTATTCTAGCTATTACCCTAGAGGCTCCTTGGTGTTGTTGAGTTGTATTACTGCATTGCATATTCGCTACTTATTTATCCTGGCCTTTAGCCGTCTTCATTTGGACTCGATGTTTAAGCCATCTTTTGACCTTGACTATCTGTACAAGTTAACCATTCCATGCACTTAGCTATCGCAACTTGACAACCTTTTTACCCATGGATGGAACATTCCTTTGAGTATCGCTGACCAATTTCCGCCACCTTGCATTGAGCATAGGATTGTTCCTATCCCAGGAACTAGAGCATATATTTCTTGATACTCGTTCTATCCATTGTACCATAGCATTCTTTTATTCCTTTTTAGGCTTATTATATGAAAAAGACAAAAAAATCAAATATAACAAAAAGAGTGGGAACGGGATGTAACTTCATAATTTGATGGCAGTAAAATATCTCACCCTTGAATAAAGCACATACACTTATATATTTCCTTCATTTGGGATGGTTTTAGTTTTGACCTAGGTTCAGCCTTTTGCCTTGTTTCACTGGTCAGTCCTCCCCCGATTGGTTATCTCTTCCAATCATATGGAGATTTTTTTTTTGCCTCCTGCATAATAGACTTATACAGTGTCATTTATACTGCCATCGTCATCATGAGTCGTGCTTTTGTTCAAGGGAAGTCTAACCAAAGTCGGCCATTTTGTGGTGTCTCTTGACTCATTATTCAATCGGCCTACCCGGTCTTGTCAGTATCTTGTTCTATCACATTTGATGTTTTGGTCTTCTGCTCGTGCTAGGTTGAGAAGGTCTCCATTGACTTCTTGCCGACAGGTTTGTCTTTTATCGACTACGACATATTGCTCTGAGAGCAAACCTAGAGCCGCACCCTGGCCCTATTTCCATTATTGATAGGTGACCTTGTGCTTAGCATTTGATCATCATTATGGTTCTTTGACTAAGTGGTTTTCCTTGTGTTCGACGTCAGCATACATTATCACACTTGGGATTCGTGAAATACCTTGATTTCCATTTGACCCTATCGGTGGATATCTCGCCTCTGTGTAAGCTTTCATTATTGGTTGGTTCAGAGGGTTTCTTCCGTGTGCTATTTTCATCTTGTGCATGTCAGAAACGTACTTCGTTTTGGTTCCGTCACTCCGATTCGTCTGATTCCTTCCAAATCTTGGCCCACAGGTTACACTCGCACTGGACTGATGTGGGATGCCTTAATGCCTTCCTTCCAGAAGATCTTTTTCCATCGACTCCGACTCATTGCTCTAGGAATAAGGTCTAGAGTCTTTTGTCAGTACCTTAGGGTTTGCAGTCATCAGTGGCAGACTCTTCGCTATCGACAGTGGGGATTCATCATTGCTTCCTGATTGGTAGATTCTTCCAAGTGTTCGACTTCAACTCATTCATTCGCACTTGTTAGATTGTACTAGGGCACCTTGACACTCATTTTCATTATTGGTGGGTTGTCTCGCGCTGGTTAATGGTATACATTATTGATCAGTAATCCAACGATTTCTCACATGGTCAACTTCAGCTCATTTATTCCCATTGTGTAGAATTGTGCTGTCGAGATCGGTGAAGACCTCGGGTTGCATCAATATCTTTCGGTTCACTTTTGACAGTCCATTCATCTTCTGCTAGTGATGTCGTCCACTCTTATATGTTGCAGTGTCAGTACAGCAACATCCTATATGTTGGGTCATGAGTTGTGTGATTGTACCATGTGTTCCACCCCTTATGATTTGGTACTTGGATATTCAGTTACTTTTGTGATCAGACATCCATTTTTAGCATCATTGATCAGATTTCTATATGTGATACTTGGACATTGATTTCGACTTGTACTTATAGGCCTTGCTCAGATGATTCATTGTGTACTTTCAGTTCAGCTATACCTGTATACATTCTGGATCTATTCTCTACTTTCTATATGGACATATTTTTGACTGAGCATGGGTATGCCCGCCTCAGACATGAGTTGACTCTCTGTTTTCTTTCATTGGTTTTTGGCAGGCTGAAATGTGGTGAAGTCCTCTCTTGTCCTCGTGAAGTTCTTTCTATGCACATAATACATTTCGACCATCATGTACCCCTTCTGACCTCATATATTAGGGGGCATCTGTTATAGCATCAATTTTCACCCTCATGTGATTCATGATTGTAGTTTTGGCCTTGGGCACCCATTCCGATAGACTTGGATAAAATTTCATAAAAGACAGTGTTTAAAATCCCATACGCAGGTATGCCCAGACTTTTCCGCATGTATACGAGAGTCCATATATACTTTTCCACGTATGCCATTAAAATCATTAAAAAATATATAAAATTCCCTATTTTCGAGGCTGGTTTGATGGTTATTCCAGTAATTCAACCACCCCAGCCCGTGGCCAACTGTTTCCAATTGATTGAAACTACTTTGAGGAAGTATAAAAGCCCCTCATGTGCATGGCCTAAGGGAGGGAGAAATTGTAGATATTATACTCTGTTGGAACCCCAATTTAAGTCTGATTTCCCGTGCCTCCTGCACTTCCAATATTTTTACAGGAAACCCTTGTTTCTTGGAGATGTTCACTAGTTTATATGTCATCTCGTGTGCACAAGTCTTGAAAGTATCCTAGCGAGGCAAGGGTGGGACAGATCCGGACGACGGTCTGTTCGAAGATCGTGGAAGGATTCAGGTGATCTCTCCACCTTACTATCACTGTACATGCTGTTCGTAATGAAGAAGAACCATCTTGTTCCCGAATTCACGTGTTAATATATGCTTGCATATGTGAAAAGATTGTTATTTAAGAATTTATTATTGTTTATATGATGTTTCACATGGATTTCACTGACATTTAGGATAAATATATGTTGTACAACTAGATTTCCATGCACGTTTCTTCTTGATTTTCAGGTTGAAGAGGAAGAAGGGTTGCTGGGGGTTTGGACCCCGTGGGATCTACATCAAACGTAGGACCTACGGGTGAGTTCTACTATCGATGTTATCTAGTTTTCAGTGTACAAGTATGGTTGTGTGAGTCCTTCTTGAATAGCATGTCTGGATCTATGGAGGTTTTGACCCAACGACCTCTAGGGAGTTATTTCCCGAAACACACTTCTCAGTCCTTGGAATACTTTTACCATGAGTATTTTCCTTTTGATGAAACCAATTTCCATTACTAAAGTTTATTTAATCAAACAAAATTAATTTAAATTCATGAAGTAATATTTCTAAAAAAATATATAAATGTTTTAGTTTCTTAACATAAAATAACATAACCATTAGTTGACACTGAAGCCAGCAATCAAAACTTCCCACTCGAAGTAAACATTGTCCTCAGTGTTTCATTCTAGTTCAACAAAAAATTTCGGGTAATCTTCTCGAGCAAATCCTTCATCCTCCCAAGTAGCCTCGTCCAAGAGGAAGTGCTTCCAGCGCACTTTAACCTGGGTGATGGCTCACGTACGGAGCATGATTTATCTCCAATCGATTATACACCGAGGCTCGACTAGAAACTCGGTGTTCGGCTCGACCTACAGTCAGTAAACTATGAGTTAATTTCCCATAAATTTTAGTATTTAAAGATACAATTTTTATTCATAACCTACCTGAATGATTTTCCAGTGGATTACATGCTTTAGTTCATGTACGTATCACTTTAGTAAAGATACATGAAACACATTGTGTACCCAAATATGGTTGGGTAAGGGCAATCGGTACGCCACATATCCACCCCTTTCCAATATTTGGAAAGGTCCACAAAACCTGAGAGCCAACTTGGCACAGGAGGCCCACCTTAGTGTGAAATTATTTTCTTTAATCCTTATATACACATAATCACCCACTTCAAATTCATGATAAGTCCTTTTCTTGTCTGCATATATTTTCTATCGATCTTGAGTTGCCTTCAGATTTTGCTTGATCTTTCTTACTTCTGATTCCATCTCAACTAACATTTCTGGTCCAAGCATAAACTTGGTTTCAAGGCGACTCCAACTAATGGGAGTATGACATTGTCATCAGTATAATGCTTTGAAAGAACTCATATTAAGAGATTCTTGATAACCATTATTGTATGCAAACTCTACTAAGTGTAGATATTCTTCCCATGTCGTTTGCTGCTACATTATGTACATGCATAACATATCCTCCAAGATTTGATTCACCTGCTCATTTTGTCCATCTGTTTGTGTAGGGTAAGTGGTGTTGAAATTTATTTGGGTCCCCAAACCTATAAATAACATTTTCCAGAATTCTGAAGTAAACTTCACATCCTTGTTTGATATGACAGTCTTTGGAATATCATGCAATCTAAAGATTTCTCTCATAAAAATGTCTACTATTTGCACCGTTTTATAAGTAGACTGTACTGGTATGAAATTTGCTGCCTTGCTTAATCGATCAACCACCACCATAATGGAGTTGTTGTGCTTCTTTGGTTTTGGTAAACCAATAATAAATTATAAAGATATACCCTCCCACTTCCACTCTGGTATTGGTATAGGCTACATCAATTTGGCTGGATGTCGATGCTCTACCTTCACCTACTGGCACTCTAGAAATTTGTTCAAATATTCTGGAATATTTATTCACATACCTAGACATAAATAGTTCTTTCTAATGACTGTTAGCATTTTCTGATACCCTAGGTGACCTGAGTAGTTACTTCAGTGGTATTCGTTCAAGATCAGCTCCTTCAATTATGTTCGATTTGGAACATATATCTTTTCCTTAAAGGTTAGTAACTTATCTTTTCTAAATCCATAATCAAAATATTTTTCTTTCCTTCTGGCCTAATCTGCTTGCTACCATATAAATTGGTATTGAGGATCCTTCTAGGCTTATGTTTTTATTTGATCTAGAAACTTGCATTCAATCTGGTTGTAGTAAAGTTCATAAACACCATGCAAATTTCTACTCAAAGCATCTTCCACCTTCTTTTGATTACCCTTCACATGCTGCGTATCAATGTCAAGTTCACTTAGGAGGGAATTCCATCTTGCTTGGCGAGAATTAATATCAACTTGATTCAAGTAACTCGTTAGGCTACTATGGTCTGTTTTTAGTACAAATCTCTTTCTAAGCAAGTAGTGTCTCCATACTCAGAGCGCCTGCACTACTGCTGTTAGCTCCAGATCATAAGTTGAGTATTTTTGTTAATGCTCTTTTACCTTCCGCGATTCATAGGCAACTACTCTTCCTTCTTGTGACAATATTTCCCCAACTCCTCCTTTACATTCATTCGTACAAACTTCAAATTTTTTGTTGGGATCAACTACTCACAACATCGGGGTAGTAGTCAATATAATTTTTAACCTTTAAAAATAGTTTTGACACTCATTAGTCCATTTAAATACTTTTTCCTGCCTTTATAAGGAGGTAATTGTAAAAGAAATCTTCGAGAATCCTTCAATGAAATGTTGATAATATCCGGTCAATCCCATAAAGGATCAGATATCTGCAAAAATTTGGGGTACCTTCCATTCGATAATTGTCTTAATTTTCTCTAGATCAACCACTATTCCCTGAGAAGAAATAACGTGGCCTAGGTACTAAATTTCTTCCTTGAAGAAATCACATTTGCTGAACTTAGCATACATCTGATGTTTTTCATAACATTTTCAACACTATCCTTAACTGATCCTTGTTCTCTTCCACATTCTTCGAATAAATTAAGATATCGTCGATAAATATCAACACAAAACTACCCAGAAAAGGGTGAAATATACCAGGCATCAGCCTCATAAATGTTTTTGGTGCATTAGTCAATCCAAATGGTAACACCACAAATTCGTAATTCCCGTACCTAGTACGAAAAGAAGTTTTGTAGATGTATTCATATTTTATCTGGATCTGGTGGTATCCTGATCTTAAGTCTATCTTTGAAAATAAAGTGCCCCCCTTCACCTGATCAAAAATATCATCAATCCGTAGTAGTGGGTATTAATTTTTGACAGTCAACGTATTGAGCTATCGATAGTACATGCACATTCGCATGGTTCCATACTTCATCTTTACAAACAACACTGGTGCTCCCCAAGGGGACACACTTGTTCGGATATATCCCTTAGCCAAAAATTTCTGTAACTGCATCTTCATTTTGATCAACTCTCATACACTCATTCAACAACGTGCCCTTTAAATAGGTGATGCTACTCGCATCAAATCGATAGTAAAATCAATCTCCCTTCCTGGTGGAAAACATGGTACATCCTCTGGAAACACGTCCATAAACTCTTGTACTACCGGTATGTTTTCCATCATCAGAGTATTTTCTTTGGAATTAGTAAAACCCACTTGAATAGCGTATATCTGACATCCCTTCCTCATACACTTGCTCATTTGAGAGGTTGTAATAGGATGCAGCTGTAGGGTTTCTTTATTCCTTGTACCTCCTTCCAAGTTCCATCTTGCATTCTATAATATATAATGTTTTACATACAATCCACTAATGTCCGGTGTTTCTGCAACCAATCCATGCCTAGTAGAACATTGTAGGATCCAAAAGGTAATATCTTTAGATGCACAGTTAGTTGTCGTTCGCTAATTTCTAGTGTACAGTTTGGTATTTTGGCACAAAATTTTCTCTTTTCTCCAGTGGCTAGTTGTACCAACCATGCAGTTTTGAATTTGTGACTTTTTAATTTACATATTTCTACTAATTTTGGATTTAAATAGCTTAAACTTGCACCTGGGTCAACCAAAATAGAAATAGGTTGCGAGAGTAGATTATCTTCCAACTCTATCATTGTTGGTTCGTAATCTGCCTGATGATCTTCCAATGTTGCGTTAATTCTAGGTATATTTTGGGCTACATATCCCAATATAGAAGCTTCTTGTAGGTTAGAAACCATTTCACTCCTCCCTCATTGCGACAGTTCCTATAATAGTGAGCCACACCACACCCCCAGCACTGTAGGGGTGGTTTTTGGTTTTTCCCTTGCTCTGGCTTGCGGGAAGCCTTTGTGGGCTTATCCTTCATAGGCCACCAGATTCTTTGATGGTTGCTACCAAATTTTTTACTTACTAACTCCTTGCATCATTCTTAAAATTATTGGTTCTACTTTTTTTTGAAATTTGTGCTGCTTTTATGCTCTTTTCTTGATTGTTAATTTTTATCCAATTCTCCTTTTTCCTTACATTGCTAGTAACGCATTCTTGGCTTTGTAATTTCCTCATCCATGCTCATTGGATTCACAAACTAAATTTGTTCCTTCATGTGAGTCAGAAAACTACTTAGTAATCGTTGAACCTTAGCCTTTTCGTCCCTTAGATAAGGAATGTAGCGGAGTAAGGAAGTGAACTTAGTTATGTATTCATCTGTCATCATTTGACCCAATTTTAAATCATGAAATATTCTAGAATTTTCATCATAGAAGCATTCAGTTAGGTACTTATCGTTAAAATATTGTTGCTCTGGATAAGATAGATATATGCTATTCTATGCTGCGGACATTCTTAACCTCCTCCCACAATAGTGTGGCCTTCTCCCTTAACTGATAGATGGCTAATATCTCTTTAAGATTGTTGCTATACTCGTAGACTTGAAAGTACTTGCTCATATTTATCAACCATGCTTTAGCCACTTCCTCCGCTTCTCCATCAAATGTACGTGGTTTTATCTTCCCGAACTCACTTTGCAGTTCCACTTTTTGTTTCCTAATTTCTTGCTGTTTTGACACATTACTTGACTCAGCCTTATTGCAATTTATATTTTTATTACTTCGTTGTGAATGACTTCTTTCCACTGTCAGTGGTTTGGTCCCTTGCTTGTCATTCATTTCCTCCTGCATGTCTCTACCAGGGCTGGGTTGTACCACCCCCTGACTATGTTTTTCAACAAGGCTCTTGAGTATCCTTTCTTGCTCTTGCATTAAGCGCTCACTGTCACTATTGACCCAGACCATTTCTTCCTGTAGCTTTTGCACTGTGTTTAGTAGAATACTAGTGAGGTGTTGTTATCCCTCCAGCAGTCTACTAGTCTGTTCGTGCTGATATACACACAGATGAATCCACATCTCAAGATTCATTTACGATCATGGTTAGGGTGTACGTTCCCCTAAGTGTTGGGGTATTGGTTGCATTGAACCCCTCCTCATATCGTCTCCTGCTATATTTTTTATTTATTTTTGCATCATTTACACACAATTTGTCATATTAGGTGACCTCTAGGGTCCCAGCGTGCGAACGCTTCTCTCATACCACTAGTCACATTCAACCATAATCATAAAAAAAAAAATAGCTTTTCTATTAACCACTATTTAAATTAGACACATTCTATTATCGTTCTACTTTTACCTATGATATTAAACATTCAAAAATCACATATATAGTTGTACAGTACTACGGATTGAAATCAAAATGTATATTATTGTTCACACATGCACTCATATATTCTACAGTTCTCATTCATCACTCCCACATAAAGGTTCCAATTCACACTTCACAAGTTTTCGAGGTGATAACCTGGCAGCATTTGTGGCATCGGATTTCGTCGATTGTCAGTCCTGTCTCTTTATTAGAAAAGGACCTTATGTTAAATTGACAAGGACTATGTATTCATTGGTACCCTTTATGTATTTGGTTAAAAAATGAATTTCTTGGTTTAACTATAAACTATGGGAAATCTCTTCAATGGTGTTCGAATTCAATATCTCTAGACAACTAGAAAGCACTAAAACCAGAGGAAAACTATGATCTCCTTTCATCGTTGATTTGCATAGGTTCAGGATCCACAGTCATAGCTCGTATGAGGTTTTTGGATTAGGGTAATGACTTACCCTAACCCTAATCGTTTTCATTCATTTGTGGGAATCTTCTGCAGAGCTCTGCAACTATGCCTCAGCTTGCTATTGCCAACATGCCTCTATCATGGCTCTCATCGGTTCTATCCCTGGATTCATTGCAAATGGTGAGTTAGTTAACCTAGTTTGTCCCATTCACCATAATTCGTTGATGTATTTTCTATTGGATGGTTTTTTTTCGGAGTTAATCAATTATGGTTCTTCCATCGCATAGCATACATATTTCTTCCTAGTATCTATTCAAATTTTCTAAGTTTCTTTATTCATTGTTTTCCTCTAACTGTAACTTTACTTCTTGTGTCAGTGACAATGGTTCTAGCTCATCCTTCAAGGTTTTGCACAATAGCTTCTCTGCCGCATCCTCATATGAAGCTCACATGTAAGCTGTGAATATTGGAAGTGTGTGCGGAAATTTTAACTTGCATTTCATGCCACCGTATGAATGTAGAATATTGACGCTTCTTCATGGCCTATTGGCAGGTTAAACCTTCAAATTCAGTGGGGTAGTTTTCACAAGGAAAGGTTACTCTCCTTTTTATCTTTCCTACGCTCTGCATATTTATTTGTTAACATTGCCTCATACTCAATTACTCATAGCTTTCTCATCTCGCCTTCCTGCAGAGCTAACCTCCTTAGCCCGACGATATGGTTGATTTCCTCTAGAATGCTTGTTACAAGTTATTTTCTGACTTGGTCTACCTACCCCACCAATTATCTTTCTCCACTGTAGGGTTTGTCAAAGGTTCCCGGTTGCAGTGACCCCTACTTCAACCTCGAAGTTCAGGATTTTACTACAAGGTTTCACTCCACTATATTGTTTTCATTTTACTTTTTATTTGAATATCTTGAGCTTTGCCAGCTTATGAATACTATCCAAATTTATAATAGTTGAACTTGTAATTTAATCCTATATAATTTATTTTCGGTCTTTTGGGCATTTAGTTCTGTATCACCGTGATTTGTATGTTTTATATTTTATTCTCTTGCTTCGGCTCCACCTCCTAGTAGGTGAGGCGAACCTATCACATGTTATGGTTAGTGCTCTTGTCTTTCTAAAGAATGGCAAACATAGTTTCTTTTCCAACATTATTTCACACACACACACACACACACACACACACACACACACACACACACACACATATATATATATATATATATATATATATATATATATATATATTTGCAATGTATATCATAAATATAGTTTTTCCGTGACCTATCACATATACATTTATGCAATTTTAGGAATAGTGCTATCGTTTCCTCTGTAGTATTCTATTTAAATATATATTTAAAAAATCCAGGAATGGTAATAGTGATTGTTTTAGTTTTGAGGTTACATGTATCATTTTGCACATTTTTATTCCTGTGATAAAAGTCTCTATACAGTGCTCGTTTCACGAATTTTGTTACTCGGATTTTGATGTATGAGTTTAGCATGTTCATGTGTTGTCTAAAGTCAGATTATTTTTTTCCTTTTGGTTATGGTTCTGAGTTTACTCTTACTTCATTTTTAGATGAATGTCTGGACCATTCTGTTTGTGTTTATCATATATGCAGAGAATGACCAACTTGGAGCTAGGAGTATCGACATGGAAGCTCTACGTTAACAATTCTGTATTTTTATTTGTTGAAAGAGTTAGTTTATGGCTTCATTTTATATCTATGATTTCTTAATCTAAACTTTCTTTTATTTCCCACATACTCTAAATGTTTTGAAATATTTGTCAAGATTTCCTATTTACTTAAAGAGAAAACACAGAGGGTTCCTCATTTCATAAATATAATATAGTAATAGCTCCAGAAAAGTAAAAAATAACTAATTACACAATCACAACCCAAAACTCAGTTTTTGAATAGCTTGTTTTACTTATCTATCTCTCCAGATACTACTGATGTTGTCCTCCCTACCTTGAGAGAGGAATTAAATTCTGATCTCTCCCCCGTGCTCCACACCCCAAATAAGTGAGTTGACGGAGGTTCTAGAGGAGACCTAGGGACCCCAAGTCCAGTCTTCTATTCCAGGAATGTGAGGAATCTAAGTAATTCCACTAGTCACCACCATCTCAAGAATTATTCCCTCTATTTCCTCTCCTCTCCTTAGCTATCAAACATAATCCCTCTTCCTCACTGGGATTTACTTTTATCCTCATAGGAAAGGATAATTGTGTGAACTGTTTTCTGTTTAACCACTTCTCAATTCTTGCAATACTTTTACCATCAGTCTCTTACTTTTTATGGAACCACTTTCCATAACTAAATTTTATTTAATCAAACAAAATTAATTTCTATTCATCAAGTAATACATCTCAAGAAAGAAATAAATGTTTTAGTTTCTTAACATAAAATAACATAACCAGTAGTTGCCACTTAAGTCAGCTGTCACAAAATCCTACAGGAATTTATTGAAATCACAAGCTTGATTGGGTACCTCCTGCCTAATAGAAGTGCCGTAGGGGTTTTTCAGGGTGTTGAATCTATATATATAGTCAAAAAACCAATTTAAATAACACAATACAAGATTTCACCCCAAAATTGTTTGCCAGATTTCGGCACGAGAAATTTGAAAAAGTCTCTCTAAAGAGAACTCTCTGAAAAATTGGATTTGAGAAATGACACACACACACACACACATATAATTTGGAAGCATCAAATGTGTTAACATACAAACCCTTTTTCATGTTTCCCACTCTAAAATTGGTGTGCACCTCAACAATTTTGACTCTTCTTGGGAATTTTAGATATGTGAGTCACATGGATAAATAATAGTTTATTATCAGTATAAATTTATTAATAATTAAACTGAGATATTTTAGTTAATATAATTATTTTTTATTTAAATTTTATAATATTTAAAAAAGAAATCAATATTTTCAATCATTAATTCATTATAGATTATATAATATATTTCTAAATATATTATATTAATTAAATTTATTTAAAAATGTACATTTCTAATAGATTAATAAAATATTTACTTAATTAAAATAATAATTATTAATGTTGAGAGATTTTTCGATAAAAATATCATAGGAATATTTTAGTAGAGAGAACCATCTAGTGTGGTTCATCTTCACGACAAGATCACGAACGAGATAATAGCATTAGATTAAATAGATGAAGAGATATGTTTTCTAACCCTTAGAATATAACAACTAGTTTTGACTAAAAAGTTGCCATTAATTAATAAATAATTTTTAATTAAAATAAAGTAATATATGGAAGTTAGCTCCAAACAAAGAATTAAATTACCAAGTTATTATTATTATTATTAGAAATAAGTTTAGTAGTAATAAAGTCAAACTTAACTATGTTAAATAATAAAACTATAAAATAGTAATAAGAAAAAAGAAAAAAGAAAAGAATATAAATAAGAAATCAAGTAATACTAGAAATTTTGAATATATATATATATATATATTAAAATAAAAAAATAATTATATTAGGAAAACTTAGGAATACAATGTAAGGATCCAAGATCTAATAATACTCCAAACATCATCCCTATTAAGATTGATAGAGCTCCTTTCAATTTTCAAGGCCTCCCTAAACTTACACTGATGAAAATAATCAATCCTTGCAATGACCCTCGCATCTTCAATGCAGATGTGATGTTATGTCTTTCCCGCATGTTTTTTCCAAAGCAAAGTAGTGATACCTTCCATGTTTGAATTCAGTTGCATGCTCATGAAACCTCCAATTAATTGAGTGGTGAGTTTCCCCAATGTACGGAGTCCCACATGAGAAAGAGATGACATAAACACCTTTCCCATATTTAGGCTTCACAGGGTCCTTTAGTTATCTTAGGGAGCTGCGGATAATGTTTAGGGGCATAAATGCTTAAGGAACCTTATATTTCATCAAGATATTAGCAATATTGTTTGTGGTTCATTGGATAAATGAAATATGTACCCCTCAGAACCGATATTTAAAATTTTTTTTTATTCTAGGACCTTTTTCACTCTTAAGGAAGGCTCTAAGACATTTCCGATTAGTATAACCATTCTTATTAAAAAAAAACTAAGGATATGGGTTTTTTCATCATTAAGTTGTTTTTCATCAGAAACTCATAACGCCTGACTGGCTAAGGTGTTGAGAAGACCTCACCTTTGAGAGGGGAAATGATGTTAATTTACATGAATATATTGTTCAGCATGATTTTATGGAGGAATTTGAGTCTAAAGCCTTGTCTTAAGCTCTATTCGAGCCTAAGATTTGGAAAAGGTTGGTGGATGACAGTTGCGTCATCTTCTCTCATGGATGGGAAATGTTGGAGCTATTTTTCCAGCAACTTAATAATAAATCTAGTTTCATAAAGTTTACTATGGAATGTGAAATCGATGGCAACATTCCTTTCCTCGACGTTCGTATTTCAAAGAGAGATGTTTTTTCTTTCTCCCATCATGTTTTTCAAATTAAAACTCACACCAAAAAATATCCTTAAGAAAAATTTCAACATTTCCCCGCTCAAAATCAAGGTGGTCTCCACGCCTTATCCACTCCGTAATTATGAAGTTTTTATGAAAACCACCTCAACGATAAAAAACCCATATCCTTAGCGTTTTTAATAAGAATGTTTATAGTAAGTGCCAATGTATTAGAGCCTTTCGGAAGGCTTACAAAGTTCTTGGTGTTTAAAAATATCTTAAAGATCGTTTTTTAAGGGTGCATCTTTTGTTTATCCAAAGAACCATAGACAAGATTGCTAATATCCTAAAGAAACAAAAGGTTCCTTCAACATTTAGGCCCCAAAACACTATCCTTAGCTACCTAATATCATTGAAGGACCCTGTGAACCCTAAATATGGGAATTTGGGACTTCGTACATTGGTGAAAATAATCGATCAATTAATAAGAGGATTTATGAGCACGCAACTGACATTAAACATGGAAGGTGTCTCTCTTTGGCTTTGGAAAAACATTGGGAAAAGACAAAACTTCACATCTTCATTGAATAGGTGAGGGTCATTGCAAGGATTGATATTTTTGATTACCATAACTCCGGGGAGGCCTTGGAAATTGAAGGGAGACCTATAAATATGAATAGATATGATGGTTGGAAGATTAACACATGTTCGATCCCTACATTTTATTCCTAAGTTTTTATTATATATATATGGTAAAAAAATGAATAGTAAATAAATAAGAAATAAAGAAATGTGTTGCCAATTACTCAATATATATATATTCAAAATGTGTGGTATTCGTTTATTTCTTATTTATTTACTATTCATTTTTTTACCATATCATTTTCTTTCTTTATTGGATTTAAATAGAAAAAAATTATCTAACTTATTGTTTTCATTTTATTTTCAATTTTTGTACTATTATTTTTAGTTTTATTATTTAGAATAATTAAATTTGAATTTATTATTTTATTTTATCTATATATATATATATATATATATATATATATATATATATATATATATATATATATATATATATATTTTCTTATAGTATTATTTAGTTGGATTGTTTAGAATAATTACGTTTGATTTTGTTATTTTTATTTTGTTTATTTATTTATTTATTTTCAGTTTTATAGTTCAGAATACTTAAGTTTTACCTCATTATTATTAAATCTCTTCATCTATTTAATATAATCACATGATCTTGTTCTTGATCTTATTGTTAAAGATGAACCACACTAAATAGTTTGAAACCAATAAACAAAAATACTTTTATGTCATTTCAAAAAAAAATCTCTCTATCGCACAAACTTAAATTCAAACAAAATTTATTATTTAATATACATTTCATCTCATGTCGTGGGCATTTTATTTTATTTATATATAAGAAAGCTCATCTAAATTATTGGTGTTGTGATGGTATACTAAAGTCAACCTAATTAACATGTTGGAGCAAAAGAGCACCTCTCATCCTTAAGTCACTTCTCAACTATTTTCCGTATTTCCATGCAAAAGCCAGGCATATTTCATGCCGAAAAATTATGGATTTTTTTTATAGAGAAAGTATGAGGATTAGCTTATATCTTTATATTTAATTAACTTAGACTTATTTTAATTTTGAGTTTATTAATTTTATTTTAAATTTATATCTACTAAATAATGAGAATATTAAATTTGCCAAAATGTTAATTGGTTTTTAATTTGAAATTTGAGAAAATGTTTATATTTAAAGAGATTTTATTTTTTAAGTCTATAAACCTCTCTTTATTGGAATATATCATTATATTTTTATGGTAGTCAAATTAATGTAATTAAAAGTACTAATTTGCTTGCATATCTAAATCAAGTGTCTAAACTCTCTTTAAAATATTTTTTAGCATTATAATTAAAAGATTAATTACCTTTTTAATTTATTTTTTTGGACCGCTTATTACATGACTTGTACTTTATCACCACTTACACAAATTTTAGAAAAATAAAGACAAGTGTGTGGATTATTGAATAATCAAATTAGAAATAAGAATGCAATTGAAACGTGGGCGTGTCTCTTAACTGTATGCGTTACAATCTAAATAATGTCATCACATACAATTGAAACCTGGGCATGTCTCTTAATTGTATGCGTTACAATCTAAATAGTGTCATTCCCATTAAAATGTGTGCCTGCCTTACCATTAGCACCATGCACATCAGGAGTGGTCGTTGTAGTTAACATAGTTAACATTTGAGACCTTCACTGTTTTAATTTCAATATAAGTATAATACGACCTCCTTTTAATGTCATATAATAAAAGGAATTTTATATATATATAAAAGACGTTTAATTCTGAACTTTAAGAGTTGTAAATATAAAATAACACCTCTTAAGGTTTTAAATTATCAAATATATATATGGTATGACAATGACAATTTTAATGTAGTAACAGAATGTATAATAATATAAACTGTGGTAAATGATAATGGTTTATTACACCACAATGTTTTAATTTATGGTTATTTAGGTTTTTGATGTTTTAATATGTAGATTTGAAAGATTTATAAAGTTTAGTGTTTCTTATTATTAGGTTTCAATATAATAGAATATAATAGAAATTATATATATATTTTATTTTTTTATTTTTATTTAAAATGTTTAATTTTTAATTCATAGTTGTAATATAAAATAACACCTCTTACTGTTTTAAAATATTATATATATATATAGAATGGTATGATTAATAATCGTTTTAATGTAGTAAGAGAATGTATAATAATATAAACTGTGTTAAACGATAATGGTTTATTACACCCCAATGTTTTTATTTATGGTTATTTAGGTTTTTGATGTTTTAATATGTAGATTTGTAAGATTTATAAATTTTAGCGTTTTTTCTTATTAGGTTGAATCAATATAATAGAATATATTTTTTTATTACTGAATTTAGATTTAGATTTGTTATTAATTTCTTTTGTTTCTTATTATTATTAAGTTTAGTTTCTTTAATTATTAATATATATTTTAAATAATTATTAATTTTTAAATAAATTAATAATATAAAATAATGTTTCATAATATTATTATGAATATTAGTAATAATATAATAATTTTTAATACTATATATTATTAATATTAATAATAATGATAGACATGAAAATAATTATTTATTACAATAAAATGTTTGATAATATTATTATGGATTATTAATAATACTATTTTTAAATTAAATATCACTCACTCATATGGCATAATATTAAAAACAATTATATAGTATTATTATTAATTATTAATAATTTTTTATATAAACAAATAATAATATTAATATTAAAAAAATTAATAAAAGTATTATTACCAATGTTTATGAGGTTTTGGATATACCATGATTCTGTGTTATGTTAAGAGATTCCTTGATGTGAAGTCACTGGTTTATTTTGGATACACAGGATTCGAGGTTATGTTAAGGGATTCCTTGATATGAATTCATTGGTTCAATTCCCACCTTGAGGTTATATATTGGACATGATGATGAAAATGTAGTTCTACCCACCTTACAACAAGTATATATGTTATTACTAATAATAAAAATATCGCATTGTTATTTTATTATATTAATAATATTATATTAATTATTATTAATTATTATTATTATTATTATTATTATACAGATCATTAATAATAATAATATTATCAATATACATATAATATCTATGTAAAAAATATTAAGAAAATATAATGGTTATCTCTAAAGAACCATGATCATGAATCACAACTTTCTATATTGTAAGGTTCGAATATGGTCAAACAAAGGCAACCATGATCGATATAGTTGAATGAAGGATCATGGTTAGAATGGTCAATCGTGGCCAACCCACAACAATCGTAGTCAACCATAGTTAACTATAATATTCAACTAAATTCAACCATGGTGAAGGGAATTTAGTAATATGATTGATATACATTGATGAACCTCTTAAACACTCAACAATTGTTTCCAACATTAATAATAATTATCTAATATAATATTATAATTTAATATCAATTCTATTTATTATATAATAAACATGGTGTAATACTAATTATATAATATTCATAATAACATTAATATTATTATAATTAATATTATTTTATAAAAAATACAATTGTAGAATTACAATTGTGATTATATTAATCTTAATATTATTATTTATAAGGTTAATATTAATGTTATTATTAATATGTTATAATTATTATTAGACAATTTTTATTATATTAAACAATGAATACAATTAATGTTAATGTTAAGTATATTAATTATATAATATAATAATAAAATATAATAACTATTTATTAATTATATAATAACAATTACAAAATACTAATGGTATAGTATTAATGTTAAGATTAATAGTTTATTAAATAAATAAATATATATATATATATATATATATATATATATATATATATATATATATATTTTGTAAGCTTAGTAGGAGTACATCTTTATCACACTGATTGGGGCATCAAATTGAACTTGTGGGTTTACATCATGGAGTACCTGAACAGAGCACCCGATCACTGTCTATCGAAGACCCCATGGACATTAAAATTAATTATATTATATAACATTGTTAGTAAAATTTAATATGTTGTCTTACTAGAAACGTAATATAAATTGTAATATAATATAATAATGTAACTATTAGCACAACCACATTTATTATTGTGGTTGATATACTCCATGGTTAACCAATATTATGTTTAAGAGAATGATTATATACAATGTTTAAATAGTTGATCGTGATGAAACTTGGTCAACCTATATTTACCATATTTCCCAATAGTCAATTGTATTAAGCCAAATATCCTTAGTGAACATGCCTCAACCATTTTCAAATAAAATCAAATATTATTTATTTAAGGGTTTATAATATTTATATTAGAGTTTATATAACTTGTGTTTATATTATTCCCCTCGGCTTACTATTATTCCTTTGGGTTTATAATCCCTTGGGTTTATAATATCAATCATGTTCAACGATGGTCAATCATTGTGAAAAATGGTCAACCATGGCATTGTTGGTCAACCATAGTTAATGTTCGTCAACCATGGCCAACCTTGTTTTAAAAAAACAATCATGGTCAACCATATTCCACGTATCAATATGAAAATTAACCCTGCGATTAATATGGTCTAATGTCGCATTGTGACAAAGATTATCTCAATATGAAAATCAATCATGGTCAACCATGGTCAACCATCATCGCGTGTCGCATTCTCACAAGGATTGTCTCAATATGAAAATCAACCATGGTCAACCATGTTTATTTTAGGGTTTATAATATTGATATTTTGGTTTATATACGTTGAGTTTATAATATTCATCCCTTATGTTGAATATTAGTGTATCGAGTTATATATTCAATTAAATTCAATCGTTGTTGACCACAGTAATTCATTGTCAACCTTAGTTATCTAGGGTTATCAATAATATTCTACAAGTATTAATATTATGAATTACCAATCATAATGTTATCAACCATATTCAATTATAGTCAACCATTATTGACTAAAGTTATTTATTGAATATTTGGGTTATAATATTTAGGTTTCTAATATTAATCCACATTTACGAATGTGATTTCTCATAAATTCATGTTTCTAATATATTTGGTAAATGTGGTCTTTTAATATGAAAATCAACCATGGTCAACCATCCTTATTTTAGGGTTTATAAAATTTATCTTATGATTTATTTACCTTGGGTTTATAATATTAATGTCGTCCCTTTAATATTATTCCCTTGGATTAATAATCCCTTGCAGTTTAGCATTAACCTTGAGAGTTTATTATTCCCAAGGGAATAATAATAAAAATCTCTTGGGTTTATTAATCTAATGGTTCAACGATGGTTTAGCATGGTCCAACGTGGCATTGTAACAAATATTGTCTCAATATGAAATCAACCATGGTCAACAATATTTATTTAACGGTTTATAATATTTATCTTAGGATTTAGATACCTTGTGTTTATATTATTCCCTTAGGTTTAATAATATTCCTTTGAATTTATAATCCAGTCTGTTTTTAGTATTTATCCCTTGGGTTTATAATATCAATCATGTTCAACCATATTCTATCAAGGTCAAACATGGTCCACGATGGTAAATTTTGGTCAACCATGGTAAACCATGATTTTTAAAATAAAGCATGGTCAAGCATATTCCAATGTCGCATTGTGACAAAGGTTGTATCAATATGAAAATTAACCCTTGGGTTGATATGATCTGACGTCACATTGTGTCAAATTGTCTCGATATGAAAATCAATCATGGTCAAGCATGGTCAACGATCATCCCATGTTGCATTGTGATAAGGATGGTCTCAATATGAAAATAAACCATGGCCAACCATGTTTATTTTAGCATTTACAATATTTATCTTAGGGTTTATATACATTGGGATTATAATATTCATCCCATGAATTTAATATGATTCTCTTGGGTTCATAATCCCTTGGGGTTTAGTATTATTATTCCATCAGATTTATTAGATCAATCCCTAGGGTTTATTAATTTAAGGGTTCCACTATGTTCGAGCATGGTCCAACGTTGCATTGTGACAAATGTTGTCTTAATATGAAAATAAACCATGCTCAACCATGTTTATTTAACTTGTGGTTTATATACCTTGGTTTATACTACTCCCTTCGGTTTATGATCCCTTGGATTTTTAGTATTTATCCCTTGGGTTTATTATTCCATTTGGTTTATGATATCAATCATGGTCCACCATGATAATTTTTTTTTTATAAAATCAATTGTGGACAACCATGGTCAACCATGGCCCATCGTCACATTCTCACAAAGATTGTCTCAATATGAAACTCAACCATGGTCCACTGTCTTGCATCACTTAATATTGTATCGATATGAAAATCAATCATAGTCATCCATGGTCACCTATTTTCCTAAGTTGCATTGTGACAAGGATTGTCTCAATATGAAAATCAACCATGGCCAACCATGTTTATTTTAGGGTTTGTAATATTTATCATAGGGTTTATATACATTGGGTTTATAATATTCATCTTGTGGGTTTAATATTTTTCTCTTGGCTTCATAGTCCGTCGAGTTTTTAGTACTAATCCCTTGAGTTTATTAGTTCACTGGGTTTATAATATCAATCCCTTGGGTAAATTAATGTAAGGGTTCAACTATTTTCGAGCATGGTCCAACCTCACATTGTTACAAAGATTTTCTTAATATGAAAATCAACCATGGTTAACCATGTTTATTTAAGGGTTTATAATATTTATCTCAAGGTTTATATACCTTTGGCTTATATCATTCCCTTGGGTTTATGATCCATTGGATTTTTAGTATTGATCCCTTAGGTTTATTATTCCCTTTGGTTTATATCAAGGAAAATTTTAGGGGCGAATTTTAGCCCAAAGGCGAATTTTACAGAGTTTTAAATTTTAGAGGGGCGAATTTTTAATATAATCCCATTTTGTATAGTTTTATAAAAATAGCCCTATAATTATTTAAAAAAAAATTAATTATTAGATGTTAGTCCAAAAAAATAAATGCGGACAAACCTTCCACCCTGCATTCGCCTCCCGATTTTCTGGTTTGGAGCAGTTCGCCCCATTTTTTACTAGTTGGGGTTTGGAAGTTGGAGGAATTCGCCCCATTTTTTACTGGTTGGAGCTTGGGGCTTGGAAGTTGGAGGTAATTTCGTGAGCATCTGGCCTCTCCACCTCAAATTTTTTGTATAAATTTTCCAGTTTCAAAGTGTGCTTGCAACATTTCAAACGAATTCCATCAATCCCTCTGACCGACATCATCATGGAACAAAGGAGACAGTTGAGCTCATCTGCCATGCCTGCAAAAATGGTTCAACCTCTGCCTCTTACAGTTAAATTCTTTTACAAATCAATTTCATTATCCATTGCATTTTTTTACGTTCTTTTGTTGCTATTCTTCACATTCAATCTTTCGGCAGCATCAGAAAACGGTAGTGCGGTTTTCTCAACAAACTCAACAACACTAAAGAAAACTCAACAAACTCTGTCCGCCGAATGAAGAGCCTGTGGAAAGTGTGGATTGTCCATTAAATCGTTTTCTGGGAGTTTGCCTATTGCTGATGTATAAAGGACCTAGTCCATTTTCCAGGAACGGATCTGAGATATCGTGTGGCGGGGTGAGGTCTCACAGATCCTCACTGATCTAGAAGCTGAATATGTACTGGTCAACCAGTCCTTGGTGCCCTGTCTAGTATCTTGAAAAATATTGTGATCCTCTGTCTGGGGTCTGGTGTGATAGGAGGCTGAATAATATGTGTTTGAAAGCCACATGCATATATACGCCAAACATTTCTGAATAAAATTCTTAAAAAATTCGGCAAGGATACGAGAGATAGACATTGATGGACTGCTAGTATGCCCAAGCATTGTAAATTCGCAAAAAAGAAAAAAGAGATGTCCCATAAACTTGAAAATGGGAGAACTGGCCTCTTTGACATCTTTCTCTCAGCTTTCAAGTCAAGGCGTGTAACAGTTTAGCCCTGTATTTGTTTCTGTATAACTTTTAAGTTGTATTTCTACACATATCTATTAAGCATTGCAATTTTTTGTGAAAATAGATTTGTATTGATAGACCATATTACATCTTTAAGCACTGCAAACTTTTGTGTAGATGTATCTATATGGATTGTATTGATGTATTGATATATTGGCGGAGATACATCTATACTGATTGTATTATCTATTACTATAGATGTGCTCTAGGTTTGGATTTTTTAAGCAGTCAAGTGCGTATAAGATTTAGGGTTAAATGGTTAATTTTAATTTTAATTTCAATTCAGATTTTAGATGATTTTTAGAAAAGCACAAATACTTAAAGTAATGTGTGTCTGGTAGAATGATTAGTCACGATGCGAAATTCATGGGCAGGGTTATTCAAAGCATCATGAAAAATGCTAAATGATTACCCTTCAATGTGGCTAAAGATCCAACTGGTCTGGATGAGAAGTTCAAATTTTTTGAAAAGACAACATAGCATGCAACATTCCAGAATTGTGTAATGATCAGGTTTGTAACCTTGGCTTGCTACAGAACTGTGTTTCTTCAAAGACTAATAATGTGATAACTCTTAAACAATCATGACATACCTAATCAACAACAGATTTCAGCTAGATAAGGCCTCACTCTTCATGTAGTTGTTGAAGTCCAAACTTAGACAGGTAACCTTACTTGTTTGATCCTTTACCTCTTCTTTGTTGGTCTTGTAACAGAGTTCTAACCACAGGTGTAGCCACCACAGGACCAAGATTGATAATTCTTTCCAAATTGTGTGCTTTTAGGACCAAGGGGTATGCGGACCACAAGAGATTTTGTATACACAGTAATTTTCCCCTTGAACGAATGGATCTGCACTAAGAATGATGCCTTTCACTTAAACTGCAGTCTGTATTGTTCTTCATTAAATGCTACTCGGTCTCATCCTTGCAGTAGAGACTAAACTCGGACTTGAAAAATGACCTTTGTTAGCTTGTGACTTGTGGATATAAATGCACTGTAATTGTGCTTGAAGTTGCAACAGGTTCTCAAGCCCCCATACTGAATTTTTGAGGAATAAAGATTACAAACTTTGGCATAATTCCATGTTGTCTCTTCCTTCAGATGTGTTTCTAACCACAGGTGTAGCCACCACAGGACCAAGATTGATAATTCTTTCCAAATTGTGTGCTTTTAGGACCAAGGGGTATGCAGACCACAAGAGATTTTGTATAGACAGTAATTTTCCCCTTGAATGAATGGATCTGCACTAAGAATGATGCCTTTCGCTTAAACTGCAGTCTGTATTGTTCTTCATTAAATGCCACTCGGTCTTATCCTTGCAGTAGAGACTAAACTCGGACTTGAAAAATGACCTTTGTTAGCTTGTGACTTGTGGATATAAATGCACTGTAACTGTGCTTGAAGTTGCAACAGGTTCTCAAGCCCCCATACTGAATGTTTGAGGAATAAAGATGACAAACTTTGGCATAATTTCATGTTCTCTCTTCCTTCAGATGTGTTTCTAACCACAGGTGTAGCCACCACAGGACCAAGATTGATAATTATTTCCAAATTGTGTGCTTTTAGGACCAAGGGGTATGCAGACCACAAGATATTTTGTATAGGCAGTAATTTTCCCCTTGAACGAATGGATTTGCACTAAGAATGATGCCTTTCGCTTAAACTGCAGTCTGTATTGTTCTTCATTAAATGCTACTCGGTCTCATCCTTGCAGTAGACACTAAACTCAGACTTGAAAAATGACCTTTGTTAGCTTGTGACTTGTAGATATAAATGCACTGTAACTGTGCTTGAAGTTGCAACAGGTTCTCAAGCCCCCATACTGAATGTTTGAGGAATAAAGATTACAAACTTTGGCATAATTCCATGTTGTCTCTTCCTTCAGATGTGTTTCTAACCACAGGTGTAGCCACCACAGGACCAAGATTGATAATTCTTTCCAAATTGTGTGTTTTTAGGACCAAGGGGTATGCAGACCACAAGAGATTTTGTATAGCTAGTAATTTTCCCCTTGAACGAATGGATCTGCACTAAGAATGATGCCTTTCACTTAAACTGCAGTCTGTATTGTTCTTCATTAAATGCTACTCAGTCTCATCCTTGCAGTAGAGACTAAACTTGGACTTGAAAAATGACCTTTGTTAGCTTGTGACTTGTGGATATAAATGCATTGTAACTGTGCTTGAAGCTGTAACAAAGTTCTCAAGCTCTATACCGAATGTTTGAGGAATAATATGACAAGCTTTGGCTACCTCATGTTCTCTCTTCCTTCTGGGATGTGTTTCTAACCACAGTGTAGCCACCATAGGGACCAAGATTGGATGATTCTCTAAATTGTGCTTTGTGTTTGTGACCAAGGGGTATGCATCACAAGAGATTTTGTATAGGCAGTAATTTTCCCCTTGAAGAATGGATTCGCACTAAGAATGATGCCTTTTAACCGCAAATTATTGCTATTCAATAAATGCTACTTATTCTCATCTCATGTAGATACCAAACGTGGACTTGAAAACACCTTGTTACTTGTGACTTCAGAGGATATAAATGCATCAAAATCGTGCTTGAAGTTAAATAAGTTCTCTAGCCCCCCATACCGAATGTTTCCGAGGAATAAATATTACAAAATTCGGGCATAATTCCATGTTGTCTCTTCCTTTAGATTTTTAGATGTGTTTCTAACCACGTGTAGCCACCACAATTTCCAAGATCGATAATTCTTTCTCAAATCAGAAGCTTTTAGACCAAGGGGTATGCAAACCACAAGAGATTTTACATTTGCATTCCCCTTGAATGAATGGATATCCACTAATAATGATGCCTTTCGCTAAACCGCAAATTGCATTGTTCTTCATTAAATGCTACTCGCCTCATCCGCAAGAGAGACTAAACTCGACTTGAAAATGACCTTTAGCTTTCACTTCAGGGATATAAATGCATCAGAATCGTGCTTAAAGCAATAAAGCATGAAAGTTGAGTTTGTGTGAATCGTGGGCTTGGGTGGAGTAGAAAAGACACTATTTGTAAAAGAATTCTTAAAAAGAAATTCAAATTACTGTGGATCCTAGGTCTTGTTCATTTTTAAGAGTTTGATGAAGTTGGATTGAAAAATTGATCATATTGATTAAGCTATAGAGATGCTTAGAAACATCTTAAATCTGTCCATGCCCCCATAATTTTCGATGATGTAGATCATGTCAATGAGTGAGATGCATTTTTTTCAATGAAGGTACATCTCAATTTTGGTTACACCATGTTCTCACAAGCTCGGGGATTTGAATATTTGGTAGATGAGCTCTTAATGGCATGTAATGGATTGTCTTAATCTTTGAACGTATTTAAGAGTTACTCTTTTGTTGAGAAAATGACAAATCTTACTGTGAAGATCATCTGGATAGATTTACCTTTTGTTATGAGAAAAACTGTGATAAGACCATAAAAATATGGAATGGAATAAGGCGGAAAAAACTTTTGGGATCTCACATGAGAAAACAGTTTCTCGTGGAGGTGGACAGAGAAAACAAGTTAAGAATCTATTATCACCTTTGCAAATTAATAAGAGACGTTTCCAGTCCAAAAAAGTTTCCAGGCTTTTGAGAAAATAGGTTTAGAAAGCATGATCACCTTCGGTATTTTAGAAGAGATATTGCCAATAAAAAAAAGTCCTCAGGCTTATTAAAAAAATGCCTTCAAGCTTGTCACAGTAGTCTTTGGCATCCATTCATGATTTGTTGAAGGCATCATATGTAAGCATTCATCAATATAGCTTATTTAAGAGAAACCTGTATGCTATTTTTTAATTCTTCATTGTTTGGTTTTCCCTAACAGTAGCAAGTAAGCTTCAGTGTCATTAAAGTTGAACAACTGCACAAGATGAACCATCATAATACAGAAATTGACATTGCAAATGAATTGTTAACAAAATCTGTAGCAAAGATCATTCCTAAAAATGCTTCTAAAGCAGGGGCCAGGTAAGGATACATTGGTGTCCTTTTTGCATACTAATTGATGCGTGTGTTGTTTTTTACTTTGGAGTTTGGGTATACTTTTTTATTTTATTGGGATTGCATATCTTATAAGCATATAGAGGAAGAAGACCTTTTGAGATTCCCGAAGAAGAGTGAGTGGCTTTTTTAGCACTCTGTGGGAGGTATTGACACTGGTAAGATAAAAAATTCTTCTGTTAAGAATTGGATTGGGTGCTATGCATTTTTAATTTTGTTAAAGTTTTCTCCATTGTGCTTCCATGAATCTGGTGATACTAAGTGCCCAATTTTTTGACGTTAATGTTCTGCAGAGCTTACTCGGTTAATAACTAGATTAGATATATAAACGACCCCACTGTTTTTTATTTAGAACTCGAGGATTGCTACAATGTCAATGCCCAGAAGTCTATTGGCAAGAGACACTGTTTTTAGTTGGAGACTTGCAAGCAAATCTTCAACCTCTCAACAAACATGTTTTTTGAATTCACTATCAGGTGAATATTTATCTAGGAAGGAAGTCATTGGCCCAATGTAGTTGATCAGTTGCACCATACTGGTGCAATGACAATTGCCATTGTGATTATAATAATTGTTTATAGCCCGCCATTTAGTATGACATTTAGTGTTTAGTGTTTCTTAGATTACTTGCCGACTTACTTGGGAAACACTGAAAAAGTACTACCACTAACTGGTTTTAGACTTTTAGTTACAATTAATCTTAAGAAAATCTTCAACAGGTTTCCCTCTGAAACAGAAATAATATCAATAAACTGTCCTGAATTTACCAGGCATTGGAGTTGCCCAAATTCCTATGCATTGTAACTATTGCAGTAACTCTTGGGATACTTTTGTGTATAGCCCACCCTTTAGTATGACATGTTCATGTTTCGTGTTTAATTTGCAAGGTTGAAATGCATACAAATTATGCTTTGCCTTTAAACCTAAGAAGTTCCTATTGTTCACGGGGTTTGGAATTGTGGTTTGACATGGAAGTAGGCATAGAGGGATATTTTTACAGTCACACCAGCCTGTCAATTAAATCAATGTGAACTGTCTCTAAAGTTTGAACTAATCCTTGGTGAATGAAGGCCACAAATAATGCAAAGCCAACAAAACAGGACCAAAAATATTCTGTTGCCAGTATTTAGTAGACAAAACAAAGTGGTATAGACCTTAGACATTAAAATTATGGCTTGGATTTCATAAAAGATGAATGATATAAATGTTGATGATGTATTTCTGAGACTAGATGGAATGGTTAAAATTGAAATTTTCTCTGTAGTTCTATTTACACACGTTGGGTGCAGAGGTAGATACAGGCTGATCTGTATGACTGTCTTTTCTAGTTGATTTAACAAATCTTACTCTGCCAAGAAAATGAATGTCTATTTTAATAGGTTTAATGGATTCTACAAAACCATATTGAGGAAGGTAATGTAATTTAATTTATAGCATTTTGGAAATGGACATATAGTCCTAGCTTAAGTTTGCTAAGAATTGTTGAAATTGGGTAGCTCGGAAGGTATTTCCACTTGGAAAAACCCTTGGGGTTTTCTGGTTTGTTGTTTGGGGTTTTGGACCCAAAGGAGTGGGCTTGGAACCCAAGGAAAGACATTTAATAATCTAATTTAAGTATGAGTTGCTTTAAGGGTCAAGTCAGCTCAGGTTGGCCAGTGAGACCAAGAGACAGGACCGTTGGGGTTTCACACCCCTTGGAAAAGTATAAATACAAAGACAAGGAGAAGTAAAGGACAATCTTCTTGTGTGGTGAGCAAAGGTGCTAAAAGGACTTAGCCACATGTAGCAAAAGGAACTGCAACAGATGAAACTGCACAACAGGTCACTGGAATGGTTGAGATTGAAGCAGAATTGCAAGCTGAGCTAGAATACATACAAATGGATTTTCTCCAATCAAATTCAAAGCATCAAAGGAGTACATCAGGTTCTAGTGAGGTGAGTTTTATGGTGATTCTATACCTTAGACTTATCATGATCCTTTTGGGTTTGAGTAATTCAGTTGATGTCTATTGTTTTCTAGTTTCCACACATTAAGTAGAATTTTTAATGTCGATTTTCCACTAAGAAAGATAGGTGTCATTAAGGATATGTCTATTTCAGGGATTGTTAGGATTGTATACTAACTTGTAGGCTATTTTAAAAATCCATTTAGCATGTGAATGCCTCTAATGCTGCCTTTCTTCAATAGAAGCTGTAAAAAGCTTTTATATTTGCTATCAGAGTGAAACAATGCAACGTTTTTCTTCCAGGAAAATGCCCTACTTTCCTTAAGAATTTTTCTTTTTGTTTGCATCACTGAACACCTCCAAACTAAGGGGAACATAATTTGTAAGTTTGCCTCATTGCAATTTTCAATTAAAGTTGGGACTCGTTGAAACTTCAATGTATTTTCCCTTGTTTTATCCTTACCCCCTACACAATTTTGGATAGAGTTTGAACCACCTAAAGCATTTTCCTTTATTTTATTTACATACCACCTGTTTTGGACGAGTTATTAGATAAAGAGCACAACTTATTGAAATTGTTTTAATCTTATGTGTCACAATATCAAACATTTGGTAATGACTTCTATAACATGATTCTTGTTCTAGATTATTTCCTTTGTTGTGATATAATTCTTCTTTTCATGAGGGTAAATTGAAGCATGCCAAACTCAGTTAGATGTACTTTGATCACTAAACAAATTAATCATAGATACATGTTTTCATGAGGGTAAATTGTTTGTTCTCATGATGGTAAATTGAAGCATGCCAAACTAAGTTAGATGTACTTTGATCGCTAAACAAATTAATTATAGATACATGTTTTCATTCAATAGTTTCATGATGAGAGGAATAAAGCTGTTAAGAAGCTGCAAGATAATAGAGATTCACGCAAAGAAAATATTTGTGATGTTTTGAAGCTTAGCGGTAGAGCCTGTAACACATTTTATAAATAATTGTGTCTGGCTTTTGGACATTTGTTCTTTGGGTTGTGGTCTACCCTATGTTGTGACATGTCAAACAATTTTTGAGCTTGCTAAATCTGAACATTGAATGTATTTATTGTGCCTCTGATATCCATAAATCAATCATATTGTTTGTATATTAAACATGTTTTCATTGATTACAGAAATATTTTTTGAATGCCATTTCTGACTTATATCATGCACATATCTAAAATAATTTTGACATGCATGGTGTCTCTTCTATTCTACTTCCTTTTAAAGTAAGAATACTTTTTGCAGTAAAATGTTTTGAGAGTAAACCTCTGAAAATGCATTTTGGTAATAATGGTCCAAGGGATTAGTCTAATATGATTGGGCATGAACAGTTTCTCCTGGAATTTTCTTGAACAATCTATGCTCTGCTACCATTTAATCAATTGTTTCTCAGATATGAAGGTTGAATAATGGCCGAAAGGACAAAGTTTCATTATTCGATGCTAAACTGTTTAACTTAAATACATGTTTAATAAGTCTATCATAACATTGTAGCAGGCATATATATGAATTATCTGGCCTAGTAAATATTTTAATCCTCCTCTGCTTGGTTTGATATTTTGCAGTTCACAAATTCCTCCGTTGAATTGGTGGAGGGAGAGCTTTGTGCAGATGGGCTTCCATGTCAATGGAGTTCTGCAGACAAGACTCCCTTGGAACACTTAGATATTTCTCATGTTGATGACTATGGGGTGTCACCATATGAGTTAGATAAGCGTATACGTGATCTATTGGAGAAACAACAAGAAGAAAGGATTTCAGAGCTTGTGGTGGCGCTGAAGTCAACTGAGATTAAGCTACACGCTAAAGAAAGAGAACTTAAACATTGGAAGGAATGAGTTCGATGTCTTGCTGAGCTTTCATTTGGGGCCAATTCAGGCATTTCATCTCTTACTCATTATGCTCTTTTATATTGTTTGAACTGTGTTCACTGCACATCACATGATAATGCACACACTCACAAAGTTCAAGGGTCAGCTCAACTGGTTGTTGCCAATGTTACTGGACATTTGGCTAGGTTTGTGCCAGCAGGTGCCTGGTTTAGAATTTTAAATTCCTCTAGGTGAGGTGCACTAGTCTACATTGATAGGTTTACTGGGGATGCTGTCCACAAATGTGGGAAGCATCCCTTAGGCTTACTCATGAGGTTTTCCTTGGAAACAAAAGATGTATGTCTATTTGCAATACACAAGCCCTCATGAAGTTGCATCTTTCAGGAGACTTGAAATCTTGCTTGTAACAGATTCATACTTGATCAAAGCCTCATTTAAGTGCTTATCTGGCTTACTGCATGTTTAAATTGAGTGGTGATTTTCAGGTGACAATTCTGCATCTGTTGAAATGTCAAATAATGCTAATGGAAAAAGACATCACAAAAGGAAGGCTTCTGGAAGGAGTTTTGTAAGGTCAATTAACAACTCAGGACAGGAGGGGAATTCTGTGTTCCCGCTATGGTCATTTAGCCATTGTATAGAGGGCCCTCTAGAGTCCACTGCAGACTCTCTGGATCAACTTAATTACAGAGGAAAAATGGCTGACTTTGGCACGTGTTCCACTGACTTAGATTATTTTGAAGATATAATGCAAATAGGATGGGTGCTTGATTTTCAAGATTCCACTGATGGAACCTGCATGGATTTTGTAAAGAATGCTTATGATGTTGGGTCTGATGCATGTTGTGAAATCAATAGTACCTCCAAACACAAGATTGGGTAGGGAATTGGTGATATGCACGAGAACAGATCTGAGGCAAGCATTGCATGCTCAGTTTTTGGACATGAATTACATGAGACATAGTAGTATTGTTCTTTTGTTGGAGACTTTGGGCTGTCCACAACCTGAAGTCTACCCCTTCTTATGTACGATATTGTAAGTGTATATAAACATGGGAAGGCCTTTATTAAAGTACGTTTATGTGCTTTCGATTCATCTAATGAGTGTTTGTTTCTACATGCACATTTGTAACCATGGCCCCTGCTGGATGAACAAAACTCACGTTTGGGCTTCACTCAGCCATTAATGTGACCTGAAACTGAGATGTGGTTTGGATGTAAATTTCCAAAAATATTCATCAAGTTTCTCTCAGGAAATTTTGGTGACCAATCAAACTTATTATACATGAGATTCTTGGTTTGGCTGTCTTGTTGAAGCAACATAAAATGACCATACCAATACGCATAACCAAGGACAGGGAAATTCGAAGGCAAGCAATTAAACTTTTGATGATTTCGTGGAAAATCTTTTACTTGTGTTCATGAGATATAATATTTGAGTATCTAGTATTGCTAACTCATTGCCGGTATCGCAAAATCAAGCACAAGTGATATTTTCGTTTTGCTGAATTCTCTGTACTGCTGATTGGACATATAAATACTCTGTTTATTATAAAAAGTGGGACGAGGACAGGAGTGTAATTTACCTTAGCTTCAATGTATAATCCTTACCGTTATCTTCTGTGATTACAAGCAATTTTAAAACTGTTAATGGTTAGCGCTGTTTCTTAAATTTAGAAACAGTAATATTATGTTTCTTCAAATTTGATGTTGCTGATTGTCATTTGCACATACCAGAAACAAAAAGTATGTGCTTCACCATAGCCTTATGGAAGAAATTCAAGTTCCTCTCTCCTTATTTTTCAAGTTCAGTGCCCACTGATAACAAAATTTTCAAGATAATGATTAGCAGACTTTGGTTTGAGTAAGTGCCTAAATGTATGTTTTTTAATGACACCAATCCCTGAAACAGAAATTTGTGCTGAGAAACAAATAGCAGCAATATCTTTTTCACTGATCAACTAGTCTAGAAAGCACTAGGTAGAGGTGCTAACCCAAATATTCCAAGATAAAGGGAAGCAAACTCTACAATTTCCAGACTGTTTAGTAGAACTAGAAGAACGCGTTTTCCAAACTGCACGAGAACTACTTCCCTCACGAGTCACCATGTGCCATGCTTGGTCTCGGTGGTTCTCTTCCTTCTACTCCTAGTTCAACTACCATATCTTCATTGGAACCAACACCCCGAACTCCACTAGACAACGATTCACCATTTTGTAGTAGTGATTCGCCATTTGTACTCGTGATTCGCCATGATTTTACAAGATAATATAATCTCATGAGAGATTCGCCAAAAAATTATATATACATATTATATTATTAATAAAATCGCCTTCCATTTTTCCTATGTATCATGGGGATTCACCCATTTATTATATATAAATTTAGGGGGGTTCTTAAAATTTCCTCCATCCCCCCCGGTTTATATCCATCATTTATAATGTTTAGCTTAGGGTTTATATACATTCAGTTTATAATATTCATCCCTTAGTTTTAATATTATTATCTTGGGTTCATAATCCCTTGGGGTTTTATTATTAATCCCTAGGTTTTATTATTCCATTCAGTTTATAATATCAATCCCTTGGGTCTATTAATGTAAGGGTTCAACTAGGGTTGAGCATAGTCCAATGCCATATTCTAAAAAACATTGCCATATGAAATCAACCATGGTAACCCATGTTTATTTAATTGTTTATAATATTTATCTTGGGCAAAGTTGGATCAAAAGAAAAAGAGGACAATACGGTTGTGTATATCAGATTCAATATTGTTGAATGTATCTGAGGAAGCTATGACGAAGACTTTGTGGGTCAACTTAGGGACTTCGTACCAATATAAGTCTCTCATGAACAATTTGTTCCTAGAGAAAATGTTGTATAACATGCAGATGAAGGATGGAGAATGAGTGAAAGAGCATATGAACGCCTTTAATACTGTGGTAAGAATTTTTTCATTTGTTGGTATTAAAATATCAGATGAAGATAAATAAATTAATTTTTCGTGTTCTCTACTAGATTCGTGGGATAGTCTCGTTATTGAAATAGGCAGTAATATAACTACCTTGAATTTTCATGAAATTTTCTTTGCCTTGTTCTGGGAGGAAATGAGACGGAAAAATATGGAGTGCGAGAATGGAGATGCCTTATCTGTACGAGGAAATTCATAGAACAGAAACAATTTTTTTTTTTTGAGTGGGTGGTATAAATCTAGAAGAAGATCTAAATCTCCAAGAAAGCTTGTAAAGGTGTGTTGGAAATGCGGAAAGGAAGGACACTTCAGGAAGGATTGTAGAGCTAAAGTTCCTGAGAAAGGAAAGGGATCTAATAATGTTCCTTCCATAGAGACAAAAAAAACCTCAGATGAAGGTGGGGATGTCTATTTCGCTTCTTCTTCAAATACAGATGTGGATCATAAGGCATTGTTGATTGACTCAAGTGCATCCTTTAACTTCCCTCCCCATAGGGAGTGGTTCTATGAGTATGAGAAATATGATGGTGGTGATGTCTTATTAGGGGATGATATGAAGGCCAGAATCATGAGACGTGGGAAATTTAAGTTGAAGCTGCAAGGTGGAAGGATTAGAACACTACCTGGTGTTCTACATATTCCTGCATTAGCCAAAAATCTGATTTCTGTAAGCAAAATGGACGATGCGGGTGTAAAAAAAGTGTTCGAGAAATATACCTGCAAGATGGTTCGAGGAGCACTATTATTTATGGGCGTTAAGATTGGAACTCTATACAAGCTTAAGGGTAGAAATATTATTCATGTTTGTAACAATTCTCTAGTTCCTGAAAATGAAGCGGAAAGCCTAACGGTCTCTCGACAAAAATATCATGTTATGGCATCAAATGCTTGGACATATTGGAGGTAACGACCTTCAAATGTTGTATGGTAATGGTATGGTAGAAGGTACATCTAATTTCTTTCCACATTTCGATTTGTGTGAACATTATGTATATGGGAAGTTGAATCGGGTGAGTTTTCCTTCTGGTGCTAAGAGGGAAAAGTTGATATTAAAGCTTGTGCACAGTGATGTGTTTGGACCTGTCTCGGTTCCACCACTGGGAAATTTTTTGTACTATGTTTCATTCATAGATGAATTTTCAGGGAATACATGGATATATTTCTTGAGGAATAAATCTTAAGTATTTGACAAATTTAAAGAATTTAAGGCTCTAGTGGAAAACTAGACACAAAAGACGATAAAGGTGTTGAGGATAGATAGTGGTGGAGAGTTTTGCAAGAAGGAATTGGAAGAGTTCTGTAAGAAAGAATTGAAATATTTTAACCATGGTTTGAAGATCATTTTAATTATAATAGGTATTTTTGAATAACATTGTGGTGAAGTTGAAGTTCCTTATGAACAATACAAACTTGATATGACTCGATTATGTTGTGTGAATGTATATTCTCTGAAGAGAGCACCCCTCCTAGTGAATTTGGTGGTCTAACGACGAATATATGTGATTGAGACTTCGTCACAATATTGCATTGCATTGTTGAGGAGTGGAATTTTGAGTTGAAGAGTTAAAATAAATGGGGTATCATCTTTTATTGGAAAGTCATACATATTGTTTCGTGAAAAGCATGCAGTAAAAGATGATAAATTATCTAAAATTTTGTAAAGTGAGAAGGCGTTGAAGTTGTTGAACTGTGTCGATATCACATCTTATGAAGAGATGATGTAATAAGATCTTCTTTTAGATTGATGAGGTGGATTGAATATAGCCAAATACCTTGTTGTGGACCTCCTAGAGCAGAATAAATTAGCATTTCTCAAACGAAGGAGGAATGTTCATATCACTAACTACTACATATAGACTGTGCATCTCCTCCTTCAAATACCCATGTTTTATGAAAAAAATGCTTGGTGAAATATTTAAGGTTTGGATGATATTTATTTTACTATGAGGGTAATTTTCTTAATGATATAATTGAAAGTGGAAGCAAATTGAACTATATTTGGCATTCAACTTAAGCATGGAAATGGTATAAAATATTAGAAGCAGTTTATATCAATTTAATATCAACCAAAGGTTTGGAATTTTTCTTATTCATATTATTGATTTAGTTAATGTCACCTTCATTATTGCTTCTTGGTGGTGTGGAAATGTTTTAGCATATGGTTGGTTAATGAAAAAAAATTTGTGTTCCATCAAAGATCAATGTTATAGACTAGTGAGGTGGATCCTTAATTATCAACATTTTTTAATCTTGTAGTTGAGATTGAAATGGATTTATGGGTGATGCATTCACATCAAGGCTTTTATTCAATTCAAACTTGTTGTTTTTACATGTGGTTGAAAATTTGAAGAAGCAAGATTTAGAAGTACTCCTGTCAACCACAAAAGTCAACAATGTTAATATTTTTGGAACTTTTTTCTTCTTTTTTAATTTTGTGAGACCTTGGGAATAAAATGTGTCTAAAAAAATAGAACTATTATGGGATATAATAAATATTTTAATTTTCATATTTATGATTTTTCAATGCCTATATAGTTTCGCAGTGCTCAATTTTTGGATGATGATGCCCCCCAACAAATTATAAGACTCCAACATTGTGAAAACGTTGGACATGAGAAAGATCATTGTTATGATCTTCACCCATATGAACATTCTGGAAAGAATAATGGTTATTCTAACATATTTTTTAACCATAAAAATATTGCAAGATAGAAAATTATTTCTAGATGGATTGGTTCTTAGGATTGATCTAAATGTGTCAAGAATATTTACAAGTCATACCACAGGAGATGTTCGAGAGCATTGACCATCCTTGCAGTGAAGATAAATTTGTTTTGTCTTCTCACACTGTAGTTGACATGAGGGGAATTTATGGATTGTTACAGATTCAAAGATTTATCAAGCGAGTATGAGTCAAAGAAAATCATTTTTTACTGCTACAACCTAGATTCTAAGTTCAAAATCTGATTTTGAGTTGTAAAGAGTTTTTATTTTATTTTTTCTCTATGAGAATAATCATGATTGCACGTTTTTGGCATGTGAATATTTGTGATAGATCATTTCTGCTAATAGAAGATGTCAAATTAATAATTTTTCCAAAGTTGGTTTGTTTGAGCAACTTCTATGATAGTTCCAAATTTGATGATCATCCTTCAACCATCATTCGTTGATACTTTAAATTCTCCATATTTTGGTATTGTTTATGTTTTTATCTTAAAAACACCAACTTTGGTTTGTGGTCATCCTTGAAAACAATTTCTGAGAGACATTTAGCTCTTGGTTGAGACACATTTTTGCATTTTTAGCTCTCATTCTTGGACTTTGATAAATCGCTTCAGATTAAGGCGAGGGGGGGGGGGGGGGGGGGTGGGGGTATTAGACACCTAATGCTCAGGATTAAGTTTGGATTAGTATTTGTAATGGAGACTAGTTATTTGAGTCTAAGAAACATAGGAAACTCAATCAATAATTTAGCTATTGTATTAATATGTATGCTATGTACATCATTCTTTGACACCATTCTTAATATATAGTTGAGTTGGTCTCCAATTTTTTTCTCTTACAAGATTTAAATTTCAATGTTGAAAGAATATATTCTTCTATTATATAAAACAATTGGAAAAAAATATTATTTTTAGCCTCTTTTTTAGGTATATGATTTTCTCAAATTTTCTTGAAATCTATCAAAGACTGTTAAAATTGTAACTTTATACGATATATTATAGACAATCCAAGTTACCGAGGATACTTTTAAAGAATTAAAGCTATTTATAAACACAATAATGGAATTTAAACAATGATAAAATCTAATATATATATAGCTAACTATCTATCCTAAAAGAAAAAAAAAAAAAACTTTTGAAAAACAAAGTAACATGATATATATTCATACCATCTCATATATGTTACTAATATTATGAAACAGGTAAAAGGTAAAGAAAGTTTTCTATATTATATTAATAATAGATACAAATATAATATGTTATATTTATTTTATATGTTAATGTATATAACGTTGTTAAAAAAATATTGGCAAAATTAAAAGTTTCAAGTAGAAAAACACAATTGAAATAGCTTTTATCAGTTTTGTTTTTTTTCCTTTTTACATTTTAGATTATTTCATTTTAATTTTGAATTTTTTTAAAGTAAATTCTTTTTCTTTTGTTTTTTCTATATTCAATTGAGTTCTCTATACAAACTTCAATTCCTTTTGCTTATAAAATGATATTTAAAATTAAAAAAATTGCTTAACATTTTATATCTAAAGATAAGTAAACCATATTTTTAGAAGGTAACTAATAAAATGCTAAACATGAATGGATTGTTACTTTTTAGATGAAAAAAACGCATTTTAACATTGAGTGTCAAACACTTTCTATTTCATTGAAATCAAAGTATACAAATAATTGTTCAAATAAAATTTTATCCACATACCTATAAGGTTTGATGATGTTCTACCAATCTATAAGCAATCAAACATGAAAATAGATTAGATTCCATCCATTGCAACAACTTTAGTTTTAGAAAATGTTCGTATAATTCACTTTAAAGTCATTTGTATGTTTATCTACTAGTATAGATCCATATTAACAACGGATCTAACCTGAGTCGAGACCGATCAAATTTCTTTAAGTGCAAACATATTTTAGAGTTTAAAAAATACTATGTAACTTTTTATTGTTTAAAATGTATTTTTGAATGTTATAGAGATTACATAACATGTGTATTGAAGCATTTTATTATCCCACATTAAATTGGATTTTTTATTAGTAATATATTTTTAAATATATGGCAATATTAATTCATGTTAAAATATTTTACTCATAAATCACATGGCATATCTTATTCTTCATGACATTATTTTTTTTTGTTTTAAAAGTTTTTTTTATATATAGATATATATGAAGTTAATATTTTACTTCTCATTACTTTATTTTTAATTTTTTTATTATATCGATATTACTTTTCTATTTAAAGGATATTTTATTTTTATTTTAAAAATGACTAACATCATTACATTTTTAGACTTTTGTTATCCATATTACATAATAAGAATGTATTTGGGATCACATCATTAAATCCAGAGCTAAGAATTGGTTGTTAGGAATTAGTTATTAAATTAATTAAAATAATATCTTCCTTGTTAAAATTGAGTCATTATATATCTAAATTAATTAAATATATTAATTTATAAAAATAAAAACTAATTAAATAAATTGAAAATGATACCATGGTTAAAAATTGTATATAAAATATTATAATAATTTTAAGCTTAATGATTTTATTAATAGAAATTAAATAATTTTATGTTTTGATTTATATTTAAGAATTTAAATATAAAATATTTAATTATAAAAGGCCGTTATTGTTATTGAATAAAATAAAATAATTTATAAAATTATAAAAAGAAGATAAGGTAATTTTTTATACCTACTATTTTATTTAATTTACTAAAAAATGAAAATGAAAAAATAAATAAATAAACAAATAATAAATAAAAAAATAAGAAAGAGGAATGAGGGGTTGAAATAAGAGCAGAGGGGCATACTTTAGATCTTAATTAATTTACCATCGTACATTTATGTTGAGATTCATTGCCTATTTCTCAATCTCAATAGTCTCTCTATTGAGATTGAGAAACATGCAATTAATCTCAACAAGGATGATGGTTGGAAATTATGTAAAAGCTCGATTTCATCCTTCTCCTCTTGATTATCCCCCTCATTCTTTTTTATTTTTAATTTTTAAATTTTTTTTATTAAATTAAATTAGATATTAGGTATCAAAAATTACCTCATTTTCTTTTTATAATTTATTTAATTATTAAATTTTGTTGAATAAAAATAGTGACCTACTTTAATGAAATATATTATATTTAAATTCTTAAATATTAATTAATTAATTTATATTAATAAAATCATTAAACTCATAATTATTCTAATATTGTGAATACAATTTTTAAACATTGTATTAAAAATGTGTATTGAATTAATTTTTATTATTATAAATTAATTTCTTAACTAATATAGATATTTAATGGCCAATTCCTAATAACTTGTTTATAACCATACATGCTTTTAATTAATTTAATAACTAAAACTAATTCTAGATCCTCATGTCTCCTTGATACTTATTCTTTAGGATTGATTTTTTTTTTCACACTAGTTGTAGAATTAATATATCTCCTTAAAGTTATATATAATTATATTAGTTAATATAGGCATTCAAATATTTGATTTATTACTAGAAGAGTGAAAGTGAAATATCAACTAGCCAAGTAGAATGAAAGTGAAATATCAACAGACTTAATTAATTGTTTTATTAATCCATTTTTAATTGTGTATTTATATGGTTATTTAATTTTTTTAATTTTTTTTGTTTTATTTTGGTTAACATTAGTAAAAATTATTTTTATTATTTTTTTGAGACACATACTTACACATGACCCTACTTAGAGACCCTATGTTTCTCAACCCTATGTTTCTCAAGGAGGGAGATATTGCAGTTCCATCATAAAACCAGAGTGGGTTACTAGTACTTTTTTATCAGTACTGAGTCATAAGAACAAACGGGTTTCAAGAAATACCATGCCATCCGTGAGCACTTTTGATTTTGCATATTTTCATTTCGTAAAATATAAGACAAATATTTGGCAGTGACTACATGAATTTTACTGCGAGGAATGAAGTTGTGACATTGAACCTCCATCAGAGGTGGGGCCATTTGTGGTGAACAGAAGGAGGATCCTCAATATAGTGGACATCATGAAAAAGTTCATTTTCGCAGAAGCAGGAACGTGGAAATACGATCCTCGAAACACTATATATGAAAGGAGAGAGGAAAAGGAAAAATAAGTACTTGAACATAACTCTAACAATATAGTGGAAAAATGTGCAAATAAATCCACATGGGAAAACGTCAATTTCACTCCAGATATTGTAGAATAAATGACATCCCCCCTCTTGGGAAAGAAAAGCACACAAGATCCCATGAATATAGAGCAAAGAAAGGAGCTTAGCTCTAAGAGGGCCAAAGGAAAGGAAGCAATGGGATATGATGAAAATGAGGAAGATGATGAAGATACAAAGCTCCAACCTTCGGTGTTATGTAATAGCTAACTAACAATCCAGGTGAAGTCAACTTGCACTATTGAGCATATAGATTATTTTATATCCACACCTAAGGTAGTAGAGTTATGTGAGGTCTCTAACCCTGAAAAGCTGTCAATAGTCGAACAATTTCAAAAATGGCCAAACAATTACCGAAATAAACGAAAATGGATATAATAATAGATCAGAATCAATCACTCCCCAAAATGCAAGTCAAAAGTGCTTTGGATTATGAGAAGGCGATTTCCAAATCATATGTTTTGTAATATAAAGAAAATGCAGTCAGGTCCATGGAGGATTATATATGCGGTCGACAATATGTCCCTACTAGTTGACCAAGTCCTATCCACAAATCTCGTGGAATTGGACATGCAGGTGACACACTAGGCATTGGAAGATGCATAGGAAAAATTCCACAACTAGAAAGTTTCAAGAGATATACAATAGGAAAAGTTGTCAACTAAAGTATGAGAGAATGGTGTGTATATCCAAAAATATCAAGATAAAGAATCTTGTAGATAAGATCACTCATCTGGTTACGTATCCTCGTGATTGCAAAAAATATAAAAGTTTGTGGCATGATAAGGAAAGAGAGATAGATTCCCTTAAGAAGCAACTGACTATCTCGGAGGCACATCGTCTTAAAACTAATGGGCTAGGAGAGGAAGAAATGGACAATCAAGAGCTAAAGTAAAATCTCTATGATATGGGAACCAAGATTAAATTGTGTTATTCGAGGCACATGTTCAAGGAATGAAAAAAAACCCAAGTGAGACATCTTAGTCCCGCTAAACTCCTGATATTCTAGCGGGACGAGTTGACTCAATGGTGATGTCGGATGATGCCAAGAAATTACAGATCCTACTCCTTAGTTGAGAGCAAGAATTAAAGAAGAAGGAAGCAGAATTGAAAATACAAAAATATAATTATACCAGAAACATGCGGATTACAAGCAGATCGAAGCAGAGCTGGATGTCTTGAAAGGGAAACACTCGAGTAAATCCTCATTCAAAACCACAAAAAAAAAAAATCTGGGATAGAATAAAATACAGTGGATACGAACTGAGACCACATGGAGCTAATTCAAGAGAACATATATAAAATATTCTAAAAGGAATTTGGAATTAATTAATAAGAAATATAAAATCATGTAAGCGGTTATATTAATTAGTCATTAATTTAAATCCTTGTAGCATTTTATCTTTCTTATTAATCAATTCAAAAATTATTTTAGGTTATTTTCTTTTTTCATATTATTTTTTTCTTTTTTATCTATTTATACATTTTGAACCCTCTTATTTTTCAAATTAATTACTTTTGAAGATGGGTCCTATTTTGGACTTGAAATTTCATTTAAAAATGGTCATTATGGATATAAATGTGGAAAAAAATTGTTCAAATTATGACATCATAAAAATTGGGAAACAAAGATATGACAAAATTTGATATCAATAGATCCAAGCTAGTGGCAAGAGAAAACTAAATGAAGAGGAATCAAATGTTGGTGACAGTGGTAGATAAGAAGGTCAAAGAAATTGCGAAGGAGATATAGAGCTTCAACTACAACTGTCGGATTGTATATAAAATAAATTCACATCATTTTTTAATGGGAATGGAGATTTGTATCCCAAATATTATCATTAAGAACCTATTCGAAACAAATAATGAACATAAGGGATTTGGAGAATAAAATCACGCTATACGGAGAAGAGGCATTCCTTCCCTTATTCTGATTATTTTGAAATTATGCTCATTTTTTGGAGTAATTTCAAGGAACAAGGCCATGTGGAATATGATGAACTCACTAGTCTTGAGGGATCCATTTGGGATGCATAATTATGTGATATCCTTCTTGAAAAAGAATGGGAAAGAATGACGGACTTATACATGATGACCACTCAAAGGGCACCTCAAAATCTTAATTTGGATGAGTAGTACCATAGGAATCCTAAATGGCGGTATGCTGATGTTCTAGGCCACCTTAACAATAGAATCACAACCATAGCTAAAGGTGCCATCACAACAAAGGTAGACCCCAAAAGCACTCCAACCAAGGTAATGCACCCTAATTTCTTCGAACACACAATCACAAGAGAGAAATAGGCCACTACAGTGACTTTTGAATAACTATGGAAGGGTAGGTCCACCGTAGAGCTGGAGACTTCTAGTAACCTACAACTGCAAACATCTAGAATAAGTTAGTTATGAAAATACTAGTTGCTTGTAAATATTCCCAATACTTACTAAATACCACTAGTGGTTTTATGTCAAGCGGTTGGGTCTTGAGAGCTTATATATAATCCTCATTTTGATGTAAAGGTATGAGAAAAAAATTATGGCATGAAACCTTATGGCATGAAACCTTGCCAATTTTTTTGCTGGAAAGGGCTAGGATATGTTGAAGCTATTGTAAAGAATGGAATTTTGAACTATATTTTGGGTTGTCAGTGATCCTGTGTTCACAAATAATTCTATAAACCCTCTTGTAATTTGAATTGTGCATGATATTAATAAAAATGCACGGTTATTAATGGGAGATCGTATTTGTACACTTGATGCTTGTATGGAATATGTTTTAAATGGTATGGAATGAAGGAAACCCATAATTTGTAAGATTGTTTTCTTTAATTTATATGAATTTTATCAAGGTCACATGGAGTATGGCTGTTTAATTTGGTAAATTATCACATGGGTTGAAGTTAAGTAGCATAATTCCAAGCTACTTTGTATTATAAAGTTGCATTCTTAATTTCCCATTTCTTTCTTTGATGTTGATAGTATAGGAATCATTTTTACCTTCCCACCTTAGTTTATTGATATATGTTTTGCATACTTTAAATTTTTTCCTTCAACACTCATAACCTTTATGTTAAACCCAAAGTATATGGATACTCAAACCTAAAATTATGTGGAAAACACACCCATAAATCTCTTTATAATATCCTCATATTTTCATACACTATTTCTTAGAAGAAAACAAAACA
Source organism: Pinus albicaulis (assembly GCA_034641835.2). Classification (NCBI taxonomy): domain Eukaryota; kingdom Viridiplantae; phylum Streptophyta; class Pinopsida; order Pinales; family Pinaceae; genus Pinus; species Pinus albicaulis. The sequence goes on from JAXQQM020081838.1 coordinate 119,487, forward strand.
CTTCAATGAGAAAATTTCTCGGGCGATGTATATTAAAAATATATTAATGACTAAAGAAAATAGCTTATGTGTACAATATGGTAGATAAATAAACTTTTTTAGTACCCATATTAAATGAAATATTTGTTAGACACGTAAACCGTGGGATTAAGTTTGAGTTAGTGTATGTTATGGTGATTTTTTATTGGATTGCAAGAAAACAAGGAAATTCAATCAGTAATCTATGTATTGTATTAACATGCACACTTTTTACATCATTCTTTGACACCATTCTTAACATAAAATTGATGTGGTTTCCAATTTTGTTTTCTTACACTGGCATCAAAGATGATGTTAATCTAGTATGTTGAATATAATGACCCACTAGTTTTGTGGATTTGTATGTAGACTCAGAAAAAGTGGATCGCAAGAGAGGAGAGATGATTCACGTGTGAATTCCATTGTGAGTGCAAAACCAATAGGGAACACGACTAATAAAAGGACCTGTGTGAAGGGGAGTTGTAAATTCCATGCAGAGGAAAAGTCATCGGTGTACAAACTCTACCAACGATATTCAATCCTATCTTGTAATGTGCAAAAACAAGATACGAAATCCTTCTACATTTTTTGGAAACAAAAACAAGATCGCACAATTACATATGAGAAAAAGAAAGAGGCAATAAATCACACGACATGATATTTATATCGGGAAATATAATGCTAAAAACACTTGTATCTCTATATTGCATATGATCAAGATCAGGAAATAATACAATGTTATTACTCACACTATGAAACCTCTGAACTCTCTTGGCTGTCTCAATCCAATCCTGTTTGAATATGGATTGACATCTAAGAAAAATCGTAAAGTATTAAACCTTTTTCTTGCCTCTACTTTCCCAACCTTCCATACAAATTATTGGGCTAATTGAGCCCCTATTAATTATAAAATTCATAATTAATGATTGTACAATTTGTCAAGGAATTCTCGATGACCTCATGATTGACCTCTACAATTTTCTAATAGTACAACTGAGAGATCTCTTCCCTTCAACCTCAAACTTAATTGGGCCTTCCTTAGAACTGACATGCAACAACTATTTATAGCGAATTATCAGTTAATTGATTGTAGACTACTTGCGACTTAAATCTAATTTAATTCATTGATCCTTCGATTATCTCATCTCTTAGTTAGAAATAGTTAAATGAATTTTAACTCTATTAATTGAGTTAACTAATTAAAACTCACAAATAACTACATTTGGACCCCCTAAAAAAATAAAATCCCTTTGCACTCATCCTCTTAGACCTCTAGCTCGAGTTTTCTAAGCTAAATTAATCTTCATGAATCAATTAACTAATACAAGTTGTCATGAGATGAAGTTACAATTTTTCTGTCAATTTAATTAACGGAAAATTTAATCAAAAGCCTCATATGGTAGCCATATCTGGGTGCCATTTTTTGGATTTCATTTTTGGATGCCAATTTCATTATTTCTTGTTGTGAATTTAAACTCTCCCTCTCAACAAGTAAGGAATTTAATATATCTCTATCTGTTACCTTTGGAATGCTCTTCATGCAACATTTCTCTAGTGTCGTTTGCTCCTACAACTCCTGAAAATGAATAGCCTCCAAAAACACTGAGTCAATATGATGAATATGTCATGAGTGTCTGTGAATAGTACTAGATATTTCACTTTATATTGAAATATTTGCGCTGCTAACTCAACATATGTGCCCTCTCCACCACTACCATCTTGGATCTGTGCTCTAGTATCTGACATTTTTCACTTTGATTTCTGTCTTCCTGACATGTGACTACATCAATCTAACTGATCCTTCCTACTACTGTGTGCTTTGGGCTCCTTGTAGCCAGGTTCAATCCATGAGATACACTATCTCACAGGATCCTGCATAAATTTATTCTATTAGGATTATGTCTAAACATCACCCACCTCTGACCTCGAGCTATGGTTGCATGTGCTCCCTTTGCCCACCTGGCTCCAAATTTCCCCCTCCTGGATGTATTTGCTTGAGTGGATGCATCCACTCAGTCTCCTCTATGCTTCTGCAATTTTGGCTACTCCACAACCTTTTGAGACTACTTCTGAAACTACATGTTGAGAGGTAATTTATATTCCCTCACAACCACCAAGTCACTAACCTCTTATTTTCTTCTCAAAGATTTACATGCATCCTCGACGTCAAGAGAATTCGTGTTCTTGACTCTTACACTGATTTGTTTCACCTATCCGATGAAGATATTTCTAAGGAACACCTTTTCTTTTCTAAATATAACATCATAGCCATGGTCTTCCAATACCGCTACAGAGAAAAGATTATTCTTTAGTCCTGGAACATACAAAACATCTGTAAGTTGAAGAGGGGAGCTAGAATACCTCTGAAAGGTAACTGCACAGTCATGCTATACCTCTCGTCATATCAAAACTATACATTTTGCTAGAGGTGATTCTCCTCCAAATCACTAGAGAGATCTCTATTCCCAGTCATATGGAACGAGGCACCCTAGTCGAGATACCATATGCATCCCATTACAGTGTCGGCCATGCATGCAATGAGAATAAGATCAAGTTCGAACTATGAAGATAGAGCTTCACCCACTACAATTGTAGGATCCTTATTTCTTTCCTTATTTTGTTGAAAATTTGAGGCATAGTTCTCGTGCTCATGACAGTGAAAACACTTGATCTTGGAAAATTCTCTCTTGCCCTCTTCACCTTGGGATTTCTTTCCCTTGGATTTATTTTCTTTTCCCACCAATTAAAAATATTCTTCTTTGTATTTTTTTAAGGTCCTATCTCTCGTGCTCCACCTTATCTCTTATATTACCAAGTCAAACCACAAATGATCCCAATTGGGTAACTTCTCGCTCCCATTCATAGTCCGGGTAACTATGCCAGCTCTTGGGAAGTCGTAGAAGTTCTAGGCTCACAAAATAATCATCAACAATTGTCACCCCAACACTTCCAAGCTCATCTCGACAGTAAGTGAACTTTTGCAAGTATTTATGGATCATGTCGCCCTCCTCCATATTGATATTTTTTAGGTTTTCATTCAGTGCCAACTTCCTCTAGTCGTTGATATTTTGAAACATATTTTTCAAGGTCTTCCACATAGAATATGGATCTACCTTCCCATGGAGACTACAGACAATATTATCTTGAACTCCCTTTAACAAGACCCTTTTCGCCTTTGCTACCTTCTTCTGCCATGCATCAATATTTTGAGCATCTGTTATTGCAAGCTTGGGAACAACAGTATATATGAATTCCTTCAACATGTTGTCCTCCAACATTTCCTCCATCATATCCTTCAATCCTATGTAATTCGAATTTCCCCCAAGATCATATTCAAGTCTCAATCCATTGAAAGACATCTTGTTCTCATGTTGGATCCTCAACAATAAATCTGCAAATTTGAGCATGTTCAAGACAAAAATATGTTCTTCTCTTCTATTATGATTCCTCTCGCTCTGATACCATGTAGAAAATCTACCAACTGGATTCAATATGATCTTGTAATGTACTAAAACACTATATTAACTCCCTCTACAATTTCATACAAAAACGCGATCGCATAGTCACATACAAGCAAGAGAAAGAGTAATATTGACATATATTTGAAAAAATATTAATAATAAAAATCAAATGTAATGTGTACAAATAAAATTCCTCAATACACATGTTATTTAATCTCTATAACATTCAAAAATACAATTTAAACAATAAAAAAATTACACATTATTTTTTGCACTCTAAAATAAGTTGTCACATAAACAAATTTGATCCCTCTTGGCTCATGTTAGATCCACCGTTAAGATGGATATATGTTGGTGTTATGAAAAATATTTTTCAAGGCCTCCCACATAACATATGGAGTCACCCTCCCATGTATACTCGAGACAATATGATCTCGAACTCCCTCTAACAATATCCTTCTCCATTTTGCTACCTTCTTGTGCCATACATAAAGATTTTGAGCATTTGTTGTTGCGGGCTCGGGAATAGAAGTATCTATGAATTCCTTCAACCCATTGTCCCCCAACACTGCCTCCATCATTTCCTTCCATTCTATGTAATTCAAATTTCCCTCAATATCATACTCAAGTCTGAGGACATTGAAAGACATCTTCATCTGTTCCTTGATCCTGAAGAATAAATTTGGAAATTTGAAGTTGTTCAAGACAAAAATCTGTTATTATCTTGTAGTTTGCTAAGCTACTATGTAGAGAATATACAAACAGGATTCAATCTGATCTTGTAATTTACTAAAACAAGATAGTGAATCCTTCTACAATTTGCTGAGACAAGAACACAATCACACAATCACATTTAAGTAAGAGAAAGAGAAAATCAATCGCACAACACAAGATTGATATGGGGAAATAAACTTCTTAAAAAAACTCTATCTCTATATTTCATATGGTCAAGAGCATGAAATAACACAATGTTATTCCTCACACTGAGAAACCTGTGCACTCTGCTCACCATCTCACTTCAATCGTGCTCCAATCTAGCTTGCGATCTAAGAAAAATCGGTCAAGTATTTAACATTTTCCTTTCCTCTCCTTGGCCAACCCGCCTTATGAATTATTGGGCTAATTTAGCCCGTATTAATTTGGACATTCCAAATTAATGATTGCACAATCCTTCAAGATCTTTCCGATGACCTCATGCATGACCTGTACAATTTTCTAATAGTACAAATGATAAATATCTTCCCTTTAACCACAAAATCAACTACGCCTTCCTTATAACTCACATGAAACAACTATTTATAGTGAATTATCAATTAACTAATTTATCACTACTTGTAAATTAAATCTAATCTAATTTAATGGAACTCTCCTTAGCTCATGTCTCAGTTAGAACTAGTTAAACTAATCTTCACTTAATTAATTGAGTTATCTAATTACAGCACACAAATAACTATGTAGGGACCCCTAAAAATAGAAAATCCCTTTGGATGCATCTTCTTAGACCTTTAACTCGATTTTCCTAAGCTAACTAAGACTTCGTGACTTAGTTAACTAAGAAAAGTTGTAATTAGATGAAATCACAATTTTTATTTCAATTCAATTAATGGAAAATTAAATCAAAAGCCTCATATGGTGGCCATTTATAGGTGTCATTTTCTGGATTTCATTTCTTCATGCTAATTTCACTATTTCTTGTTGAAATTTTCAACAATCAAAAAGGAAGAAGATGAGTAAGCTTTGGAAATAAATTTCCATTTTTAAGAGCGCTATCCAATACAAAAGATATAAATATGAAAGGGAATCAAATTACATTAGGTTAAATTCTGATATGGAAGTAAAAGGAATTATTTAATGTTTTGTGTTTAAATATTTAGTGTTTTCAAGGGAAGAGAAGTAGAAGTGGGAAACAAGTAGCATATTTATGGAATATGTTTTAAAAAAATAAATAAATAAAAAACAATTGATAATTAGTCATACACCTTGATTGAAAATAAATATACAACACTTAAAGGAGCATTAAAATTTTTAGATCATTAAATTGTTCTCCACGTTTACACCATGAGAAGTGACTATTGCAATATTTTCTTTCTCAAAGAGCATTGCAAATTTTAGATTAAATATTGGAATTGACTATTAGAATTGGTGACTATCGCAGCATGTTTAGTGGGAAAAATGTGCCATAAATAATTTTTATTGTGGAATGTCTACAATTTATCTCAATTAAAAGGTAATTTTTTTATACCAACTGAAATATTTATCTCATAAAGAAATATGTTACACCAATTGAAATATTGTAACCATATTGAAAGCTTTTAACCTTGATTTGAAGATAATTTTGATTTGAATACGTGTGTGTGGCTAACATTGTGATGAATTTCAAGTTCCTTCTAAATAATACAAACCTGATATGACCAGATTGTGTTTTGTGAATGTTGATTTTTTGAAGAGAGCACCCCTCCTGGTGAATTGGTTGGTCGGACGATGAATGTATGGGATCGAGACTCCATCGTAGTACTACATTGGGTTTTTGAGTAGTGGAATTTTCAGCTTGAGAGGTAAAATAAATGGGGTGTCATTAATTTTTGGGCAATCATGCGTACTATTTCGTGCAAAGCATTCAATAAAAGAGGGGAAATTATCTAACATTTTGTGAGGCGAGAAAGCGTTGAAGCTGTTGAATTGCGTGGAAAGCACATCTTATGAAGAGATGATTTAATATTCTCTTCATTTAGAACACCAATGTGGATTGAAGATAACCAACTACCTGTTCAAGGACCTGTTAGAGTGGAATAAATTTACATTTCTCTAATGAAGAAGGAATCTTAATAGCATTGATTGATACATACAGACTGTGTATCTTCTACGTGAAGTACCTCTTTTTTATGAAAAAAATGTGTGGTGAAATATTTAAGGTTTGGATTATATTTATTTGCTTATGTGAGTGGTTTTCTTAATGATACAATTGAAAGTGGAAGCATACTGAACTATCTTTAACATTCAACTTAAGTATGGAAATGGTATAAAATCTTAGAAGCAATTTATATCAATTTAAGATCAAGCAAAGGTTTCGAATTTTTCATCTTCATATTATTTATTTAGTCAATGTTGCATTCATTACTACTCGGTGGTGTGGAAATATTTTAGTTCCTGTTCGATTAATGAAAAAAAAGTTGTGTTCCATCAACAATCAAAGTTACATAATAGTGAGGTGGAACCTAAATTGTCAGCATTAGTTGATGTTTGAGTTGATATTGAAATGTATTTTCAGTTGATGCATTAATGAAAACACTTTTATTCAATTGTAACTTACATGTGCCACAAAAATTAAAGAAGTAGGATTCATAAGTAGTGCTATCAACCACAAAAGTCAACAATGCTAATATTTTTAGAAAAATTTTGTTCTTTTTTATTTTTCCAAAATTATGTTTTGAAGTAGAAATACCATTGAAACTATTTCTCGGAGATTTTACTCAATTCAGTTCCAATTTTGCGAAATTTGAAAGTATTTCTCTAAGAATTCCATATTTCTGAATACCAATAAGAAAATAAAATAAGCCAAGGTAAAGATAAATGTGTGGGAATAGCTCTCAAGATTGGCATAATCATGATTGAGCATTAGTAAAATTTTGAAGCATAATATTCACAAATTTTTTGACTTTATATTAGTGTTTATTATCACTTTGGAGGAATACTCAATTTTTACTTGATCTTACATTGTAAATGGGTGCATTTTTGGATGACTTGACACACTTTTTCAAAGTTGATTGCAAGTTTTTTTTTATAGGAAGCTGGATAAAATGACCAACTTCAAGGATTTTTTAGAGTTAAAAAGCGATATAATGGTGTCTATTGTTCATAACAATGTCAAAATCAGAAAAGACACCTTGCCTTAAATTATAATTTTTTCACATAATGCACAACAGAAAATCGAGTTTCTACATCTTGAATCTCAACTTGAGCAAGATGAACTTAAATAGAAGTGTTGTCATTCTGAACCTATTTTCGTTCAGAACAAATCTTTTTTTTCAACAAGATTTCCCTTAGTAGCCAAAGATGGATTACACTATTTCAAGAGGAAATTTGGACGCATCTGAATGCCTTGCTGTGAAATCTACAGTTCGTAAAACATTTGTTAGACCTTGATAAGAAAATGTGCATAAAAAAATAGAAATGGTATGGGATATAATAAATATGTTTCTTCTCATATTTATAAATTTTCAAAGTCTATATAGTTTCATAGTGCTGAATTTTTGGATGATGTTGTCCGGCAACAAACTATAAGATTCCAACTTTGTGACAAAATTGGACATGAGAAAGATCATTGTTATGATATTCACACATTTGAACATTTTTGAAAGAAGAATTTTTATTCCAACATATGCTTTAAGCATAATCGTATTGCAAAGGAGAAAAATAATTTTGGATGGATTGTTTCTTAGGATTGGTCTAAAGATGTGAATAAGATTTACAGGTCATACCAGAGGAGATGTTCGAGATTATTGACCATCCTTTCAATCAACAAAAATTTCTTTTTCACCCTCTGTCTAAAAAAGGGGGGAATTGATGTATTTTTACTAGTTCGAATATTTATCACCCGAGCCCAAGTCAAAGAATATCACTTTTTACTACTACAACCTAGAGTTCGAGTTCATAATCTAATTCAAAGTTGTAGGCAATGTTTTTTTATTTAACCTCTATGATAATGAGCATGATTTCATGTTTTTGGTATGGGAATATATGTGATAGAGCACTTCCACTAACAGAAGAAGCCAGATTAAGAATTGTTCTAGAGTTGGTTTGTTTGAGAAACTTCTATGATAATTCCAAAGTTGATGGTTATCCTTAAACCATAATTCTTTGATACCTTAAATTTTCTCATATATTTGTATTGTTTGTGGTTTTTTTTTTTGGTCATCCTTGAAAACCATTTCTGAGAGATATTCAACTCTTACGTGAGATGCATTTTTGCATTTTTAGCTCTAATTTTTGGACTTTGATACATCCCTTGAGATGAAGGGTGGAATGTTAGAAACCTAACCCTCGAGATTAATTTTGGGTTATTGTTTGTTATGGTGAGTGGTTATTGGAGTCTAAGAAACCTAGGAAACTTAATCAACAATTTACATATTGTATTGATATGTATACTGTGTATATCATTCTTTGACACCATTCCTAATATAGAGTTGAGTTGGTTTCCATTTTTTGTTCTGACAGTATTTACATTTCAATGTTGAAATAATATATTATTTTATTATATAAAAACATTTGAAAAAAAAAATCTTATTTTTTAGCCTATTTTTTAGATATATGATTTTCCCAAATTTACTTGAAATCTATCAAAGTTTGTTAAAATTACAAGTTTATGTTGTATATTATAGACAATCCAAGTTCCTAAAAATACTTTTAAGGAACTAAATCCATTTATTCACACAATAATTTTATTTAAACAATGAAAAATTTCACTTGGTATAACTAGTTAACCATCTATCCTAAAAGCAAAATAAATTTAATAATTTTTAAAATTAAGGTAACATTATATATATTCATACCATCTCATATATGTTACTTACTAATATTATGAAAGAGGTAAACGGTAAAATAAATATCCTATATTATGTTTATCATAAATACATATAGTATGCTATATTTATATTTTATATGTTCATGTATATAATGTTGTTAAAAAAATCTTTGAAAAATTAAAGTTCTAAAGTAGAAAAACACAATTGAAATATCTTTAACTTTTTCTATTAATTGCTTTTGTTTTGTGTTTATTTATTTATTTTTATTTTATGTTTTACTTGAATTCCTTTTTCCTATAAATGATAAGAATAAAAGATTGCCTAATATTTGATATTAGAAAATAAGCAAACATTTATATTTAGAAGGTACTTGTAATACTATGCCAAAAAATGAATGAATCGTTATACTCTTTAGATGTAAAAGAGATATCATTTTAAACCAAGCGTGAAATACTTGCTATTTGAATGAAATCAAAGTATAAAAATAATTGTTCAAATACAAGTTTTATGACATTATACGAATGTATAAACAATCAAGCATGAAAACAAATTAGATTCCATCTATTACAACAATTTTAGTTTTAGAAAATGTTAGTAATATTTACTTTAAAGTCTTTAAAGTCTTATGTATGTTTATTTACCACCATATATCTATTTTAATGGCGAATCTAACATGAGTTGAGAGGGATCAAATTTATTTGAGTGCAAACTTATTTTAGAGTGCAAAATATAATGTGTAATTTTTTTATTGTTTAAATGGTATTTTTTGATGTTATAGAGATTACATAACATGTGTATTGAGGCATTTTATCACTGCACATTAAATTGGATTTTTTTATTATTAATATATTTCTAAATATATGTCAATATTAATTCATATTAAAATATTTCTCTCTTAACTCGCATGATGTATCTTATTATATATGACATTAAAATATTTTGTTTTAACATTTTTTGTATATATATATAGATATTTATGAAGTTAATATTTTACTTCTAATTACTTTACATGAATTTTTCTTTTTCTTTTTTATTATAGCCAATATTAATTTTAGTTTAGAGAATATTTTATTTTTATTTTAAGAGTGACTAACATCCTTACAAGTTTATAATTTTGCCATCCATATTGCATAATAAGAATATATTTTGTATCACATCATTTAAGTCCATGTTTAAACTTTTCCTTTTCTGATCTGTATTGCATAATAAGAATCGGTATTGCATAATAAGAATGTCTTTCAAATCACATCATTTAGTCCAGAATTAGACATTAGAAAATAGCGATTAAATTAAATAAAATAATACCCTCTTATAAAAAAAATGTTAAAAATTAGTCATTATATATCTATATTAATTAAATATATTAATTTATAAAAATAAAAATAAATTAAATAAATAAAAAATAATACAATAGTTAAAAATTGTATATAGAATATTAGAATAAGTATAAGCTTATTGATATTTCAATATAAATTAAATTAATTACCATTTTTAATTAATATTTAAGAATTTTAATATAAGATATTTCATTTAAATAGGCCACTATTATTATTGAATATAATAAGCTACTTTTTAATACCTAATTTAATTTAATAAAAAATAAAAATGAAAATGAAAAAATAAATAAACAAATAAACAAATAAAAAAGAGAAAGAGGATTGAAAGGGTGAAATAAAGAGGAGAAGGCCAAAATCTAGCTCTTACTTAATTTCCAACCATCATCCCCTTTTCAGATTGATTGTATGTTTATCAATCTCAATAGCCACTCTATTGAGATTGAGCCACTCTATTGAGATTGAGAAACATACAATCAATCTCAACATGGATGATAATAGGGATGATGGTTGGAATTTAAATAATCCTCTCCTCATTTACCCCTTTGTTCCTCTTTCTCCTTCTTTTTTTTATTTATTTATTTTTCATTTATTTCTATTTATTTATTAAATTAAATTAAATAATATATATCAAAAATTACCTTATTTAACTTTTATAATTTCCTTAATTATATTATTTTATTAAATAAAAATAGTGGCCTACTTTAATGAAATATATTATATTTAAATTCGGATAATTCCTAACCACTTGTTTATAACCAGCTATCATTTTAATTACTTTAATAGCTAATTCCTAACTACTTTAATAACCAATTCCTAACTACTAACTCTAGAGCCTCATGCATTTTTTTGTATTTTTTCTTTAGGATTGTTTGGGTTTTTCAAGTTGGTTGTAAAATGGGTATATCTCCTTAAGCTTATATAAAATTATATTATTTAACATATACATCTAAATATTTGATTTATTATTGGAAGAGTGAATGTGAAATATCAACTAACCAAGTAGATTGAAATTCAAATATCAACTAACTTAGTTCATTGATGTATAAAAAAAAATTAATTGTTTATTTATATTGTTATTTAAGTTTTATTTTTCTTGTTTTGGGTGACATTAGTGAAAATTTCTTAAATTATTTTTTGAGGAGGTGACATACTTACAAATAGCCCACACCTAGCATAGATCCATCTTAATGGAGAATCTAACATGGGCCAAAATAGATAACGGATTTTTATCATTAAGTGCAAACTTATTTTAGAGTGCAAAAAATAATGTGTAATTGATTAAATTGGATTTTTTATTATTAATATATTTTTAAATATATGTCAATATTAATTCATCTTAAAATATTTTACTTATAACTCAGGTGGCATATCTTATTCTATATCACATTAAAATTTTTTGTTTCAAGATATTTTTTATATATAGATATTTATGAAGTTAATATTTTACTTCTAATAACTTTACATGAATTTTTTATGTAACCAAATATCATTTTAATTACTTTAATAACTAATTCCTAACTACTAACTCTAGACCCTCATGCATTTTTTCTATTTATTCTTTAGGATCATTTGGTTTTTTCAAGTTGGTTGTAAAATGGGTATATCTCCTTGAATTAATATAAAATTCTATTATTTAGCATATACATCGAAATATTTTATTTACTACTGGAAGAGCGAATGTGAAATATTTGATTTTTTTTATTTTTTATTATAGCCGATATTAGTTTTAGATTTAGAGAATATTTTATTTTTCCGATATTACTTTTAGATTTAGAGAATATTTTACTTTTATTTTAAGGGTGAAAAACATACTTACATGTTTACACGTTTGTGATCTATATTGCATAATAAGAGTGTCTTTGGAATCACATCATTAAGTCTAGAAATAGACATTAGGCATTAGTTTTTAAATTAATTATAATAATATTTACTTATAAACTAGTTGTTAAAAAATGGTCATTGTATATCTATATTAATTAAATATATTAATTTTTAAAAATAAAAATTATATAAGTAAATAAAAAATAATGCAATAGTTAAAAATGGCATATAGAATATTAAAATAATTATAAGCTTCATGATTTTATCAATATCAATCAATTAATTAAAATTTTTAATTAATATTTTAAGAATTTAAATATAAGATATTTAGTTAAAATAGACGACTCTTTGTTGAATAAAATAAAATAAATAAAATATTATAAACATAAAGTAAGGTAATTTTTTATACTTAATATCTAATTTAATTTAAAAAAAATAAAAATGAAAATGAAAATGAAAAAATAAAGAAATAAACAAACAAATAGAAAAAGGAGAAAAGAAATCATTGGTGAAATGAAGAGGAGACGGCATAAATCTAGCTCTTACTTAATTTTGAACCATCGTCACTATTTTGATTGATTTCATGTTTCTCAATCTCAATCTCAATAGAGAAGCTATTGAGATTGAGAAAAATCCAATCAATCTCAATCGTGACGATGGTTGGAAATTAAATAAGAGAATGATTTAGTCCCTCTCCTTTCGATTTACTCCCTAGTTTCTCTTTCTCCTTGTTTCTTTTTATTTATTTATTTATTTATTTATTTTTCATTTATTTTTTATTTTTTATTAAATTAAATTAGATATCATGTATGAAAAGTTACTTTATTTACCATTTTATAATTTTCTTAGTTATTTTATTTTATTAAATAAAAATGGTCCTTTAATGAAATATATTATATTTAAATTCTCAAAAATTAATTAATTAATTTATATTAATAAAATCATTAAACTCATAATTATTCTAATATTCTATATACAATTTTTAACCTTTGTATTAAAAATATATATTTAATTAATTATTATTATTATTATAAATTAATTTTTTAAACTAATATAGATATATAACGGCTGTTGGGTATCAGATTTGTATACTTTCCTCTCCCATTTTAACCTGTTTTTCTATCTCTTTCTACCATTATTATTCTTAAAATGCATGAGGTAAAACCCTTCTTCCTATCTGTCATGGGATATTTGATTGATGATGTATTTTTCATGAAGGTTTTACCTTTCTACATATTAACTCCGATAGTTCTTCAGATCTGGCTAAAACAGGAGCATTGCGGCCGCGAGTCAAGGCACAACCCATCATCTGTAGCTTCTTCCTTATTTGCTGTTACAATGTGATAGCCATGGATGTATCAGCGCTATCTTAGGCCTTTTCACAATTTCTTGCTAGTCAATCTCAACGCCGTTGGAACAAAATGTATTTTTGTAACAATGAAGTTGTTGAGAGGGATCGGGGTTTTCAAGGTAATTGTATAAAAAAGCCTGCATACTGTGAATCGGGGTTAAGCCCTTGGACATAAAAACTTTGTAATGAATTTCTTTTATCTCTAATTAATGCATAGCAACTTGCTCTTTCTCATGTAATTCATGAGCTCACAGTAGCCCTGATCAGAGAGTTGGGCCCACTCTTATAATCAGGTGTTGCGTTCTCTTTTCTTTTCCTTGCAGTGATTTGATTTAGTGCGACTATTTATTGCTGTTACAATCATGTTTAAATGTTGTAGATGCCTTTTATTTCTACAGTTTATTTCATCACTGTTACAATGAATTGTGTGTTATAGATTAAACCTATGATTTACATCAGACCATGTGCTTGTATCTATGTATGCCTTATCGTTAGTCTTGAAATAACTAACGTCTTGGGTTGATAATTTATGTGGACGAAAGGTTTGAATTTTGCTCATATCCAGACACCAAAATTTTGGCGTCGCTGCCGGGGAAGGCTAAAGGGTGCAATAACAGGATCTGCAATAGATCTCAGGGTCGATCTCTCGTCTTGAGGTGTCAATTTATTGCCCAGCTTCAAGTCCTGATTGTAAGTGCTTTATGTTTTCTTTCTGCTTTCTTTCTTCCCTGTTTCTTTTCATTTGGTTTTCTGTAAAAAATTTAATCCCTCGTCTTGGGGAAGGTGTTTTATAAAACCTTTCCCTAAGTCTTGGGCATAGTTCAGTGTTTCTACTTTTATTTCCTTTTGTTTTCTTCTAGGGGCCAATTTCTCGTCCTGGGAGGGTATGCTATTACTCTGCTTCAGGTCTTGAACTTCGATTTTTCTTTTTCTTTTTGTTTTGTTTCTTCTAAATATTTTCTCTTGTCCCGGGGAGGAAGTTATTTGTCATACTTCGGGTCATGAGCGATTGACTGATTTTATTTGATGAATACCCTTCATAATTTGTATGAAGAAAGATTTGAATAAGAGGGGCAGAGGAAGACCCCCAAAGAAAGGGAAGGATCTGGGAAGGAAGACGCACATTCAGGAAATTATTGAAAAAGCTAGATCTGATGCATCATCCGATGCTGCTATTAGGGTTAGGGTTCAGAAGAAGTCTGAAGGGCAGTCTATGGAGAAACCAATGCCATCCACGGTACTAGAAGGTGTTCTTTCTACAACAGAAGATTTAATAAATAGGGTATCAGTGGAGGAGATATCCTTATTAGCAGTAGAAGCGAAAGAAGTGGCAAGCAAGGGATCAGAAGAATTAGGCAACTCTAACTGGGAAGAAGAATCTCGAAAAGGGTTTTCGTCCCCAAGAGACCAACGCAACACTATAAAAATTTCTATTGCTGAATTAAGTGATTCTGATCCGGCAAAGGAATTTTTGAAGGACTTTGAGTCACCAAGGGACCAGGGGAGTGCGGTGCGACCTTCTTCGGTTGAATCACTCCAGGTACCGATCGCGAAACCAATCGAAATTTCAGTGAGTATTGGAAAGTATTTATGGCACCTGTAAGTTAATCCATTGATTTTCCTATAGGAAACATTACAGGCGATGCACCAATGAGAACCATACCTTTGATAGCCTTGTCTATTTTTTAAGGGCTCTCTTCGAAAGACCTTGATACATTCCTTTTTGAGTTTAATATTGTTTTCCATAGCTATGACTATATCATCGATGCCCATAAATTAAATTTATTTCCTATTACCATAAAGGGAATAGCCTTGAGGTGGTAATAGGTCTAGGAGGGATTACAATTACCTCATGGGAAGGAATGAAATAAGCTTTCTTGGAGAAGTACCAAGATTATTGTAAGTCCCATGACATTAAGGAAGAAATTTTAGATTTGCATAGAAAGACGATGAAAATAAGGAGGAGTGTGTAGAGAAATTTAAATACATATTACAGAGGTCTGGACACACTGACCTGGACAGGGATATTTTAAAGATCATTCTTCTTAGAGCACTGAGTGAAGACTCATTGCAACTTCTGAATATAGTGGGAAAAGGGGATATTTCGAAGGAAAACTTTGAAACTATTTATGATTACTATATCAAATGTTCACGAGGGGCTGTAAGAAGTGGACAGGGGATTCAGTCAGCAAATATTTCTGGTGGAAGGGTCAGAAAGGCAGAGATTGGAAATCTACTGGACAATCTGAGTACCGATATTTTGAGCACGCTATGAGCCCAAATGGACACTCTACAGGAAAAATGGAAGTAGATGGAGTTGGAAAAAACCATGGCCATATTCTTCCCTCAATGCAGAAAGAAACACCCTTTCAAGGAGTGTCCGCTGAACACGGTGGATGCTTGTGCGATCTGCGAACAGACTCACATGAACAGTGCATGTCCTTCCCTGCCCAGGGTGAAATTATTTTTTCAAGGATAAAGTGACGAAAGCACGGTGGACCAGCTGTACTTTATGGGACAGAGGAAGCCATGGCAACCTTGGCCACCGATGGTGAAAATAGGAATGTTTCAGGACCCATCCCAATACTTTAAAAAATTTAGTATGGGCCCCCAATCTGCACCATTTTCAGCCATGTGGCCTCAATATCAATATCCCCCTTGGAAAAAATGGGTTGCTCAAGCCAGTCAGTGTCCTTCATGGAATCAGACTTGGCATGGACCCCCTCCCACTAGGCATTTTCCTCAGCCTATTCCTCAACAACAGCTTCAGGTTCCTTCTAGTGTACCCCCAGGAAACCTAACCATTGAACCTCAAATTCCTATCCAGCCTAACCCAAACCAAAATAACAAAGGGGTCCAGCAAATATACACCCTGAACCTACCATCTTACAACATTTACACTGCAGGAATCAATGAGATAAATTTACGGTCTAGCCGAATAGTAAATGAACCTACTTCGCTCATTACCACAAAGCAATTTGATGTTGGAGATACAGAACCAGAACAAGAAACAACTAGGGAGAATTCATAAGAAAACATAATCAATCAGCAACCTTCCCAAGTTGTCTCTAATCAAGGTCATTTAACTTCCCCTCCATATCCTTAAAGATTGGCCTTGAGCAAACCAAACCCTTAAGTAGAATTTGAATTCCTAGGGGAATTGCAGAATATCTTTGTAAAGATACCCCTGTTACAAGATATGAGGGATGTACTTATATATGTAAACAATTTGAAAGAATATTGCTCAAAGAAACCAGGCAAGAAACCTATGATAAGTGACGAACGGACGCCCTCACCCGTCACGCCCTCCCCCGGCGCAACACGATGCGCCCGACCGAATGGACGCACATGGGAGAAAACAGCAAACGGGCCACCCGGATGTGCACAAGGCACCCGGGCGGTCACAACTTAACAAATTTGACACGGGCGACCTCTGGCCAAACAACCCGACCCGAGCGGACGCCCTCACCCGGAACGACACGGCGCGACCACCAGAATGGACCGAATGGACACACATGGGAGCATACGGCAAACGGGCCGCCCGGACGTGCACAAGACAGTCGGGCGGTCACAACTTAGCAAATCTGACACGAGCACCCTTGGGCCAAAAGACCCGACCCGAACAGACGACCTCACCCGGCACGACCAAACGACCCGAGCCGAATGGACGCCCTCACCCGGCACGACACGACGCGCCCACCCGAACGGACGCACATGGGAGCAAACGACAAACGGGCCACCCGGACGTGCACAAGGCACCCGGGCGGTCACAACTTAGAAAATCTGACACGAGCGCCCTTCGGCCAAACGACCCGACCTGAACGGACACCCTCACCTGGCACGACACGGTGCGGCCACCCGAATGGATGCAAGTGGGAGCAAACGGAAAACGGGCCACCCGGACATGCACAAGGCATTCGGGCGGTCACAACTTAGCAAATCTGACATCGGCGCCCTCGTGCCAAATGACCTGACCCGAACGGACACCCTCACTCGGGACGACACAGCGTGCCCACCCGAACGGACGCACATGGGAGAAAACGGCAAATGGGCTGCCTGGACGTGCATAAGGCACCCGGGCGGTCACAACTTAGCAAATCTGACACGGGCACCCTCGGGAAAAAAGACCCAACCCGAACGGACGACCTCACCCGGCATGACCAAACGATCCGACTCGAACGAACGCCCTCACCTGGCACAACATAGTGCGCCCACCCGAATGGACGCACATGGGAGAAAACGACAAACGAGCCGCCCGGACGTGCACAAGGGACCTGGGCGGTCGCAACTTAGCAAATCTGACACGGGCGCCCTCCGGCCAAACGACCCGAATCGAACGAACACCCTCACCTGGCACGCCCACCCGAATGGACGACCTCACCCGGCACGACCAAACAACCCGACACGAACGAACGCCCTCACCCGACACGACACAGAGCACCCACCCGAACGGACGCACATGGGAGCAAACGGCAAACGAGCCGCCCGGACGTGGACAAGGCACCTAGGTGGTCGCAACTTAGAAAATCTGACACTAGCGCCCTCCGGCCAAATGACCCGACCCAAACGGACGCCCTCACCCGGAATGCCCACACGAACGGACGCCATCACCCGCCGTGACACAGCGCCCCCGACCAAACGGACGCACATGGGAACAAACGAAAAATGGGCCGCTCGGACGTGCAAAAGGCACCTGGGCGGTCACAACTTAGCAAATATGACATGGGCGCCCTCGGGCCAAACGACACGACCCGAACGGACGCCCTCACCCAGCACGACACGGCACGCCCACCCGAACGGATGCACATGGGAGCAAACGGAAAACGGGCCGCCCGGACGTGCACAAGGCACCCAGGCAGTCGCAACTTAGCAAATCTGACACGAGCGCCCTGGGGCCAAACGACCCGACCCGGACGGACGCCCTCACCCGGCACACCCACCCGAACGGACGCCCTCACCTGGCGCGACACGACGTGCCCGACCAAATGGACGCACATGGGAGGAAACGACAAATGGTCTGCCCGGACGTGCACAAGGCACCCGGGCGGTCACAGCTTAGCAAATCTAACACGGGCGCCCTCGGGCCAAATGACCCGACCCGACCTGATCGGACGCCCTCACCCGGTACGACCAAACGACCCGACCCGAACAGACGCCCTCACCCGGCACAACGAAACGACCCGACCAAACGGACGCACATGGGAGAAAACAGCAAACGGGTCGCCCGGACGTGCACAAGGCACCCGAGCGATCACAACTTAATAAATCTGACATGGGCGCCCTCGGGCCAAATGACCCGACCCGACCCAAACGGACGCCTCACCCGGCACGCCCACCCGAACGGACGCCTTCGGGCCAAACGACCCGACCCGACCCGAACGGATGCCCTCACCCGGCACAACCAAACGACCCGACCTGAACGGACGCCCTCACCCGGCACGACCAAACGACCCGAACGGACGCCCTCACCTGGCACGACCAAACGACCCGACTCGAACGGACCCCCTCACCCGGCACGACCAAACGACCCAAACAGACGCCCTCACCTGGCATGACCAAACGACCCGAACGGACGCCCTCACCCGGCACGACCAAACGACCCGACCCGAACGGACGCCCTCACCCGGCATGACGAAACGACCCGACCAAACGGACGCACATGGGAGCAAACGACAAACGGGCCGCCCGGACGTGCACAAGGCACCCGGGCGGTCACAACTTAACAAATCTGACATGGGCGCCCTCGGGCCAAACGACCCGACTCGACCCGAACGGACGCCTTCGGGCCAAACCACCCGACCCAACCTGAACAGACGCCCTCACCCGACACGACCAAATGACCCGACCCGACCCGAACGGACGCCCTCACTCGACACGACGAAATGACTAGACCCGACCCGAACGGACGCCCTCGGGCCAAACGACCCGACCCAACCCGAACGGACACCCTCGGGCCAAACGACCCGACCCAACTCGAATGGACGCCCTCACCTAGCACGAACAAACGACCTGACCCGAATGGATGCCCTCACCCAGCGCGCCCGACCAAACGAATGCACATGGGAGCAAACAACAAACGGGCCGCCCAGACGTGCACAAGGCACCCGGGCGGTCACAACTTAGCAAATGTGACACGAACGCCCTCGGGACAAATGACCCGACCCGAACGGATGCCCTCACCCGGCGCGCCCGACCGAATGGATGCACATGGGAGTAAATGGCAAACAAGCCACCCGGACGTGCACAAGGCACCCAGGCGGTCACAACTTAGCAAATCACATACGGGCGCCCTCCGACGAAACGACCCAACCCGAACGGATGCCCTCACCCGGCGCCACACGCCCCGCCCGACTGAACAGACGCACATGGGAGAAAACGACAAACGGGCCACTCGGACGTGCACAAGGCACCCGGGCGGTCACAACTTAGAAAATCTGATACGTGCGCCCTCGGACCGAATGACCCGACCCGAACGGACGCCCTCACTCGGTGCGACACAGCGCGCCCGCCCGAATGGACGCACATGGGAGAAAACGGAAAACGGGCCGCTCGGACGTGCATAAGGCACCCGTGCAGTCACAACTTACCAAATTTGATACGGGCGCCGTCGGCCCAAACGACCCGACCTGAACGCGTTTGGCCAGGCGCCCTCACCCTCGGCCCAAACGACCCGACACGAACGTGCACAAGGCATAGGGGCGGTCACAACTGAGTATTTTTTATACGGCCTCCCTCACACGACCCGACCCGAACACGTTTCCTTGGGTGCCCTCACACGGCACGACCCGACCCGCCCGAACGAAGGCACAAGGGAGAAAATGGAAAACGGGTCGCACGAACGTGCACAAGGCACACGAGAAGTCACAACTTAGCATTTTTTATACGGCCTCCCTCACACGGCACGACTCGACCCGACCCACCGAACGAAGGCACAAGGGAGAAAATCGGAAACTGGCCGCGCGAACGTGCACAAGGCACACGGGCGGTCACAACTTAGCATTTTTTATACGGCCGCCCTCACACGACCCGAACCGAACGCGTTTCCTTGGGTACCCTCACACGACCCGACCCACCCTCATGAATTTCCCTACTCAAAGGTATGCATCCCATAGTGCATCAAAATCAAGACTAGTCTTGATCTCAGTTCCTCAGTGAACCAGATACTACAAGATCATTGTAGTATGAAGCCTCCAATGAATGAAACTCCATCATGAACTCCCCTACATCATCCTATCCAAAGCGTTGGCAAGCATACTTGTATTGCCCACGAGTGCCACCATGAGTTGTTGTCACCCTGCAAGTCATATGAATGTGCTCATAGGTTGCTCATCCAAGCAATGTCTTGTTGCTCAAAGTGAACAACGTCCATCAACCCATCTATAAAAGATCTCTATGTAGCACCAAAAATTGATCATGCTTAGCATATTCCTTCTTGACACTCCTCCATGATGCTCATAAGTGGCACCTAGTAAGTGCACCTGCATAATGTCTCCACATAATGTTCTGCCATTCCCTCGTGTCAATGTACATGACTTTGGTTGCCCATGTGTCCATCAAGAGTAGACTCGCCTCAACCCTAGTCACCATCATGTGTATAGTGTACAGGTTAAGTGCCCTCGGTCACTTCTACCATCATCATCATGGGTACTTCCTCCAAGGCTTCTCCCGCGCTAAAGGTGCACCAAGAGTTCCTTCTTGGTTGTAAGCCATGAAGAAGTCTACCCAGACAATGTGCCCTACCACCAAGGTAGTCCATGAGTCATGCCGGGCACCTAGCTAGTTTCCATGTGGCTAAGCATGACCCATATCTATCACAGATATCATCAAGTTCCACCCTTGTCACGGGAATTTGAACCTACTAGAGCGAGGTCACAAATTTCCCTATCAAGGCCTACAACAAGAAATGCTCCCCTTGCTTCTCCAATGTACAAGGCTCCATCATAGTCATCCGAGGAAAGGTCCTCCATGGTATTGGCAAAGAAGTCATCTTCTTTCCCATCCCTGCATACAGGCCATCTCCCAGATGCTCAATTGAAACATGAGCCATGTCTCCATGAATAATCTCTAAGCGAGTGTCCTCCGTCCTCATCAATGTCTGCAATGCTTCCGATCCTGGTACCGCCTGCTCATAAAGTTCCTCCTCGATCATTGTCACTTCTGCAACATTTTGATGTGGTTCATCCCCCAATGCCTGCAATGTGCTTGGTCCAGGTTCAACTTGTTCCACGAGTTCTTCCTCGATCATATCTGCATCCTCAACATCCTCCCCAGAATCATCCATCACCGATGCTTGCAATGTGCTTGGCCCTGGTCCAACCTATTCATCAAGTTCGTCCTCGACTTCTACCACATCTACAACATCCTTGTTAGAATCGTCCACCATCAATGCTTGTACTGTGATTGGTCCTGGTCCAAATTTTTCATCAGCTTCTTCCTTGACTTCAATCACATCTACAACATCCTTTGGTTCGGCCACAGTGGGCTTCATGCCATCATGCTTCATCTTTCCAAGGTCTCTAAGCTTGAGAAGCTTATCAAGTAACTTCCTTCGCTCTTCTTCCACCTTGTCCATTTCTGCTTGGAGAATTCTCACTTTCTTCATAAGTCAAAACATTTCATCTTTTCTCATGCCAGATGTCCTCCTCTTGCACAATGTATCAATGGTCTGACTCGCCTCATCAAACTCCTTTTCCACTTCCTTCGACTTCTCTTTAATTTCTTTGAAGTTCATTTCCAATGAAACAAACTCATCCATCAAGATTCAATACCACCTGCAACACTACAACGATATCCCTGCTCAGTAATAAAAAAAGAAAAAAAGAAAAAAAGCCACAAAAATGTAGCTATGATACCAACTGTCATGCCCCTATACCTGTGGTAGTCTCCCAACCGCTCTATAGACGGGTGTGGCACTACATTATTTTTCTCTTTTCAAATACTCAATAAGTAGACTACGCCTAACTCAACACTTGTTTAATTAATCTTCCAAAGTGCTCTTGTGCGGAAATAAAATAGCAATAAACATCAATATCAAACCACATGAATGCCCATACATTCAAGGGAGGGGAAAATCCCGTTAATAAGTCTGCCCAGTATTATGCTTCAATAAATATGTACAATCTGCAATAACTATACAACCAAGCCTCCATAAAGCATTTATGCTTCTTGCCAAATGTGCTTGCACCTGGGTCTAGCCTTAATAGCTTCCCAACAACACAAAGAATCCAAAGGAACCCCAAAATTCCCTTTCAGAACATGTTTCTAAAGTCTGCGCGAATTCTGGTTCGAGTGGGTCACTCGGGTCACAGACACCCTCAGCACCCTGAACGCGTTTCCGCGCGCGGGTCACCGGTGTCACGGTCTGCACGCGTTTCCTGAACGTGTTCGCGTCGCGTTCGACCTGACCCGACCCTACTGAACAAACGCCGCGCATTCAAACACTGTTCCGTGCATCCAGAACGCGGGCGCGCTGCACGAACCTAACTTGACCTGAACACTGTTCTGCATGCATCCTATGGAAGGAGCCCGACTCAACCATGCACTAAACACTGCACCGCACGCGCCCTGCGTAAGGAACCCGACTCGACCTGCGGGTGAATGCCGAACGAGTTTTTACCCGACTCGACCCAGACTCCGTTTCCCTACTGCAGCTTTGCCCTCCACCCTCGACCTTCGCTCTGGCTCGAGCATTAGCTTGCAAATGGTGGAATCAGCAAGATGTTGATGTCCTTCTTTCTTTCCTTTATCGTCCATCGCATGTCCTCCTTTCATATGTTCCTTTGCCCACACATTGCTTCCATTGGTGGGGCTTGACCCATATAAGGCTGACCCAGTAAACGCCCATAAAGGCTTGGTTACGATGTGGCATTTCCTCCTTAACGTCGGCTTGCCACCACGGCCAGCCTATAAAACCTCGAAGCCAACACACGGCCATTTTTGGACGCGTTTATGCACGTCGCTCCTAAACGTTGCACGGTCACCATGATAACGTTGCATAGTAGGTGAATGATGTTTTCGTCCCTCGGCGCGCCCGTCTAACCTTTCGTCGTTCGTCGCATGTCCACCGAATGCTTCCAACGCCTTCCGTCATCGTCCTTGGCTCATGGGTCTTACAGGGGCGGTTTCCGTCGCGGCGGACGTATAATTGGACAGTGTCCATTGAGAAGGGACATGGAAACCTTACATTTCGCACAGTTGGGCGACTGTCACCACGGTGGGGCGAGGAAACCTGTCACACCCCTAGACCTTCGGTGACCTTTCAACCGTGCTATAGACGGGGTGCGTCACTACCGTACTTCTCCTTTTCGTAATACTCAAGTATGGAGACTACGCCTTTATCAAAACTTGTTAGATTAGTTAATCAAATGTTCTTTCAATGTGCGGAAAACATGAACATCATCATCACATCCACATTGTACACCCATACATACAAGGGAGGGGCCCGATAATATGTTTCATAAATACGAAATAGAGTATAAGTTCCAATCCAGAAAAATACCCCCTTTGCTCTTTGGCAAGGCAAGTCACTTCTTCTCCAAGCTTACAATGCTTGAAAATCATTAACTAGCCCACAACAATCGTTTACGATACTAGAATTCACCTCAGGAATATCCTGCATAAAACTTCCCAAGTGCTGCTGGGTCACTCGGGTCGGCACTGCAAATGATTTCAGACCTCCCCGGGAGCTCTCCGTCTATCCAATCCACTCCCCCAGCTATGTGGTTAGCTCTGCCCCATCAAAACGCACCTACTTCAACTTTTGGCACTCAATTTCAACTCACGATGCCTTCAGAACAACCTCTAAACTAAAGCTCGGATCGTGCGGACGCCCTGCCCGACCCGACCTTGCACTGCGGATGCCCTGCGGAGAAGTTCCACATGCCCTGCATGTCTGTAGCATGACTTGACCCGCGCGCTGCCCGACTTGACCCGTCCTCCGGTGCGGATGCCCTGTGGAGGAATTTCGAATGCCCTGCACGTCAACAACCTGACTCGACCCGCGCTCGCCCAGCGTTCACTGCCGCCGTGTTTCCTTCACCAGCGAGTTGTTGGCTTAGCTCGTGGTGCTCCAATGCGCTCGCACTCAGATGCTTTCTTGATTGTTGGTTGGATGACTTCTCCATCATCCGAACGCCGTATTAATACGTGTATCATGTGCGTGTCGTGGGTCACTCGGTCGACCCGAGCCAACCCCCATCGTTCAGCTGTCCGCCCACTTGTGTAGCATCGGCCGCTCAACTCGTGCGTCGGTTCTATGACTCCGGCTACGCTGTGACGTTTCTCTTGTAACCTCGCCTTTTCCAATGCCACCGCCAGCTATGTGCGACGCGCCCGTGCCCCTCCCCACCACACACCCGCTCCCGTGCGATTACTGTGCGACGACTCGCCCATAACGTCGCACGGCACCCGAACGCCCGACGAGCACACCCGTTACCACGAATGCGCCTCATGAAGTCTTGGGGCCTTACAAAACCCAACCTTCCCCGCATTCAGACAGCTTCCGCCGTGATGAGGCGTGGAAACCCCAAGTTCCGGAGACGGACCAGGGGAGCGGTTTCCGTTGCACCGCGAAATGGGAGCCCCAAGTTCGCCAGACTTGGGCGGTTCTTCATCGTGCCGCGCGACGGAAACCACGAGTTCCACAAACTTGGCCGATTACAGTCATGTCGTGACATGGAAACCTAGGTTCCCCTAACCAGGGGCGCAGTTTTCGTCGGGACGGCGGGAGATGGAAACCGCAAGGTTCCCAGAACCAGGCGATTTCCCTCGTGCCACGAAACAGAAACCCCAAAGTTTCGCAGGCTTGGGTGGTTCTCCGTCGTGCCGCGACATGGAAACCCAAGCTCCCCGCACCGAGGCCATGGTTTCTATCGTGGCGGGACGTGGAAATCCCCGAGTTTCCCGGAATTGGGTGGTATCCGTCATGCCGCAAAAAATGGGAACCCCCAAGATTCGCGGGACCCGGGTGATGGTTTTCGTCGCGCTGTGACGTGGAAACTCAAAG
>JAXQQM020081838.1:150000-170000 GCA_034641835.2 Pinus albicaulis
AATGTCTACAATTTATCTCAATTAAAAGGTAATTTTTTTATACCAACCGAAATATTTATCTCATAAAGAAATATGTTACACCAATTGAAATATTGTAACCATATTGAAAGATTTTAGCCTTGATTTGAAGATAATTTTGATTTGAATAGGTGTTTGTGGCTAACATTGTGATGAATTTCAAGTTCCTTCTAAATAATACAAACCTGATATGACCAGATTGTGTTTTGTGAATGTTGATTTTTTGAAGAGAGCACCCCTCCTGGTGAATTGGTTGGTCGGATGATGAATGTATGGGATCGAGACTCCATCGTAGTACTACATTGGGTTTTTGAGTAGTGGAATTTTCAGCTTGAGAGGTAAAATAAATGGGGTATCATTAATTATTGGGCAATCATGCGTACTATTTCGTGCAAAGCATTCAATAAAAGAGGGGAAATTATCTAACATTTTCTGAGGCGAGAAGGCATTGAAGCTTTTGAATTGCGTGGAAAGCACATCTTATGAAGAGATGATTTAATATTCTTTTCATTTAGAACAGCAATGTGGATTGAAGATAACCAACTACCTGTTCAAGGACCTGTTAGAGTGGAATAAATTTACATTTCTCTAATGAAGGAGGAATCTTAATAGCATTGATTGATACATACAGACTGTGTATCTTCTACCTGAAGTACCTCTTTTTTATGAAAAAAATGTGTCGTGAAATATTTAAGGTTTGGATTATATTTATTTGCTTATGTGAGTGGTTTTGTTAATGATACAATTGAAAGTGGAAGCATACTGAACTATCTTTAACATTCAACCTAAGTATGGAAATGGTATAAAATATTAGAAGTAATTTATATCAATTTAAGATCAAGCAAAGGTTTCAAATTTTTCATATTCATATTATTTATTTAGTCAATGTTGCATTCCTTACTACTCGGTGGTGTGGAAATATTTTAGTACCTGTTCGATTAATGAAAAAAAAGTTGTGTTCCATCAACAATTACATAATAGTGAGGTGGAACCTAAATTGTCAGCATTAGTTGATGTTTGAGTTGATATTGAAATGTATTTTCAGTTGATTCATTAATGAAAACAATTTTATTCAATTGTAACTTACATGTGCCACAAAAATTAAAGAAGTAGGATTCATAAGTAGTGCTATCAACCACAAAAGTCAACAATGCTAATATTTTTAGAAAATTTTTGTTCTTTTTTATTTTTCCAAAATTATGTTTTGAAGTAGAAATACCATTGAAACTATTTCTTGGAGATTTTACTCAACTTAGTTCCAATTTTGCGAAATTTGAAAGTATTTCTCTAAGAATTCCATATTTCTGAATACCAATAAGAAAATAAAATAAGCCAAGGTAAAGATAAATGTGTGGGAATAGCTCTCAAGATTGGCATAATCATGATTGAGCATTAGTAAAATTTTGAAGCATAATATTCACAAATTTTTTGACTTTATATTAGTGTTTATTATCACTTTGGAGGAATTCTCAATTTTTACTTGATCTTACATTGTAAATGGGTGCATTTTTGGATGACTTGACACACTTTTTCAAAGTTGATTGCAAGTTTTTTTTGATAGGAAGCTAGATAAAATGACCAACTTCAAGGATTTTTTAGAGTTAAAAAGCGATATAATGGTGTCTATTGTTCATAAAAATGTCAAAATCAGAAAAGACACCTTGCCTTACATTATAATTTTTTTACATAATGCACAACAAAAGATCGAGTTTCTACATCTTGAATCTCAACTAGAGCAAGATGAACTTCAATAGAAGCTTTGTCATTCTGAACCTATTTTCGTTCAGAACAACTCTTTTTTTTCAACAAGATTTCCCTTAGTAGCCAAAGATGGATTACACTATTTCAAGAGGAAATTTGGACGCATATGAACGCCGTGCTGTGAAATCCACAGTTCGTAAAACATTTGTTAGACCTTGGTAAGAAAATGTGCATATAAAAATAGAAATGTTATGGGCTATAATAAATATTTTTCTTCTCATATTTATAATTTTTCAAAGCCTATATAGTTTCATAGTGCTGAATTTTTGGATGATGTTGTCCCGCAACAAAATATAAGATTCCAACTTTGTGAAAAAATTGGACATGAGAAAGATCATTGTTATGATATTCACACACTTGAACATTTTTGAAAGAAGAATTTTTATTCCACCATATGCTTTAAGCATAAACGTATTGCAAGGGAGAAAAATAATTTTGGATGGATTGTTTCTTAGGATTGGTCTAAAGATGTGAAGAAGATTTACAGGTCATACCAGAGGAGATGTTCGAGATTATTGACCATCCTTTCAGTCAATAGAAATTTGTATTTTCACCCTCTGTCTAAAAACGGGGGGAATTGATGTATTTTTACTAGTTTGAATATTTATCATGCGAGCCCAAGTCAAAGAATATCACTTTTTACTACTACAACCTAGAGTTCGAGTTCATAATCTAATTCAAAGTTGTAGGCAATGTTTTTTTATTTAACCTCTATGATAATGAGCATGATTTCATGTTTTTGGTATGCGAATATATGTGATAGAGCACTTCCACTAACAGAAGAAGCCAGATTAAGAATTGTTCTAGAGTTGGTTTGTTTGAGAAACTTCTATGATAATTCCAAAGTTGATGGTTATCCTTAAACCATCATTCTTTGATACCTTAAATTTTCTCATATATTTGTATTGTTTATGGTTTTTGTTTCTGTTCATCCTTGAAAACCATTTCTGAGAGATATTCAACTCTTGCGTGAGATGCATTTTTGCATTTTTAGCTCTAATTTTTGGACTTCGATACATCCCTTGAGATGAAGGGTGGAATGTTAGAAACCTAACCCTCGAGATTAATTTTGGGTTATTGTTTGTTATGGTGAGTGCTTATTGGAGTCTAAGAAACCTAGGCAACTTAATCAACAATTTACATATTGTATTGATATGTATACTGTGTATATCATTCTTTGACACCATTCTTAATATAGAGTTGAGTTGGTTTCCATTTTTTTTTCTGACAGTATTTACATTTCAATGTTGAAATAATATATTCTTTTATTATATAAAAACATTTGAAAAAAAAATCTTTTTTTTAGCCTATTTTTTAGATATATGATTTTCCCAAATTTACTTGAAATCTATCAAAGTTTGTTAAAATTACAAGTTTATGTTGTATATTATAAACAATCCAAGTTCCCAAAAATACTTTTAAGGAACTAAATCCATTTATTCACACAATAATTTTATTTAAACAATGAAAAATTTCACTTGGTATAACTAGTTAACCATCTATCCTAAAAGCAAAAGAAATTTAATAATTTTGAAAATCAAGGTAACATTATATATATTCATACCATCTCATATATGTTACTTACTAATATTATGAAAGAGATAAATGATAAAATAAATATCCTATATTATGTTAATCATAAATACATATAGTATGCTATATTTATATTTTATATGTTCATGTATATAATGTTGTTAAAAAAATCTTTGAAAAATTAAAGTTCTAAAGTAGAAAAACACAATTGAAATATCTTTAACTTTTTCTATTAATCACTTTTGTTTTGTGTTTTTTTATTTTATTTTATTTTATGTTTTACTTGAATTCATTTTTCCTATAAATGATAAAAATAAAAGATTGCCTAATATTTGATATTAGAAAATAAGCAAACATTTATATTTAGAAGGTACTTGTAATACTATGCCAAAAATGAATGAATCGTTATACTCTTTAGATGTAAAAGAGATATCATTTTAAACCAAGCGTGAAATACTTGCTATTTGAATGAAATTAAAGTATACAAATAATTGTTCAGATACAAGTTTTATGACATTATACGAATGTATAAACAATCAAGCATGAAAACAAATTAGATTCCATCTATTACAACAATTTTAGTTTTAGAAAATGGTAGTAATATTTACTTTAAAGTCTTATGTATGTTTATTTACTACTATACATCTATTTTAATGGAGAATCTAACATGAGTTGAGAGGGATCAAATTTATTTGCGTGCAAACTTATTTTAGAGTGCAAAAAATAATGTGTAATTTTTTATTGTTTAAATGGTATTTTTTGATGTTATAGAGATTACATAACATGTGTATTGAGGCATTTTATCACTGCACATTAAATTGGATTTTTTTATTATTAATATATTTCTAAATATATGTCAATATTAATTCATATTAAAATATTTCTCTCTTAACTCGCATGACGTATCTTATTATATATGACATTAAAATGTTTTGTTTTAACATTTTTTTGTATATATATAGATATTTATGAAGTTAATATTTTACTTCTAATTACTTTACATAAATTTTTCTTTTTCTTTTTTATTATAGCTAATATTAATTTTCGTTTACAGAATATTTTATTTTTATTTTAAGAATGACTAACATCCTTACAAATTTATAATTTTTCCATCCATATTGCATAATAAAAATATATTTTGTATCACATCATTTAAGTCCATATTTAAACTTTTCCTTTTCTGATCCGTATTGCATAATAAGAATCCGTATTGCATAATAAGAATGTCTTTCAAATCACATCATTTAGTCCAGAATTAGACATTAGAAAATAGCGATTAAATTAATTAAAATAATACCCTCTTATAAAAAAATGTTAAAAATTAGTCATTATATATCTATATTAATTAAATATATTAGTTTATAAAAATAAAAATAAATTAAATAAATAAAAAATAATACAATAGTTAAAAATTGTATATAGAATATTTGAATAAGTATAAGCTTACTGATATTTCAATATAAATTAAATTAATTACAATTTTTAATTAATATTTAAGAATTTTAATATAAGATATTTCATTTAAATAGGTCACTATTATTATTGAATATAATAAGCTACTTTTTAATACCTAATTTAATTTAATAAAAAATAAAAATGAAAATGAAAAAATAAATAAACAAATAAACAAATAAAAAAGAGAAAGAAGATTGAAAGGGTGAAATAAAGAGGAGAAGGCCAAAATCTAGCTCTTACTTAATTTCCAACCATCATCCCCTTTTAGATTGATTGTATGTTTATCAATCTCAATAGCCACTCTATTGAGATTGAGCCACTCTATTGAGATTGAGAAACATGCAATCAATCTCAACATGGATGATAATAGGGATGATGGTTGGAATTTAAATAATCCTCTCCTCATTTACCCCTTTGTTCCTCTTTCTCCTTCTTTTTATTTATTTATTTATTTTTCATTTATTTCTATTTATTTATTAAATTAAATTAAATAATATATATAAAAAATTACCTTATTTAATTTTTATAATTTCCTTAATTATATTATTTTATTAAATAAAAATAGTGGCCTACTTTAATGAAATATATTATATTTAAATTCGGATAATTCCTAACCACTTGTTTATAACTAGCTATCATTTTAATTACTTTAATAACTAATTCCTAACTACTAACTCTGGAGCCTCATGCATTTTTTTTATTTTTTCTTTAGGATTGTTTGGTTTTTTCAAGTTGGTTGTAAAATGGGTATATCTCCTTAAGCTTATATAAAATTATATTATTTAACATATACATCTAAATATTTGATTTACTATTGGAAGAGTGAATGTGAAATATCAGCTAACCAAGTAGATTGAAATTCAAATATCAACTAACTTAGTTTATTGATGGATAAAAAAAAATTAATTGTTTATTTATATTGTTATTTAAGTTTTATTTTTCTTGTTTTGGGTGACATTAGTGAAAATTTCTTAAATTATTTTTTGAGGAGGTGACATACTTACAGATGGCCCACACCTAGCATAGATCCATCTTAATGGAGAATCTAACATAGGCCAAAATAGATAACGGATTTTTATCATTAAGTGCAAACTTATTTTAGAGTGCAAAAAATAATGTGTAATTGATTAAATTGGATTTTTTATTATTAATATATTTTTAAATATATGTCAATATTAATTCATCTTAAAATATTTTACTTATAACTCATGTGGCATATCTTATTCTATATCACATTAAAATGTTTTGTTTCATGATATTATATATATATATATATATATATATATATATATATATATATATATATATATATATATATATATATATATATTTATGAAGTTAATATTTTACTTCTAATAACTTTACATGAATTTTTTATATAACCAAATATCATTTTAATTACTTTAATAACTAATTCCTAACTACTAACTCTAGACCCTCATGCATTTTTTCTATTTATTCTTTAGGATTATTTGGTTTTTTCAAGTTGGTTGTAAAATGGGTATATCTCCTTGAATTAATATAAAATTCTATTATTTAGCATATACATAGAAATATTTTATTTATTACTGGAAGAGCGAATGTGAAATATTTGATTTTTTTATTATTATTATTATAGCCTATATTAGTTTTAGATTTAGAGAATATTTTATTTTTCCGATATTACTTTTAGATTTAGAGAATATTTTACTTTTATTTTAAGGGAGAAAAACATACTTACATGTTTACACGTTTGTGATCTATATTACATAATAAGAGTGTCTTTGGAATCACATCATTAAGTCTAGAAATAGACATTAGGAATTAGTTTTTAAATTAATTAAAATAATATTTAGTTATAAACCCGTTGTTAAAAAATGGTCATTATATATCTATATTAATTAAATATATTAATTTTTAAAAATAAAAATTATATAAGTAAATAAAAAATAATGTAATAGTTAAAAATGACATATATAATATTAAAATAATTATAAGCTTCATGATTTTATCAATATCAATCAATTAATTAAAATTTTTAATTAATATTTTAAGATTTTAAATATAAGATATTTGGTTAAAATAGACGACTCTTTCTATTGAATAAAATAAAATAAATAAAATATTATAAACCTAAAGCAAGGTAATTTTTTATACTTAATATCTAATTTAATTTAAAAAAAATAAAAATGAAAAAATAAAGAAATAAACAAACAAATAAAAAAAGGAGAAAAGAAATCATTGGTGAAATGAAGAGGAGACGGCATAAATCTAGCTCTTACTTAATTTCAAACCATCATCACTATTTTGATTGATTGCATGTTTCTCAATCTCAATCTCAATAGAGAAGCTATTGAGATTGAGAAAAATCCAATCAATCTCAATCGTGACGATGGTTGGAAATTAATTAAGAGAATGATTTAGTCCCTCTCCTTTCAATTTACTCCCTAGTTTCTCTTTCTCCTTGTTTCTTTTTATTTATTTATTTATTTTTCATTTATTTTTTATTTTTTATTAAATTAAATTAGATATCATGTATGAAAAGTTACCTTATTTACCATTTTATAATTTTCTTAGTTATTTTATTTTATTAAATAAAAATGGTCCTCCACTTTAATGAAATATATTATATTTAAATTCTCAAAAATTAATTAATTAATTTATATTAATAAAATCATTAAACTCATAATTATTCTAATATTCTATATACAATTTTTAACCTTTGTATTAAAAATATATATTTAATTAATTTTTATTATTATAAATTAATTTTTTTAACTAATATAGATATATAACGGTTGTTGGGTATCGGATTTGTATACTTTCCTCTCCCATTTTAACCTGTTTTTCTATCTCTTTCTACCATTATTATTCTTAAAATGCATGAGGTAAAACCCTTCTTCCTATCTCTCGTGGGATATTTGATTGATGATGTATTTTTCATGGAGGTTTTACCTTTCTACATATTAACTCCGATAGTTCTTCAGATCTGGCTAAAACAGGAGCGTTGCGGCCGCAAGTCAAGACACAACCCATCATCTGTAGTGTATTCCTTATTTGTTGTTACAATGTGATAGCCATGGATGTATCAGCGCTATCTTAGGCCTTTTCAAGATTTCTTGCTGATCAATCTCAACGCCGTTGGAACAAAATCTATTTTGGTAACAATGAAGTTGTTGAGAGGGATCGGGGTTTTCAGGGTAATTGTATAAAAAAGCCTGCAGGTTGTGAATCAGGGTTAAGCCCTTGGACATAAAAAATTTGTAATGAATTTCTTTTATCACTAATTAATGCATAGCAACTTTATGTTTCTCCTGTAATTCATGAGCTCACAGTAGCCCTGATCACAGAGTTGGGCCCACTCTTCTAATCAGGTGTTGCGTTCTCTTTTCTTTTCCTTGTAGTGTTTTGATTAATTGCGATTATTTATTGCTGTTACAATCACGTTTAATTGTTGTAGATGCATTTTATTTCTACAGTTTATTTCATCGTTGTTACAATGAATTGTGTGTTATAGATTAAACCTGTGATTTACATCAGACCATGTGCTTGTATCTACGTATGCCTTATCGTTAGTCTTGAAATAACTAACGTCTTAGGTTCATAATTTATGTGGATGAAAGGTTTGAATTTTGTTCATATCTGGACACCAAAATTTTGGTGTCGCTGGCGGGGAAGGCTAAAGGGTGCAATAACAGGATCTGCAATAGATCTCAGGGTCGATCTCTCGTCTTGAGGTGGAAATTTATTGCCCAGCTTCAAGTCCTCAGTGTAAGTGCTTTATGTTTTCTTTATGCTTTCTTTCTTCCCTGTTTCTTTTCAATTGGTTTTCTGTAAAAAATTTAATCCCTCATCTTGGGGAAGGTGTTTTATAAAACCTTGCCCTAAGTCTTGGGCATAGTTCAGTCTTTCTACTTTTATTTCCTGTTGTTTTCTTCTAGGGGCCAATTTCTCGTCCTGGGAGGGTATGCTATTACTATGCTTCAGGTCTTGAACTTCGATTTTTATTTTTCTTTTTGTTTTGTTTCTTCTAAATATTCTCTCTTGTCCCAGGGAGGAAGTTATCTGTCATACTTCGGGTCATGAGGAATTGACTGATTTTATTTGATGAATACCCTTCATAATTTGTATGAACAAATATTTGAATAAGAGGGGCAGAGGAAGACCCCCAAAGAAAGGGAAGGATCTGGGAAGAAAGACGCACATTCAAGAAATTATTGAAAAATCTAGATCTGATGCATCATCCCATGCTGCTATTAGGGTTAGGGTTCAGACGAAGTCTGAAGGGCAGTCTATGGAGAAACCAATGCCATCCACGGTACCAGAAGGTGTTCTTTCTACAACAGAAGATCTAATAAATAGGGTATTAGTGGAGGAGATATCCTTATTAGCAGCAGAAGGGGAAGAAGTGGCAAGCAAGGGATCAGAAGAATTAGGCAACTCTAACTGGGAAGAAGAAACTCGAAAAGGGTTTTCGTCCCCAAGAGACCAAGGCAACACTATAAAAATTTCTATTGCTGAATTAAGTGATTCTGATCCGGCAAAGGAATTTTTGAAGGACTTTGAGTCACCAAGGGACCAGGGGAGTGCGGTGCAACCTTCTTCGGTTGAATCACTCCAGGTACCGACCGCGAAACCAATCGAAATTTCAGTGAGTATTGGAAAGTATTTATGGCACCTGTAAGTTAATCCATTGATTTTCCTATAGGAAACATTATAGGCGATGCACCAATGAGACCCATACCTTTGATAGCCTTGTCTAGTTTTTAAGGGCTCTCTTCGAAAGACCTTGATACATTTCTTTTTGAGTTTGATATTGTTTTCCATGGCTATGACTATATCATCGATGCCCAGAAATTAAAGTTATTTCCTGTTACACTAAAGGGAACAGCCTTGAGGTGGTAATAGGTCTAGGAGGGAGTACAATTACCTCATGGGAAGGAATGAAATAAGCTTTCTTGGAGAAGTACCAAGATTATTGTAACTCCCATAACATTAAGGAAGAAATTTTTAGATTTGCATAGAAAGAGGATGAAAATAAGGAGGAGTGTGTAGAGAAATTTAAATACGTATTGCAGAGGTCTGGACACAGTGACCTGGACAGGGATATTTTAAAGATCATTCTTCTTAGAGCACTGAGTGAAGACTCTTTGCAACTTCTGAATATAGTGGGAAAAGGGGATGTTTCGAAGAAAACTTCGAAACTATTTATGATTACTGTATCAAATGTTCATGGGGGGCTGTAAGAAGTGGACAGGGGATTCACTCAGCAAAGATTTATGGTGGAAGGGTCAGAAAGGCAGAGATTGGAAATCTACTGGACAATCTGAGTACCAATATTTTGAGCATGCTATGAGCCCAAATGGACACTCTACAGGAAAAATGGAAGTAGATGGATTTGGGGAAAAACCATGGCCATATTCTTCCCTCAATGCAGAAAGACACACCCTTTCAAGGAGTGCCCGCTGAACATGGTGGAAGCTTGTGCGATCTGCGAACAGACTCACATGAACAGTGCATGTCATTCCCTGCCCAGGGTCAAATCAGT
Organism: Pinus albicaulis; assembly: GCA_034641835.2. Classification (NCBI taxonomy): domain Eukaryota; kingdom Viridiplantae; phylum Streptophyta; class Pinopsida; order Pinales; family Pinaceae; genus Pinus; species Pinus albicaulis. The sequence goes on from JAXQQM020081838.1 coordinate 160,295, forward strand.
TTTTCAAGGATAAAGTGAAGAAAGCACGGTGGACCAGCTGTACTTTATGGGACAGAGGAAGCCATGGCAACCTTGGCCACCGACGGTGAAAATAGGTATGTTTCAGGACCCATCCCAGTACTTTAAAAAATTTAGTATGGGCCCCCAATCTGCACCATTTTCAGCCATGTGGCCTCAATATCAATATCCCCCTTGGAAAAAATGGGTTCCTCAAGCCAGTCGGTATCCTTCATGGAATCAGACTTGGCATGGACCCCCTCCCACTAGGCATTTTCCTCAGCCTATTCCTCAACAGCAACTTCAGGTTCCTTCTAGTGTACCCCCAGGAAACCTAACCATTAAACCTCAAATTCCTATCCAGCCTAACCCAAACCAAAATAACAAAGGGGTCCAGCAAATAGACACCCTGAACCTACCATCTTACAACATTTATACTGCAGGAATCAATGAGATAAATTTACGGTCTAGCCGAATAGTAAATGAACCTACTTTGCCCATTATCACAGAGCAATTTGATGTTGGAGATACAGAACCAGAACAAGAAACAACTAGGGAGAATTCATAAGAAAACATAATCAATCAGCAACCTTCCCAAGTTGTCTCTAATCAAGGTCATTTAACTTCCCCTCCATATCCTTAAAGATTGGCCTTGAGCAAACCAAAACCTTAAGTAGAATTTGACTTCCTAGGGGAATTGCAGAATATCTTTGTTAAGATACCCCTGTTACAAGATATGAGGGATGTACCTATATATGCAAACAATTTGAAAGAATACTGCTTAAAGAAACTAGGCAGGAAACCTATGAGAAGTGACGAACAGACGCCCTCACCCGGCACACCCACCCGAACGGACGCCCTCCCCCGGCGCAACACGATGCACCCGACCGAACGGACGCACATGGGAGCAAACGGAAAACGGGCCGCCCGGACGTGCACAAGGCACCCGGGCGGTCACAACTTAGCAAATCTGACATGGGCGACCTCCGGCCAAATGACCCAACCCGAGCGGACGCCCTCACCTAGAACGACATGGCGCTGCCATCAGAACGAAGCGAATGGACACACATGGGAGCATACGGCAAACGGACCTCCCGAACGTGCAAAAGACACCCGGGTGGTCACAACTTAGCAAATATGACACGAGCGTCCTCAGGCCAAAAGACCCGACCCGAACGGACGACCTCACCCGGCACGACCAAACGACCCGACCCGAACGGACGCCCTCACCCAGCACGACACGGCACGCCCACCCGAACGGACGCACATGGGAGCAAATGGTAAACGGGCCGCCCGAACGTGCACAAGGCACCCGGGCGGTCAAAACTTAGAAAATCTGACACGGGCGCCCTCGGGCCAAACGACCCGACCCGAACGGACGCCCTCACCTAGCACGACACAATGCGCCCACCCGAACGGACGCACATGGGATCAAACGGCAAACGGGCCGCCCGGACATGCACAAGGCACCCCGGCAGTCACAACTTAGCAAATTTGACACGGGCGCCCTCATGCCAAATGACCCAACCCGAACGGACGCCCTCACCCGGGACGACACGGCGTGCCCACTCGAACGGACGCACATGGGAGCAAATGGCAAACGGGCCGCCCGGACATGCACAAGGCACCAGGGCGGTCACAACTTAGCAAATCTGACACGGGCGCCCTCGGGCCAAAAGACCCAACCCGAACGGACGACCTCACCCGGCACGACCAAACGACCTGACCCGAACGGACGCCCTCACCCGGCACAACACGGCGCGCCCACCTGAATGGACGCACATGGGAGCAAACGAAAAACAAGCCACCCGGACGTGCACAAGGCACCCAGGCGGTCACAACTTAGAAAATCTGACACGGGCGCCCTGGGGCCAAACGACCCGACCCGAATGGACTCCCTCACCTGGCATGCCCACCCGAACGGACGACCTCACCCGGCACGACCAAACGACCCAACCCAAACGGACGCCCTCACCCGACATGACATGGCGTGCCCACCCGAATGGACGCACATGGGAACAAATGGCAAACGAGCCGCTCGGACGTGGACAAGGCACCCAGGCGGTCGCAACTTAGCAAATGTGACATGGGCACCCTTCGGCCAAACGACCTGACCCGAATGGATGCCCTCACCTAGCATGCCCACCCAAACGGATGCCATCACCCACCGCGACACAGTGCCCCCAACCAAACGGACGCACATGGGAGCAAATGGAAAACGGGCCGCCCGGACGTGCAAAAGGCACCTGGGCAGTCACAACTTAGCAAATCTGACACGGGCACCCTCAGGCCAAATGACACGACCCGAATGGATGCCCTCACCCAGCACGACACGGCACGCCCACCCGAATGGACGCACATGGGAGCAAATGGCAAACGGGCCGCCCAGACGTGCACAAGGCACCCGGGCGGTCGCAACTTAGCAAATCTGACATGGGCGCCCTGGGGCCAAATGACCCGACCCGAATGGATGCCCTCAACTGGCACGCCCACCCGAACGGACGCCCTCACCCGGTGCGACATGGCGCGCCCGACCAAACGAACGCACATGGGAGGAAACGACAAACGGTCTGCCCGGACGTGCACAAGGCACCTGGGCGGTCACAACTTAGCAAATATGACACGGGCGCCCTCGGGCCAAACGACTCGACCCGACCCGAAGGGACGCCCTCACCCGGCATGATCAAACGACCTGACTCGAACGGATGCCTCACCCGGCACGCCCGACTGAACGGACGCCTTCGGGCCAAACGACCCGACCTAACCCAAACAGACGCCCTCACCCGGCACGACCAAATGACCCGACCTGAACGAATGCCCTCACCCGGCACGACCAAACGACCCGAATGGACGCCTTCACTCGGCATGACCAAACGACCCGACCTGAATGGACGCCCTCACCCGGCACGACCAAACGACCCGACCAAACGGATGCACATGGGAGCAAACGGAAAACGGGCCGCCCGGACATGTACAAGGCACCCGGGCGGTCACAACTTAGAAAATCTGACACAGGCGCCTTCGGGCCAAACGACCCGACCCGACCCGAACGGATGCCTCACCCGGCACGCCCACCCGAACGGACGCCTTCGGGCCAAATGACTCGACCCGACCCGAACGAACGCCCTCACCCGGCACAACCAAACGACCTGACCTGAACGGATGCCCTCACCTGGCATGACCAAACGACCCAAACAGACTCCCTCACCGGGCACGACCAAACGACCCGAACGGACGCCCTCACTTGGCACGACCAAACGACCCGACCCGAACGGACGCCCTCACCCGGTACGACCAAATGACCCGAACGGATGCCCTCACCCGGCACGACCAAACGACTCGAACGTATGCCCTCACCCGGCACGACCAATGGACGCCCTCACCCGACATGACCAAACGACCCGACCAAATGGACGCACATGGGAGCAAACGAAAAACGGGCCGCCTATACGTGCACAAGGCACCCGGGCGGTCACAACTTAACAAATCTCACACGAGCGCCCTCGGGCCAAACGACCCGACTCGACCCGAACGGACGCCTTCGGGCCAAACGACCCAACCCGAACCGAACAGACGCCCTCACCTGGCACGACCAAACGACCCGACCCAAACAGACACACATGGGAGAAAACGGCAAACGGGTCGCCCGGACGTGCACAAGGCACCCGGGCAGTCACAACTTATCAAAGCTGACACGGGCGCCCTCGGGCCAAACGACCCGACCCGACCCGACCCAAACGGACATCCTCACTCGAAACAACCAAATGACCCAACCCGACCCGAACGGACGCCCTCACTCGGCACGACCAAACGACCCGACCCGACCCGAACGGACGCCCTCACCCGACACAACCAAATGACCCGACCCGACCCGAACGGATGCCCTCGGGCCAAACGACCCGACCCGACCCAAACGAACGCCCTCAGGCCAAACGACCAGACCCAACCCAAACAGACGCCCTCACCCGGCACGGCCAAATGACCCGACCCGAACGAACGCCCTCACCCGGCGCGCCCGACCAAACGGACGCACATGGGAGCAAATAGCAAACGGGCTGCCCGGACGTGCACAAGGCACCCGGGCGGTCACAACTTAGCAAATGTGACACGGGCGCCCTCGAGACAAACGACCCGACCCGAACGGACGCCCTCACCTGGCGCGCCCCACCGAACGGACGCACATGGGAGCAAAGGGCAAACGGGCCACCCGGACGTGCATAAGGCACCCAAGCGATCACAACTTAGCAAATCACACAGGGGCGCCCTCCGACAAAATGACCCGACCCGAACGGACGCCCTCACCCGGCACCACACAGCCCACCCGACCGAACAGACGCACATGGGAGCAAACAGAAAACGGGCCGCTCGGACGTGCACAAGGCACCCAGGCGGTCACAACTTAGCAAATCTGATACGTGCGCCCTCGGACCGAACAACTCGACCCGAACGAACGCCCTCACCCGGTGCGACACGTCGAGCCCACCCGAACAGACGCACATGGGAGCAAATGGAAAACTGGCCGCTCGGACGTGCATAAGGCACCCGGGCGGTCACAACTTAGCAAATTTAATACGGGCGCCCTCAGCCCAAACAACCCGACCCGAACGCGTTTGGTCAGGCGCCCTCACCCTCGGCCCAAACGACTCGACACGAACGTGCACAAGGCACAGGGGCGGTCACAACTTAGCATTTTTTATACGGCCTCCCTCACACGACCCGACCCGAACACGTTTCCTTGGGCGCCCTCACACGGCACGACTCGACCCGCCTGAACGAAGGCACAAGGGAGCAAATGGAAAATGGGTCGCACGAACGTGCACAAGGCACATGAGCAGTCACAACTTAGCATTTTTTATCGGCCTCCCTCACACGGCACGACTCGACCCGACCCGCCAAATGAAGGCACAAGGGAGAAAATCGGAAACTGGCCGCGTGAACGTGCACAAGGCACGCGGGCGGTCACAACTTAGCATTCTTTATACGGCCGCCCTCACACGACCCGACCCGAACGCGTTTCCTTGGGCGCCCTCACACAACCCGACCCGCCCTCACGCGTTTCCCTGCTCAAAGGTATGCATCCCATAGTGCATCAAAATCAAGACCAATCTCGATCTCAGTTCCTTAGTGAACCAGATACTGCAAGATCATTACAGTATGAAGCCTCCAATGAATGAAACTCCATCATGAACTCCCCTGCATCATCCTATCCAAAGCGTTGGCAAGCATACTTGTATTGCCCACGAGTGCCACCACAAGTTGTTCTCACCCTGCAAGTCATATGAATGTGCTCGTAGGCTGCTCATCCAACCAATGTCTTGTTGCTCAAAGTGAACAACATCCATCAGCCCATCTATAAAAGATCTTCATGTAGCACCATGCTCAGCATATTCCTTCTTGACACTCCTCCATGATGCTCATAAGTGGCACCTAGTAAGTGCACCTGCATAATGTCTCCACATAATGTCTTGCCATTCCCTCGTGTCAATGTACATGACTTTGGTTGCCCATGTGTCCATCAAGAGTAGACTCGCCTCAACCCTAGTCACCATCATGTGTATAGTGTAGAGGTTTAGTGCCCTCGGTCACTTCTACCATCATAATCATGGGTACTTCCTCCAAGGCTTCTCCTCCGCTAAAGGTGCACCAAGAGTTCCTTCTTGGTTGTAAGCCATGAAAAAGTCTACCCAGACAATGTGCCATACCACCAAGGTAGTCCATGAGTCATGCTGGGCACCTAGCCAGTTTCCATGTGGCTAAGCATGACCCATATCTATCAGAGAGATCATCAAGTTCCACCCTTGTCACGGGAATTTGAACCTACTAGAGTGAGGTCACAAATTTCCCTATCAAGGCCTACAACAAGAAATGCTCCCCTTGCTTCTCCAATGTACAAGGCTCCATCATAGTCATCCAAGGAAAGGTCCTCCATGGTAATGGCAAAGAAGTCATCTTCTTTCCCATCCCTGCATACGGTCCATCTCCCAGATGCTCAATTGAAACACGAGCCATGTCTTCATGAAGAATCTCTAAGCGAGTGTCCTCCATCCTCGTCAATGTCTGCAATGCTTCCGATCCTGGTACCGCCTGCTCATAAAGTTCCTCCTCGATCATTCTCACTTCTGCAACATTTTCATGTGGTTCATCCCCCAATTCCTACAATGTGCTTGGTCCAGGTTCAACTTGTTCCACGAGTTCTTCCTCGATCATATCCGCATCCTCAACATCCTCCCCAGAATCATCCATCACCGATGCTTGCGATGTGCTTGGCCCTGGTCCAACCTGTTCATCAAGTTCGTCCTCGACTTCTACCACATCTGTAACATCCTTGTGAGAATCGTCCACCATCAATGCTTGTTCTGTGCTTGGTCCTGGTCAAACTTGTTCATCAGCTTCTTCCTTGACTTCAATCACATCTACAACATCCTTTGGTTCGGCCACAGTGGGCTTCATGCCATCATGCTTCATCTTTCCAAGGTCTCTAAGCTTGAGAAGCTTATCAAGTAACTTCCTTCGCTCTTCTTCCACCTTGTCCATTTCTGCTCGGAGAATTCTCACTTTCTTCATAAGTCGAAACATTTCATCTTTTCTCATGCCAGATGTCCTCCTCTTAGACAATGTATCAATGGTCCAACTCGCCTCATCAAACTCCTTTTCCACTTCCTTCGAATTCTCTTTAATTTCTTTGAAGTTCATTTCCAATGAAACAAACTCATCCATCAAGCTTCAATACCACCTGCAACACTGCAACGGTATCCCTGCTCGATAATAAAAAAAGAAAAAGAAAAAAAAGCCACAAAAATGTAGCTATGATACCAACTGTCATGCCCCTATACTTGCGGTAGTCTCCCAACCGCTCTATAGACGGGTGCAGCACTACCTTATTTTTCTCTTTTCAAATACTCAATAAGTAGACTACGCCTAACTCAACACTTGTTTAATTAATCTTCCAAAGTGCTCTTGTGCGGAAATAAAACAACAATAAACATCAATATCAAACCACATGAACGCCCATACATTCAAGGGAGGGGCAAATCCCGTTAATAAATCTGCCCAGTATTATGCTTCAATAAATATGTACAATCTGCAATAACTATACAACCAAGCCTCCATAAACCATTTATGCTTCTTGCCAAATGTGCTTTCACCTGGGTCTAGCCTTGACAGCTTCCCAACAGCACAAAAAATCCAAAGGAACCCCAAAATTCCCTTTCAGAACATATTTCTGAAGTCTACATGAATTCTGGTTCGAGTGGGTCACTCGAGTCAGAGACACCCTCGGCACCCTGAACGTGTTTCTGCGCGCGAGTCACCGGGGTCACGGTCTGCACGTGTTTCCTGAACGCATTTGCGTCGCGTTCGACCCGACCCGACCCTGCTGAACGAACGCCGTGCCTTCAAACACTGTTCCACGCGTCCGGAACGCCGGCGCGCTGCACGAACCTGACTCGACCTGAACATTGTTCTGCACGCGTCCTGCGGAAGGAACCCGACTCGACCATGCCCTAAACACTGCACCGCACGCGCCCTGCGGAAGGAACCCGACTCGACCTGCCGGTGAACGCCTAACGGGTTTTTACCCGACTCGACCCAGACTTCGTTTCCCTGCTGCGGCTTCACCCTCCACCCTCGACCTTCACTCTAGCTTGAGCATTAGCTTGCCAATGGTGGAATCAGCAAGATGTTGATGTCCTTCTTTCTTTCCTTTATCGTCCATCGCACGTCCTCCTTTCGTATGTACCTTTGCCCACACATTGCTTCCATGGGTGGGGCTTGACCCATATAAGGCTGACCCAGTAAACGGCCATAAAGCCTTGGTTACGACTTGGAATTTCCTCCTTAACGTCGGCTTGCCACCATGGCCGGCCTATAAAACCTCCAAGCCAACACACAGCCATTTTTGGACGCGTTTATGCATGTTGCTCCTAAACGTCGCACGGTCACCATGATAACGTTGCATAGTAGGTGAATGATGTTTTCGTCCCTCGGCGTGCCTGTCTAACCTTTCGTCGTTCGTCGCATGTCCACCGAACGCTTCCAACGCCTTCCGTCGTCGTCCTTGGCTCGTGGGTCTTACAACCTCGGTTTCCATCACGGCGGACGTATAATTGGACAGTGTCCATTGAGCAGGGACATGGAAACCTTACATTTCACACAGTTGGGTGACTGTCGCCACGGCGGGGCGAGGAAAGCTGTCACGCCCCTAGACCTTCGGTGACCTTTCAACCGTGCTATAGACGGGGTGCGGTACTACCGTACTTCTCCTTTTCGTAATACTCAAGTATGGAGACTACGCCTTTATCAAGACTTGTTAAATTGGTTAATCAAATGTTCTTTCAATGTGTGGAAAACATTAACATCATCATCACATCCACAGTGTACACCCATACATACAAGGGAGGGGAAAATCCCAGTTAATAAGGGAGGGGCCCGATAATATGTTTCATAAATACGAAATAGAGTATAAGTTCCAATCCAGAAAAATACCCCCTTTTCTCTTTGGCAAGGCAAGTCACTTCTTCTCCAAGCTTACAATGCTTGACAATCATTAACTAGCCCACAACAATGATTTACAATACTAGAATTCACCTCGGGAATATCCTGCATAAAACTGCCCAAGTGCTGCCGGGTCACTCGGGTCAGCACTGCAAATGATTTCAGACCTCCCTGCGAGCTCTCCGTCTGTCCAATCCACTCCCCCAGCTATGTGGTTAGCTCTGACCCATCAAAACGCACTTGCTTCAACTTTCAGTGCTCAATTTCAACTCACGATGCCTTCAGAACGACCTCTGAACAGAAGCTCAGATCGTGCGGACGCCCTGCCCGACTCGACCTTGCACTGCGTACGCCCTGCAGAGAAGTTCCGCACGCCCTACATGTCTGTAGCATGACTTGACCCACGCACTACCCGACTCGACCCGTCCTACGATGCGGATGCCCTACGGAGGAATTCTGCATGCCCTGCACATCAACAACCTGACTCGACCTGCGCTCACCCAGCGTTCACCGCCGCCGTGTTTCCTTCACCAGCGAGCTGTTGGCTTAGCTCGTGGTGCTCCAATGCGCTCGCACTCAGATGCTTTCTTGATCGTTGGTTGGATGACTTCTCCATCATTCGCACACCATATTAATACGCATATCATGTGCGTTTCGTGGGTCACTCGGTCGACCCGAGCCGACCCCCATCGTTCAGCTGTCTGCCCACTCATGTAGCGTCGGCCGCTCAACTCGTGCGTCGGTTCTATGACTCCGGCTACGTTGTGACACTTCTCTTGTAACGTCACCTTTTCCAATGCCACTGCCAGCTATGTGCGACGCGCCCATGCCGCTCGCCACCACACACCCGCGCCCGTGCGATTACTGTGCGACGACTCGCCCGTGACGTCGCACAGCGCCCGAACGCCTGACGGGCACGCCCGTTACCACGAATGCGCCTCATGAAGTCTTGGGGCTTACAAAACCCAACCTTCCTCGCATTCGGAGGGCTTCCGCCATGATGAGACGTGGAAACCCCAAGTTCCGGAGACGGACCAGGTGAGCAGCTTCCGTCGCACCGCAAAATGGGAGCCCCAAGTTCGCCAGACTTGGGCGGTTCTTCGTCGTGCTGCGCGACGGAAACCACGAGTTCTGAAAACTTTGGCGATTACGATCGAGCCGCGACATGGAAACCCAGGTTCCCCTCACCAGGGGCACGATTTTCGTCGGGGCGGTG
>JAXQQM020081838.1:175000-188179 GCA_034641835.2 Pinus albicaulis
CCCTCACATGGCACGATCCGACCCGACCCGCCGAGCAAAGGCACAAGGGAGAAAATTGGAAACTGGCCACGCGAACGTGCACAAGGCATGCGGGCGGTCACAACATAGCATTTTTTTACACCATGAGAAGTGACTATTGCAATATTTTCTTTGTCAAAGAGAATTGCAAATTTTAGATTAAATATTGGAATTGACTATTAGAATTGGTGACTATCGCGGCATGTTTAGTGGGAAAAATGTGCCATAAATAATTTTTATTGTGGAATGTCTACAATTTATCTCAATTAAAAGGTAATTTTTTTATGCCAACCGAAATATTTATCTCATAAAGAAATATGTTACACCAATTGAAATATTGTAACCATATTGAAAGCTTTTAACCTTTATTTGAAGACAATTTTGATTTTAATAGGTGTTTGTGGCTAACATTGTGATGAATTTCAAGTTCCTTGTAAATAATACAAACCTGATATGACCAGATTGTGTTTTGTGAATGTTGATTTTTTGAAGAGAGCACCCCTCCTGGTGAATTGGTTGGTCGGACGATGAATGTATGGGATCGAGACTCCATCGTAGTACTACATTGGGTTTTTGAGTAGTGGAATTTTCAGCTTGAGAGGTAAAATAAATGGGGTATCATTAATTATTAGGGAATCATGTGTACTATTTCGTGCAAAGCATTCAATAAAAGAGGGGAAATTATCTAACTTTTTGTGAGGCGAGAAGGCGTTTAAGCTGTTGAATTGAGTGGAAAGCACATCTTATGCAGAGATGATTTAATATTCTCTTCATTTAGAGCACCAATGTGGATTGAAGATAACCAACTACCTGTTCAAGGACCTGTTAGAGTGGAATAAATTTACATTTCTCTAATGAAGGAGGAATCTTAATAGCATTGATTGTTACATACAGACTGTGTATCTTCTACCTGAAGTACCTCTTTTTTATGAAAAAAATGTGTGGTGAAATATTTAAGGTTTGGATTATATTTATTTTCTTATGTGAGTGGTTTTCTTAATGATACAATTGAAAGTGGAAGCATACTGAACTATCTTTAACATTCAACTTAAGTATGGAAATGGTATAAAATCTTAGAAGCAATTTATATCAATTTAAGATCAAGCAAAGGTTTCAAATTTTTCATATTCATATTATTTATTTAGTCAATGTTGCATTCATTACTGCTCGGTGGTGTGGAAATATTTTAGTACATGTTCGATTAATGAAAAAAAAGTTGTGTTCCATCAACAATCAAAGTTACATAATAGTGAGGTGGAACCTAAATTGTCAGCATTAGTTGATGTTTGAGTTGATATTGAAATGTATTTTCATTTGATGCATTAGTGAAAACACTTTTATTCAATTGTAACTTACATGTGCCACAAAAATTAAAGAAGTAGGATTCATAAGAAGTTCTATCAACCACAAAAGTCAAGAATGCTAATATTTTTAGAAAATTTTTGTTCTTTTTTATTTTTCCAAAATTATGTTTTGAAGTAGAAATACCATTGAAACTATTTCTTGGAGATTTTACTGAATTCAGTTCCAATTTTGCGAAATTTGAAAGTATTTCTCTAAGAATTCCATATTTCTGAATACCAATAAGAAAATAAAATAAGCCAAGGTAAAGATAAATGTGTGGGAATAGCTCTCAAGATTGGCATAATCATGATTGAGCATTAGTAAAATTTTGAAGCATAATATTCACAAATTTTTTGACTTTATATTAGTGTTTATTATCACTTTGGAGGAATACTCAATTTTTACTTGATCTTACATTGTAAATGGGTGCATTTTTGGATGACTTGACACACTTTTTCAAACTTGATTGCAAGTTTTTTTTTATAGGAAACTGGATAAAATGACCAACTTCAAGGATTTTTTAGAGTTAAAAAGCGATATAATGGTGTCTATTGTTCATAACAATGTCAAAATCAGAAAAGACACCTTGCCTTACATTATAATTTTTTTACATAATGCACAACAGAAGATCGAGTTTCTACATCTTGAATCTCAACTTGAGCAAGATGAACTTCAATAGAAGCGTTGTCATTCTGAACCTATTTTCGTTCAGAACAACTCGTTTTTTTCAACAAGATTTCCCTTAGTAGCCAAAGATGGATTACACTATTTCAAGAGGAAATTTGCATGCATCTGAACGCCTTGCTGTGAAGTCTATAGTTCGTAAAACATTTGTTAGACCTTGGTAATAAAATGTGCATAAAACAATAGAAATGGTATGGGATATAATAAATATGTTTCTTCTCATATTTATAATTTTTCAAAGCCTATATAGTTTCATAGTACTGAATTTTTGGATGATGTTGTCCTGCAACAAACTATAAGATTCCAACTTTGTGACAAAATTGGACATGAGAAAGATCATTGTTATGATATTCACACATTTGAACATTTTTGAAAGAAGAATTTTTATTCCAACATATGCTTTAAGCATAAACATATTGCAAGGGAGAAAAATAATTTTGGATGGATTGTTTCTTAGGATTGGTCTAAAGATGTGAATAAGATTTATAGGTCATACCAGAGGAGATGTTCGAGATTATTGACCATCCTTTCAGTCAACAGAAATTTGTATTTTCACCCTCTGTCTAAAAAAGGGGGGAATTGATGTATTTTTACTAGTTCGAATATTTATCACGCGAGCCCAAGTCAAAGAATATCACTTTTTGCTACTACAACCTAGAGTTCGAGTTCATAATCTAATTCAAAGTTGTAGGAAATGTTTTTTTATTTAACGTCTATGATAATGAGCATGATTTCATGTTTTTGGTATGCGAATATATGTGATAGAGCACTTCCACTAACAGAAGAAGCCAGATTAAGAATTGTTCTAGAGTTGGTTTGTTTGAGAAACTTCTATGATAAATCCAAAGTTGATGGCTATCCATAAACCATCATTCTTTGATACCTTAAATTTTCTCATATATTTGTATTGTTTGTGGGTTTTGTTTCTAGTCATCCTTGAAAACCATTTCTGAGAGATATTCAACTCTTGCGTGAGATTCATTTTTGCATTTTTAGCTCTAATTTTTGGACTTTGATACATCCCTTGAGATGAAGGGTGGAATGTTAGAAACCTAACCCTCGAGATTAATTTTGGGTTATTGTTTGTTATGGTGAGTGGTTATTGGAGTCTAAGAAACCTAGGAAACTTAATCAACAATTTACATATTGTATTGATATGTATACTGTGTATATCATTCTTTGACACCATTCCTAATATAGAGTTGAGTTGGTTTCCATTTTTTTTTCTGACAGTATTGACATTTCAATGTTGAAATAATATATTCTTTTATTATATAAAAAAAATTGAAAATAAAATTCTTATTTTTTAGCCTATTTTTTAGATATATGATTTTCCCAAATTTACTTGAAATCTATCAAAGTTTGTTAAAATTACAAGTTTATGTTGTATATTATAGACAATCCAAGTTCCCAAAAATACTTTTAAGGAACCAAATCCATTTATTCACACAATAATTTTATTTAAACAATGAAAAATTTCACTTGATATAACTAGTTAACCATCTATCCTAAAAGAAAAAGAAATTTAATAATTTTGAAAGTCAAGGTAACATTATATATATTCATACCATCTCATATATGTTACTTACTAATATTATGAAAGAGGTAAATGGTAAAATAAATATCCTATATTATGTTAATCATAAATACATATAGTATGCTATATTTATATTTTATATGTTCATGTATATAATGTTGTTAAAAAAATCTTTGAAAAATTAAAGTTCTAAAGTAGAAAAACACAATTGAAATATCTTTAATTTTTTCTATTAATTGCTTTTGTTTTGTGTTTTTTTTATTTTTTTTTATTTTATGTTTTACTTGAATTCCTTTTTCCTATTCCTATAAATGATAAAAATAAAAGATTGCCTAATATTTGATATTAGAAAATAAGAAAACATTTATATTTAGAAGGTACTTGTAATACTATGCCAAAAATGAATGAATCGTTATACTCTTTAGATGTAAAAGAGATATCATTTTAAACCAAGCGTGAAATACTTGCTATGCCAAAAATGAATGAATCGTTATACTCTTTAGATGTAAAAGAGATATCATTTTAAACCAAGCGTGAAATACTTGCTATTTGAATGAAATCAAAGTATACAAATAATTGTTCAAATACAAGTTTTATGACATTATACGAATGTATAAACAATCAAGCATGAAAACAAATTAGATTCCATCTATTACAACAATTTTAGTTTTAGAAAATGTTAGTAATATTTACTTTAAAGTCTTATGTATGTTTATTTACCACCATACATCTATCTTAATGGCGAATCTAACATGAGTTGAGAGGGATCAAATTTATTTGCGTTCAAACTTATTTTAGAGTGCAAAAAATAATGTGTAATTTTTTATTGTTTAAATGGTATTTTTTGATGTTATAGAGATTACATAACATGTGTATTGAGGCATTTTATCACTGCACATTAAATTGGATTTTTTTATTATTAATATATTTCTAAATATATGTCACTATTAATTCATATTAAAATATTTCTCTCTTAACTCTCATGACGTATCTTATTATATATGACATTAAAATGTTTTGTTTTAACATTTTTTGTATATATAGATATTTATGAAGTTAATATTTTACTTCTAATTACTTTACATGAATTTTTCTTTTTCTTTTTTATGATAGCGTATATTAATTTTCGTTTAGAGAATATTTTATTTTTATTTTAAGAGTGACTAACATCCTTACAAGTTTATAATTTTTCCATCCATATTACAGAATATATTTTGTATCACATCATTTAAGTCCATGTTTAAACTTTTCCTTTTCTGATCCGTATTGCATAATAAGAATCCGTATTGCATAATAAGAATGTCTTTCAAATCACATCATTTAGTCCAGAATTAGACATTAGAAAATAGCGATTAAACTAATTAAAATAATACCCGCTTATAAAAAAATGTTAAAAATTAGTCATTATATATCTATATTAATTAAATATATTAATTTATAAAAATAAAAATAAATTAAATTAATAAAAAATAATACAATAGTTAAAAATTGTATATAGAATATTAGAATAAGTATAAGCTTACTGATATTTCAATATAAATTAAATTAATTACAATTTTTAATTAATATTTAAGAATTTTAATATAAGATATTTCATTTAAATAGGCCACTATTATTATTGAATATAATAAGCTATTTTTTAATACCTAATTTAATTTAATAAAAAATAAAAATGAAAATGAAAAAATAAATAAATAAATAAACAAATAAAAAAGAGAAAGAGGATTGAAAGGGTGAAATAAAGAGGAGGAGGCCAAAATCTAGCTCTTACTTAATTTCCAACCATCATCCCGTTTCCGATTGATTGTATGTTTATCAATCTCAATAGCCACTCTATTGAGATTGAGCCACTCTATTGAGATTAAGAAACATGCAATCAATCTCAACATGGATGATAATAGGGATGATGGTTGGAATTTAAATAATCCTCTCCTCATTTACCCCTTTGTTCCTCTTTCTCCTTATTTATTTATTTATTTATTTTTCATTTATTTCTATTTATTTATTAAATTAAATTAAATAATATATATAAAAAATTACCTTATGTAATTTTTATAATTTCCTTAATTATATTATTTTATTAAATAAAAATAGTGGCCTACTTTAATGAAATATATTATATTTAAATTCGGATAATTCCTAACCACTTGTTTATAGCCATCTATCATTTTAATTACTTTAATAACTAATTCCTAACTACTAACTCTAGAGCCTCATGCATTTTTTTGTATTTTTCTTTAGGATTGTTTGGCTTTTTCAAGTTGGTTGTAAAATGGGTATATCTCCTTAAGCTTATATAAAATTATATTATTTAACATATACATCTAAATATTTGATTTACTATTGGAAGAGTGAATGTGAAATATCAACTAACCAAGTAGAATGAAATTCAAATATCAACTAACTTAGTTCATTGATGTATAAAAAAAAAAAATTGTTTATTTATATTGTTATTTAAGTTTTATTTTTCTTGTTTTGGCTAACATTAGTGAAAATTTCTTAAATTATTTTTTGAGGAGGTGACATACCTACAGATGGCCCACACCTAGCATAGATCCATCTTAATGGAGAATCTAACATGGGCCAAAATAGATAACGGATTTTTATCATTAAGTGCAAACTTATTTTAGAGTGCAAAAAATAATGTGTAATTGATTAAATTGGATTTTTTACTATTAATATATTTTTAAATATATGTCAATATTAATTCATCTTAAAATATTTTACTTATAACTCACGTGGCATATCTTATTCTATATCACATTAAAATGTTTTGTTTCAAGATATTTTTTATATATAGATATTTATGAAGTTAATATTTTACTTCTAATAACTTTACATGAATTTTTTATATAACCAAATATCATTTTAATTACTTTAATAACTAATTCCTAACTACTAACTCTAGACCCTCATGCATTTTTTCTATTTATTCTTTAGGATTATTTGGTTTTTTCAAGTTGGTTGTAAAATGGGTATATCTCCTTCAATTATTATAAAATTCTATTATCTAGCATATACATCGAAATATTTTATTTACTACTGGAAGAGCGAATGTGAAATATTTGATTTTTTTTTATTTTTTATTATAGCCGATATTAGTTTTAGATTTAGAGAATATTTTATTTTCCCGATATTACTTTTAGATTGAGAGAATATTTTACTTTTATTTTAATGGTGAAAAACATACTTACATGTTTACACGTTTGTGATCTATATTGCATAATAAGAGTGTGTTTGGAATCACATCATTAAGTCTAGAAATAGACATTAGGCATTAGTTTTTAAATTAATTAAAATAGTATTTATTTATAAACCCGTTGTTAAAAATGGTCATTATATATCTATATTAATTAAATATATTAATTTTTAAAAATAAAAATTATATAAGTAAATAAAAAATAATGCAATAGTTAAAAATGGCATATAGAATATTAAAATAATTATAAGCTTCATGATTTTATCAATATCAATCAATTAATTAAAATTTTTAATTAATATTTTAAGAATTTAAATATAAGATATTTGGTTAAAATAGATGACTCTTTCTATTGAATAAAATAACATAAATAAAATATTTTTTTTTTTTACAAGAACGATTATGAGTTTATAATAGAAAGTGGCCAAATGCCATCCAAGATTACAATATGTCGGGCCTAGCCCTTAGTCTTTCTGCCATGGTCTGATCGTAGATCCCAAGTTTTGGGAATCCACCATTTTTACACGTGACTAGAAAGTCTATCTTTGTTATTTTTCCTAGCTTATATAAACACACAAACTGTTGTAAAATGAGACGAAAAAACATTGCAGCTTTATGGGATAGAGTCCCACTCCTCAGTTTCTTCTACTAGAAGGGAGCCTTCTGAAAGCAACACCGCCTTGTTGGCTTCCGAATCTGCCTCTTGATTGTTTTCTCTCAAAACATGGAGGAAGCTTGCAGTTCGAAAAGCTTTCACCATGTTTCGAATTCTTAAAATCGCTCTAACCAGTCTAAGGTCTATAGGAGAGGAGTCCTCCACTAGAACTTTGATGATAGACTAAGAATCTCCTATAACACTTAAATCTGAAATACCGGTGGCCTTTGCTTGCTTAAGCCCCTGCAGAAGTGCCAAGGATTCAGCTTGGATGCTGGTTGAATGCCCGAGACCCCAAGCATACTTAATCACTGTTATGCCTTCCTTGTTCTTTATAATTCCTCCTGCCCCAGCCAAACCGGGGTTGCCTTTCACAGCCCCATCGAAGAATAAGCAGTGTCTGGCTTGTCTGGTGAGGAAGTCTGAAAGTTCTTGCTTGTTTCCTCTGAATTGCCACTCTTTTATGCTCTTTTGCTGCCTTGTTTCGCCAGTGAAGTGAAGACCCAACGAGGCACCCCAATCTAGATCCTTTTGATATAAGTTGACTTCCGATAACTGTTCACCCAAATTTTCTTTCCAGAGGTTTTTTACTTTGATGATGATGAGCTGAAGATTTAATTTTTCATCCCTAAAAACTCTTCTGTTTCTCTCAAGCCAGATTTGCCAGCAAATGAATTTCGGCAAGGAGAACCATGCTGCTTTAAATCTTTCGTTTTTCGGAAGAGTTCCTGGATAACAGCTGTGCCAATTAGCAAATAAGTCTAAGATATGGACAGGAAGATTGAACTCTGTTTTCCAATAATTCAAAAGGATCTGCCAAATTTCTCTAGAAAATTTACATTCCAGGATGATGTGTTGGGCACTCTCTTCAGTTTCGCAGCATAGGTGGCATCTGGATGGGCCTTGAAAGCCTTTTTCCTTCAGTTTGTCATCTGTTAAGATTGCTCTATGGCAAAGCAACCAGCATAAGATGTCGACCTTTGGAAGAGATTTGTGATGCCACAGCGCCTTCCATACAGCTGGATCGGGGGCGACATAGGGGCGTTCTTGCAGACAGTTATATCCCTGCGCTACTGTGTATATACCTGGACCGGATCCCCAACCCCGAGCATCTTGCTTACCTGTGCGTAGGGGCGATTTACCATGTAACAGAGATAATAGGAGTTGTTTGGCATGCGCAAGCTCTGGAGGCACGGGAGGTAGGCGCCAACGCTGCCAGGTTCTGTTGGACCACTGTGAAATGTCCCACAGTGTATTAAACCCTACGCGATCCATCCATTGTCTCAGCGCGTGCAGTGAATTATTCGATGCTAAGGGTGGTTGCAGCATTATATTGTCATCCCAGATCTTGATGTTTTTACCATTGCCTGGTATCCAGAACGCTCTGTCTTTGATAAGAGCCACTGCTTTGTGGCAACGTTTAACCAAGTGCATTCCTGTTGTGGGAAGAGGATTATCCAGAGATCTTTTTCTGTTTCCCATGAGATATTTTTTCCAGAGGGCTCTTTGCACCCAGCCTAGGTGCGGAGCGATGATTCGCCAGAAGAGCTTGGCCCCCATGGCGATATTTTGAGAGCAGAAATCTTTGATGTTAAGGCCTCCTTCCATCAAAGGCTTACAAATTTTCTCCCAACTGATCAACGGGATTTTTCTGTCATTGAGTTTGCTACCTTTCCAGAAAAACTTGCGGATGTAGGCTTCCATTTTATTTATGATGCCAGAGGGTGCTAGGAGCACAGAAAATTGGAATATGGGGAGACTGCTTAATACTGATTTGATTAGAACAAGTTTTCCTGCAAGGTTTAACCAAGAGAAACCCCAGGCTTGAAATTTTGTCTTGAATTTGTCCAAAAGAGGGGCCCAATCTCTGCTATAAACCAGATTGCGAAAGATGGGAAGACCCAAGTATATAAAGGAGGACTAGCTGAGGGTGGCAGCAAAGCCCAGAATTCTGGAGATGACAGAGAGAGTGTGAGCAGAAATGTTCCAGCAGTAAGCTTTACATTTGCCTTTGTTTAGACCGCTTCCTGTAGCATCACTGAAATCATCTAGAACCTCCTTAAACCTTATGGTAGATCGAGCTGTGGCAGCCCCCAACAGAAGGGTATCATCTGCGAAAAGAGTGTGGTTTACATTTTTCACACCTCTGGCTATATTAAGCCCCAAAATCTCCTGATCTTCCAATTTATGATCTAGGAAGAGGCTTAGGGCAGAGACTTGAAGAACGAAAAGCATCGGAGAGAGGGGGAAGCCTTGCCTGAGCCCTCTTGATGCTTTGAAGAAGCCAGCTGCTCTCCCATTCACCAAGGGGGCAATCCATGGGTCAGCAATACTAGCTCGAATCCAATTTACAAAACCCAGTCCAAAGCCAAACTTTTTCAAAACTTCCCAAAGGAAACTTTGCCTGACACGATCGAAGGCAGTTGCCAGGTCTAATTTAATTACCATACCCTTCTCTTTGCGAAGTTGACTCGAGTGGATCGCCTCTTGCACCAGAATGTAGTTATCGACAATCTGTCTCCCCTTAACAAATCCTCCTTGATTCTCAGGTATGATCATTGGAAGGATGCCTAATAGCCTGTTTGCTATTACCTTTGTGATTAATTTGTATCCAATGTTGCAGAGAGAGATTGGGCGAAACCGATTGAATTATTTTGCACCCTTTTCCTTGGGAATAAAGGCAAGAAAGGCAGAATTAGTGCTGCCCCCAATTTTTTGGCAATTTTGTGATTTCAGGATCATCTTAAAGAGATCTTTCTCCACAATCTGCCAGCAAGTTTGGAGGAATCTGACCGTGAAGCCATCCGGGCCTGGGGCTTTGTCAGGCTCCATACTGGCTAGAGCTTCTTTTATTTCTTGGATGGAAATCTTCTTTTCAAGCTGCTGATTGATAAGAGGGGAGATCCTTGGGGGTATCACCTCCAGAAATTTCGATTTTGGATCAGTCTCACCCTCTTCTTTATACAAGTTTTTGAAGTGATTGTAGGCTGCATTCTTTATGCTCTCAAAGTCTTTATGGATCAGATTGCATTCTTTGATTTCTGCTATAGAATTAAAGCTTTTCCTTGCTTGAGCTTGTTTATGGAAGAAGGCAGAATTTCTATCTCCCGCTTTCAGCCATAAACTCCTAGATTTTTGCCTCCAGTGCTCTTCCTCTGATAGGCAGGCTTTGTGATAGATTTGTTGAAGCTCCTCCTCCTTATCTAAAACTTCTTTAGTAATTTCTACATCCTCACTTTGGGTTTGATGCTGTTTAAGATTATCTTGGGCCTGCTTTCTTTTGTTTACAGGAGTGGGAAGACCTTTGGCCCAAGTTTTGAGGGCAGCTTTCAATCTTCTAAGTTTTTCTTCCCAGATGAAGAAGGGAGAACCCTTCACTGGCAAATTCCAGCTGTCTTGAACCAAATTCAAAAACTCAGGCTCTTTAACCCAAAGAGCATTGAACCTGAATGGAATGGGACCAAGATCCTTGTGCCCTGTCATCTCTAACAAAATGGGCTTATGATCTGAGACACTACATGGTAGGATGTGCAATCTGGATTCTAAACCAAGCAAAAGAAAAGAACTCTGCACCAAGCATCTATCAAGTCTAGCAGCAATATGACCAGGGCCTATTCTCTTATTGGTCCAGGTGTACTTACCGTTATTTGGAGGGGTATCAAGTAGATCCCAGTCCTGCATGAGATCTTCCACCCACTCCCTTGCTGGGTCCCTTACGATTGTGCCTCCTCGCTTTTCATCCGTGCGTAGAGTGAGATTTAGGTCCCCTGCAATGATGATGTTTCCTAGGTTCTCAGTCTGTGCCAGCTATCTGATGGAATCCCAGCACTACATTTTCTCCCCTATGTTAAAAGGTACGTAGACATTGAACAGGAAGATAGTCTCCCTTGAATCTACAGAGTGTAGCTTCAAGAATAGCCAATGGCTATTGTGTGCCTCTGTGACCAGGCTGTATTTGAGGGGGTTCCAGAGAGAGCCCAATCCCCCGGAGGCTCCCCTTGATGATACTGTTAGTCCGCTACTTCCCTTCCAGAACTTTTTGCTGATTTGAAGGAACTCGTTGTCCTCCATTTTGGTCTCCTGGATCAGAAGGATGTCCAGGGTTTCTCTTCTAATGAGACTTCTCACTGCTTCTTCTTTTACTTTACTCCCCATTCCTCTGCAATTCCAGGAGATGGTCTTCATCATTTGTTTCTTTGGTGAGGGGCTCCCCTGGAGCCAGGAACTTGATTTTTAACCGTCTTCGAGTTCTTGCCAAGGAGTTTTTCTAGCGTAGGCTGACTACCCTGCAGCTTGTCTTTGTAGGTTTCCTGATCTCTCTTTTCTCTTGAAGATTTCCGGCCCCTTGCAGATCTTCTAACTGATGTCTGCGTATCTCCGATTTCTCCATCTTCCTCAGAATCCTCTGAGTCATGTTCCTCCTCGGAGGCTTCTGTCTGCTTTTCCTTGTCCCTTGCCATGATACTCTCTTTGGGTCTTGTTCCTGCTGAGTTCGATTTTTCTGCTGATTTGTCAGGTCTCTCCTCTTCCCTGGGAATTTCTTCCGCAGAGCTTAGGATCTCGAACTTATTTTCTTGAATTCTTGACGAGGATACATTTTGGGCAGCGGCAGGTTGAGATCCTTGTGCCCCATATTTCTTGTGTTTTATCTTTGATCTCTTAACTTGGTTCCATCCTTCCTCCTTTCCTTTTTCTGCTTCACCTGTGTTCGGACATCCTCTAGCAAAATGGCCGTAGATGTGGCATTTACGGCATTTGAACGGGAGCTGCTCGTAATCCAGCACTTGAATATGCGTCCAGCTACCCACCTTTATTTTGATGGCCTCAGGGAGACCCACCTCTAAGTCTACCTCGACGCAGATCCGGGCGCAATCATATTGATTGTTGTTGTTGGCTCTGTCTATGAACTTGCCCAATGTGTTGCCAATGTGTTTAAGAGAATCCAAGTTCCAACAGTGAACCGGTAGGTTAGGGAGCCGAACCCAAACAGGAACTGCCGATGGAACATCCACAGCTGGATCAAAGTCTGGAGTCCATTTATTTAGATATAGGCACTGAGGTCCCATGAAATAGGGCCCATTCCTGAAGATCAGGTCTTTATCCTCCTTAGTATTGAATTCAAACAGGAAGTAGCCTCTTCCAAGAAAATATGAAGTGACTTTGTTCTTGATCAGCGGGATCCAATTCCTTGCAACCCAGTTTTCAGTTGATTTAGGAGAGGGCCAGAGACCCATGAATTGACCGACCAGGGCGCGATCTGCTAGAGACAAGGCAACCTGGATCGGCCCCTCCGGAGGTAGGGTTACCTCTGGCACATCATCGAGATTTTTAACAAACTTAGAGACGTCAGGTTTCTTCTTCTTGGGTAATGAAGCAATCAAGGAAGAGAAGGCGGTTGAGGCATCCGGAGGAGAAGACAGAGGGGGCCCTTGAGGCGATCCTTGGGTCTCCATAGTCAGCAGAAAATATCAGTAACTCACCCGACCTGCTTCAGACAAGAGGCGAGGCATCTTCGAGACTGAGCAGCAGAAAAAAGCAGGGGTCAGATTAGAGGAACAATTGAGGATCTGTGCAGCAGATCGGTGAGAGGGCGCTGCTTTGGATGGCCAGGAACGAGATCTGGAGGCATATCCGTTCAGATCCAGCCAGGATCGAGGCCCCTGGGGCCGAGAGGGCCGTAGCAATAGCAAGGGAGGTCGTGGGGGCGGCGCTCTGGCTCGACCTGCGCAGGCTAACGCAGCA
>JAXQQM020071658.1:0-80112 GCA_034641835.2 Pinus albicaulis
CACCGTGATCGCCATTATGTTAGTGTGGCGATGAGGTGGCTCACTGGTTGGTATTCTTGAAAATAAGGGACTTATAGAGTTCTAAGGTGTCCTTAGATTGTCACTAACTCAAAGTCCCACCGTGATCGCCATTATGTTAGGGTCCCGTGATTTGGCCGATTGGCTAGCCAAATGACGATGTAACATCAAACCAAGCATTGGAGCCCAAGGACCTAGCCTTCCTGGACTCAGAGAGGGCTCTCTCTATAAGTGCAAAAGATGTCGGTGTGTTTACTTGCGATGTTCTGATATTAGGCTAGTTATGAAGTATGTTTTTGGTTTTTTAGTTTTTAAGTTTGTGAGGGATGAAACTGATCAAATACATAAACTGGATGACAAGATGTAGATAAATTGGGCTATGGGGTCAAACAGATCAAGGAAGCTATGGAGTGATGATGTAAAGCTGCTGTAGGGCCGATTTGATTCACAGTAGAAGGGATCTCTGGGAAAAATGGATTAAATGAACAATAAGTTGGTGAAAGACAAGGGATTTCAAGTGCAAACTAGTTAATAGCAGACATAAACATGTAATAGCGAGCCATTAATCATGCTAGGAATAACTATAAGCTAATCAATACATAGAAATAAAACATTCAAGCCATACATAGAGGTATATGACCCTCTAACTTCGGGAAAAGGCTATCAGACTTTGGGGAAAACACACGAGACAAACTAACAACTCATAAACTATGCCGGAATGCCTAAACATAGTCTCTAAGTCATTGGGCACTTGGACAAATAAGTTTTCATAGTTTTAGGCAAAGGGCTAGATCGGGACTAGGCCTCCTTGGTTCAACAAAATGATCAACAAATCAATCAAAGAGAAAGTTTTATGGACAGAACTATGGGCAGCTGATAGGTAGGTAGGGAAAACCATACATCCTACTCAACATACATGGAACTGATGAATAAAACTTAGCAACAATACCTTAGGTTACTAAAGAGCAACTAAGAATTCTTTAGCATAACTAAGGGAGAAGAAAACATCAAGCTATGAAGATTCAGGGATTTTGAGGTGCCTCCATGGGCATGTCTCAAAATCAATCTTTACTAATCTATAGCAGCAAGAAAAATGAATTATGAGTGAAAACTAGAAGACAAAACACATTAAGAAGCACTATACCATTCTACCATGTCAAGGAATCCATCAACAAGCCTTCAACATTCCTCAAAAGCATCCAAGAGGCAATCCAAACATCATAACTCAAGTGTATTCTTCAAAGCTCATATGACCAATGCATTAATTCTTCGCTCAAGTTCAGCCTCTGATTTACAATGAGAACCATGGGATAAATAGGCTAGAAGGAGGAAAACCTCATGGAGCAACTAGCTATCCCATTGGCCAAGTCTAAATATCTAAACTTGTCCTTGAGGCTTTGCAAAGCCCAAGGCACAAAATATCCCATAAAATATCTAAAAAACTGTTAAAAACGGAAATTATATTGACTTTACATGATTTTCCCATGATAAAAATAGCTTAACGCACATTTGGGAAAAGCAGATTTTTGGAGTTCAAAAATTACAAAAATACTTCATATTTATGCCTGAAAAAGGTCCCCTGACTTGCTGGATGCAAATAGAAGCCTTCCCGATGTCGAAATGAGGCTCATGATGGCTCGTTGGAAAGCTCTCTGTGTCTGCTTTCCAATGCAAGTGGAATCATCTCAATCTGATCTCTGAAAGTCCCTCAAAACTATACCTGTGTGCAAAAACCCAGAAAATAGCAGGCTGCTGATATGGCGGGCAGAATGTGCAAAATGAGGCTGTTTTTCGCCAATTTGGAGGGGCGAATGATCTTCAAATGCCCTGAAAATCGCTGGAGAGCTGCTCATTAAATTATGGAATCCATTGGTATCACCCTCCTCCCTTGACGGCTTATCAAACTGAAATGGCGTATTTATGAGTTTTTGGCGAAAACCCCAAAAATGCCAAAAAACAAAAAGTTTTCGAAACAGGCCCAAAATTGGCATGCATGACCCTCAAGGGTCCATAGAAACATGCTCTGAAGCTGAAGCCAAAATATCGAGGGCTGATGTGTTTTTTGCTTCCTTCCGTGCTAGGCGCCTCTCCTTCAATTTCTTCAATTTTTCTTGTGCCACCTTCAATTTGCGCCTGGCAAATTGATTTAGCTTCTGAAAGTGAAGAGTTCTCTTTCTCTGTAGCTCAAGATCCCTGTTTTCCTTCTCAAGCTTTATTTCCAAATGCTGGTTGGCCCTCTCAAGCCATACTTCCTTGTTTTCCTCAATTTCCTGTTCAAAGAGGGCAGTGAGAGGAAAGGCATCGAACTGAGCTTGTTCTTCTGCTCTCTGTTTCTCCAAGGCTTTTCTAAGCCCGATGGTCCTAGGCCTCTTTCTCCTAGGTTGGTCCTCTTCCTCTTCATCATCAAACTCGCCAATGAGCTCTTCAATTCTTACTTGCGCCTTTTCTGCCTCCTTTTTATACTTGATCGCCCTCGCCTCATGAATGGCTACATGAAACTTCATTTGTTTGTTCTCAACCTCCAAGAAATGATTGAAATTTCTTGCCCTTTGAAGATCTTCTTGTAACACCTCAATTTGCCCTTCTTTGTGAATGAGGAGATTTTCAAGGAGGCGGGCCTCATTGTCACTGTCATCGCTTGGTATAGGGATGACAGCTGATTTCCCTCCATGCTTGGCACTTCCTCCAACTGCACTTTTGCCTTTGAAGGCCAATCTAGCGCTCTTTCTTCTTGGCAAGCTAGAAGTTGTCTTTTTGGGCAATTCCCTCTTTTTAGGAACAGTTTTGGTCACTGTCAAGGAGGCAGCTTCAACTTGCTGTCCTTCCTCAACATCTTGTCCAGCTTGTGGCTCAAAAGATGCTTCAATTGTGTGCTCAACCTGCTGCTCTTCAACCTCTGTTTGCTGCTGTCCCTCTTCCTGAATTTGATGCTGTTCATCAACCTCTAGCTGCTGCCCAATGATATCCAACTGCTGCTGTCCCTCAAAATCTGGCTGCTGCTGCTCATCATCCTCCTTTTCTCCCTGTGGCTCACTGCCCTCTCCTTCTCCTTGTTTACTTGGCTGCCCAGTGATCATCTTGAGTTTTTCAGGAGTAGGCCTACTAGATAAAGGCACTGGGCGATGGACAGGCTGAGTAGGAGACACATGAACAGGAGGGACAGTGGCGAAATCGGCATGGCTAATGAATGAATCCCATGAAACTCCTTTCTTTTCCAGCTGGTGTAAGAAGATGATTTTGATCAAGGAATGGTGAAAAAGAGATGGGATTTGCTGAGGTGGAGCTTTCTTTTGAACAGTAGCTGCCATTTTCTCTATGCTTTTGGACAAAAAGTATGGAAGGTTTAACTGCCTGCTCCTGGTAAAATGCATCAACAAACGAACATGATAGGCAAATATTTGGCTAAACCTCCCTTCACAAGTGAAATATCTCATTATGGCTTTCATCAGCGGAGCATAACTATCAAGAAGATAGGAGAAAGGGAAAATAGCAGTGATGGTTTCCCTATGTTCAGGTTTGATGAAAGGTTTATAATCCTCCAGATCAAGATGCGCTTGTTTAAACCACTTTTCACCATGATACGGGATCTTGGTAGCTTTGGGTACATACCTTGGAGAGATTTTGAAGTCAAGACCTGCTAACTGGAAGTGTTTGTCCTTGAATCTCAAAGCGCACAAGTGTGTAAGTGGCGAGAAACTCTTGACTTCTTCTATCCTCTGACAGAATTCAAGACAGCCTACTTCATGAAAATTGAAAAGCACTGAGGGATGAGCATTGATTTCTTCTATGGAGATAGGCTCATATCTCTTATGTTGTCCGCCTTTGTGATCTCGTTTTGGAGGCATTCTGACTTGAAACAGGTTTTGGAAGAGGCACACTGCCTTCAATGTATGAAGAATGCTCTGCTGGATTGAAACTGGCCACTACACTGCTTGGATAGTTATGGACCCTGTGTTTTTGACTAAAATGCAACAATGCTTCCTTGAATAAGCCCCCTCTACACTTATCAACAACAGCTCTTCAAATCTGGATACACTTCAGTTATGTATCGTTCTTAACAATGGTACTATGTGTAGAAAACTGCTTTGTAGATTCTCTGTGCACAGTCTTGAACAATCACCCCTCTTGTGACTTTGTTAGAGGCCTGCTTACACTTGTATTTGGGTCTTCAACATCAAACTTCAAAAATAATAACCCTGTTCTTCAGATCATTTATCTTGAAAAATACCTCTGTTTTAATATCAAATGCAATCACCAAGCACTTTGCCCTTTAGACAGTGGCCATTTTCATTTGTGAAGTTTTGAGAAATACAACACCACTTTGGTACCTCTGCCTTTAATGTCCAAATCTAACCATCAAAAATATCTGCTCCTCAGTGTACTGTGTACTTCTGTCTTCAAATGTTAAACTTGATCATCAACAACCGTGCCTTCTAGAAAATGGCCTTATTTCACCCTCAAAATTACTCTGTTCAACAATCTTCAGAATGATACAGTGTAGTGTAATGAACAAGCAGACTTAGTTTAGGTATAAGATAAGTGCAACAGTGGTTTAGAGAACACACTCTCTTCTTCAGCCAGGAACTATTTTCAAATTTGTGAGTTTAAATAGTTCATCAACACCTATATACCCCTGTTTCCAATATTAATTTCAAACATTAACAACTCTGTTTTTCCGAAAAAAGGCTTCTTTCTTTGTGAAGTTTTTTTGAGAGAACAAAAACTGCTTTTGTACTCCTGTCCCCAGAGTTAGAAAAACATCAATTAAACCTGCCCTTCAATGTAATATTTACCCTTAGAGCCTCTTTGTCAATCAGCTATTCAACATGATAATGAGGTGAAGAAAGAGGCAACCTAAAGAACCACACACAAGGTTGAGGGACACTTCTTCTGTGAAGTTTTTTAAGAAAAGATCACTGTATACCTCTCGCTTCAAGTTTAGATTTAATTCACCAACAAACTTTGCCTCCGAAAAAAAGGCCCCTATCCACCCTTAGAAACTCTCTGTCAACAATTCTTCACAATGATATAACACAGTGCAAGGGAGGAGCAGACTTAGCTTGGGTGAAAGAATCAGTGCAACAGTAGTTTAGATAATACACTCTTAGCTTGTGAGTTTTGAGATATGCACCAATACACTCTATACCCCTGCCTCCAAGGTTTAAAATCTCATTAACAACTTTGGCCCTTTTAAATTACCTCATCTCACTGTGTAGGAAAACTGCTTTTGTTTTTAGCAAAAAAAGCAAGATCTGGGGTTTTCAAACATTTTTGTCACTTGTCAACACTTTGCAATCGATGGGATTTCATAAAAATACCTCGAACTTGATGGATGCTCGCTTGAAAGGATGTAAGAAATCCTGGATAGCTTGGAAAAGTTGCGCGACAACCTCTGGAGCAAACCCGTCGCACAGGAGAAAGGTTGTCGGGTCGACTTGTCGTGCGGTCGGGCGGCCACCTACAGGCACGTCGCGCCCGCCTACAGGCACGTCGCACCGACGTTGAAAACCCTTACAAAACGATGCCCAGGCACGTCGCGCCAAAATCCAGGCACGTCGCGCCGCTGTTGAATGCAAATTTGTGAATTTTCGCCCAACTTTCTTGCTTGTTTGATGCTGATGCGGTGGACTCCTCTTCAGATTTTTGGAAAATGAAGACTTACACCATAATTACCTTTGCTACTATATCACCACGACTCTCCTAACGGTTACTTACCCTTTCGGATTTTGACATTACTTTTTAAAACTCGTTTGTTTTTTCAAACAAAGGCTCTATGATTTGCATATATATATCGCCCTTAACCCCGCGAGCTCGACCTTTGATCAATTTAATTCGACCAACAATCGCATCTTCCGCTACTATATTTCAGCTTAACACCTAGTGATTTATTTATTTTGTTTTGACAACTCCTTCATTTTTTACTTACAGTGGGTTTTCAAATCTCTGTTTGCAGGAGTAGTATACAGTGGTCTTTTCCCTGAAAATAAAGGTGGTGCTTTCTTCCTTTTACACTATCCAACAATGCTCACAGGCTAAAAAATCTTTGGAACACAGTGAAAAATAACTTTAAAGGGGAAAACTTCTTGGTGACAAAGTTTTTAGAAGGTCTTGTCTGCAGGTCCCTTTTCTACACAGTCCTGTGCTACATCTGCTCTCTGGAATGGTAACAAGTGGTTTGTTATAAGACATATAAACAGTGATAATTCATCACAACCAACTTCCTCTGCCTGTTTATTAGATTAAATACCACTTGCCTCCTCCATCTGAAAAGACAAGCCTGGGAATATGAAAACAGGACTCTTTTGATACATAGTCATTATTTTGCTCTGATCATTGTGTTACCTCTTTTTGCCCACAGAATCATTTCATAACTGAAAAACGTTCACTGCTTCCCCTCTCTTGGTGATTGTTAGCAAAGAAGGGCTATTTCATAATGCACCAAAAATATTTGAAAGGCCTTGATTTGCTATTTGACATTGTCTTGTTGCTTGATCTTTCCTCAAGGAGGCAGTTTTCTTTTGAGTATCGATGCTTTATATGTTCAATATTTCCCTCTCTTTGGATGGACTATTGTGAGATAGCTTTTTTGAGGAGATCAATACATTTATATGTCATACTTGTTACTTCCTTTATTCAATTTCTTTGTATCTTCTTCCTGCACTTTTTGGACTCACCAGTTTTCAACAGCCTGCAATGATTTGGCCATCTGCTCGTATATGGAGGAGGCTCTTCATCAGGTAAAGTATCAGAAGGCCTCTTTTACCACTATGCTAGACATAGCCTTTCTCTGAATGTGGTGGTAAGTAAACCATTTGAACAACATCAATCTAGGCATCACTATTTGCAAGCATCACTGTGTTTTTAGAAGGAAACCTAGCCACAGTAACACTGTTCTAAGGTTGCTGAGATATTTATCATTTGGCTTGTTCATCTCATGACCTGTTATTTTGACAAAAACTCTTTGTGACTATGAAGGTCAGTGTTTTCTTGAAAAACCAAGAACTTTCTCCTGCCTGTGTAATGGCATTGGTTAACATCTGTTCTATTTTATTTTGAACCAAAACAGGCCTCTTATGATTTGGATGTTTACTGATGACAGATCCTTCTAGAGTTCAACAATCCATATGGTTTGCAAGTTTGAAATGAGCTCTTTTATCAGGCCAAACTCCCCTTTCCTTTGAGCTTATCATATTTCTACTATATTCCTGTTATGGTCAGCAATTACATTCATGAAACCTGAAGATTTGTTTCATTGTTTCAGTAAAAGCAAACCTGGGCTTCTGCAACCTTCTGAGTCAACACTGGCCTGCGCCCTCTGCTTATGTATGAAGGAGGCGCACTAACCCTCTGCTTGTAAATGAAGGAGGTTCTGGGCCTTGATGATTTACCATTTTTCTGAGACAGTGGCGACCCTTTCTTACTGTGATTTTCATGCTGGAAAGAGCTGTAAGGTCCTGATGAGTGACTTTTGTTTTGCAGCTTCATCTCAGGCTCACAATACATTTAGAAGCAGCTGTTCCTCTAACTGTAAACTCAAACATTTACTCCATGAGATTGAAATACATTTCTTGTCTTTGTAGAACCATAGAACATAGTGAAAAACCTACTAGTCAGCTTGAGAATAGGCCTCATGCAGTGCTGAGACCTAGGGAATATGAGTGGCGCGACTTAAGGCTGTTTGTCAACTTCATTTGTAAATTAAGGGATCAGTCATGGTAGGTCTGCTGCAGATGGAGGCTTTTTGGCTTTTTGATGATTGCCAAAGGTGAAAAGTCCTAAATGCCACTTCCTAACATAGGGTAGACTTCTGAAATAGATGTGGATTTGCCTTTTAAGG
Source organism: Pinus albicaulis (assembly GCA_034641835.2). Taxonomy (NCBI): domain Eukaryota; kingdom Viridiplantae; phylum Streptophyta; class Pinopsida; order Pinales; family Pinaceae; genus Pinus; species Pinus albicaulis. Next base: position 7,856 of record JAXQQM020071658.1, read on the forward strand.
CTGCTGGGCAGGTCAATAAGGCTGAAGTTAGATAGGATTTTTGACAAGGAGGTTGTGGTTTTGCTAGGGGTGGACTGAATAGGTAGAAAGGCGAAAAAAGTTTTGGGAGGGTTTTCTGGATGACATATTGACATAAGGAAATCAGTTTCTAGAAAACTCAGCTGAAGATATAGTCATCACTAACATGTAAAAAATGCTGATGGCTAACGGGACCTACGGGTAAGTTCCTCGATCTGCTCTATTTAGTTTTTCATGAACATGTATGGTTGTGTGAGTCCTTCTTGAGTAGCATGCCCTGCTTTGTGGAGGTTGTAACCCAACAAACCTCTAGGGTGATTTTCCCAACAAGGCCCAACAGTTTGAAGAAGATGCTTGTCAAAAAAATTTATGTTTTTATCAAAAAAATGGATAGCACTGGAGTTGCGAGTTCTTAGTGTACCACAGGGGCACACTATCTGAAGTGGAGCCACTATCATAGGTCTGGTCACTGTCTGAGAACAAAACCTGAAGGTTTAGAAGCTCTCACAAGAGATAAATATGTTGAAGAAGCCTTCAAGAAGGTAGGGTGTTGGAGGTTCTACGAAAAGCTTCAAGGAGGGCATAATCAGGTTACCAAAGAGTTTGTTATTAACTTCACAGGGTCAAACACAAAGGTTGGTTTTCTCAATTTACCAATTTCTCCTGAAGTTATATCAGCAGTCACAGAAATTCCAAGGGGGGAAGATAGATGGTTCAAGAATTTTAGGTTTGAAATGCAACCCTGCAAAATGTTTTTGAAACAAGAGTTTATGGATACTGATTTGAACAAAGATGTGCCAATAAGTTATGTCAAGGATGCATTTTCCAATCTGCTCTACAACATCCAAAGGTACTTCACCTGCAAAGGGAGATACCACAAGGTGTACACTTACCACTTTAAACTCTTATTTCATTTCACAGGAATAATCTCTCTAGACTTACCTTTCTTTCTATTTCGAAGTCTGGCCAAGATGGCAAACAAAGTACAGATGAAAACTCAGGCATGTGAAACCTCATTATTTCATCATGGTCTAGTCAAGTTAATAGTTTTGCATGAGCTTCAGAAAGTGAATAGAGAATGGTCTGCATTTCTCTTTTTGAGTGGAATAGGGGTTGAAGGAACATGTGCTAGCCCTCAAGTCAAAGAAACATCTCCATCAAAGACTATTGAACCTGCAGAAACAAAATCAAGGAGGTTTGTCAAGCTTAAGCCCAGGAAACAGGTTAAGGAACCAATGATAAACACATCACTGAATATCCAAAGTACTCCTCAATCTGCACAGAAGAAGAGAAATCATGTCAAAGAAACAATTTAGGAACAGTCAACTAGTAAAACAGCTCAGAAGAAGTTGACTAGGAGTCAAAGGTCAAAGGAGAAGGGTAAGGTTGTGGTCACAGATGAAAACTTGGAATTAAGAGGTGACTTGAATGATATATCACAAGCTATTGACATTGAAGAGTCTCCCCTGGTTCAAGCAGATTTCATCAAATTGGATATAGGTGGCAAATCAAAGAAATTGAAAACATCCAAAAATTTAGATTTTGAGGATGAAGTGTCAGAGTTTGTCTTTAAGCCTAGAAAACCCTTGACCAGGCAGTCTAAGAAATTTCAGCAGCCAGACATGGAGATAGATCAAATAGGAGGTGAGGATGCAAATGTTTTTGAAGAACCTATAAATATATCATCTCCAATGCTTGAAGAAGACAGAAACAAAGTTTTTAATACTCAGAGAGAAAAGAGTAGTTATGAGGAGGTTAAATACAAACTCAGACTTGCAAACATTGAAATTGATAAATTGAAAAAGAAAGTGAGAATGCATGTTGTAGAAAGGTCAAACTTTGAGAGGTTGAAAGGTCTATGGGAGCTAGAAAAGGTTTCAAACATTGAGTCAATCAGCAGTCAGGATCAATTCTACGTATGGACCGTCCCTGCAATCAAGGAAGCAAAGTTCATAAGGATGGTTAATACCAAACTAAGAGCTAATAATAGAAGGCTTAAAAGGCAGGTTGAAGATCTTTAAATATAGCTAGCAAAGCCTGAAGATCAACCACAACAAAAATGAGTGTAAACAGTAAGTGACATCTCCTAACACATTTTTGGGGTTATGTGGAAAGATTTCATTTTTGAAAGCAGTTTAGAGTTGATTTTTGCTGATTATGAGAGCTTATATATAACTCGAAGGATGGTAGTAAAGGTTTGAAACTTAAAATTTTGGAAAATTCTATGAGAATATAGACATAGCAGTTTCATAATGCGCTACGAAACTGCTGTAGGTGTCATGCAAAGCAGTTTCGTAGCGCGCTACGAAACTACTGTAGGATGCAGTTTCAATTTTGCAAGGTTTCAAAGGGTGAAAAGGCTTGTTTTTTAAACCTTGATGCTTTTGAAGGATGTATAAAGATCACAAGTGAAGATCCAATGGCAAAACACAGAAAAAGGAAAGTTCCAAGTGAAGTTTTCAAAGGTAAAGTTCTGCACTACGAAAACAGCAGACAGTTTCGTAGCACAACAATGTTAACAGTTTTGGCACTCCTTCAAAAGTTTGGTTTGGGCACAGCTGGAAGGGTGAAGTCACATGCGTTTAATAAGACATTGCCACATGTTTTTGAGCACAAGTTGGTCAGCAGATGGTTTGAAGAAACATAAATGAAGCACTATAGCTATTTTGCAGGGAGCATGTTCCTATCTTTTAGGGTAGATAAGAGGCAAATCAATACAATCTAACAACAAGGAGATGGACATCATCAAGGTCGAAGTTTAGGAGGAGCAGCTGTCAGATAGAAGATTTAATGTTTAGATAAGGTTGTTAAGTTATAATAAATAATTTTAATCCTAGTTGTATTAGGACTCTAGAACAGACAGTTTAACTGTCATATGTAATTAAAAGTTTGTTTTAGCAGTTGATAGGTGTCAAGCTAGCAAATTCGAATTTTTCTCAAGTGTTTGGAGAGAATCCAAGAATGTAATGATGACTCTATAAGAGACAAGAGGTCAAATTTCATAGGGTTGGCAATTTTCATTAACAAGCATATTGTTTTGTTGTAGCAGAAACTGTGTTTTTATATTAATACAGAGATATTGGTTTCATCACTCAGGATTCAGAAAGGGTTATTGATGTTTGATATTCTCATGGTTTTCCTCTTTCAATTACTTGCAGTGGCATGAATGTATGTTACTTAGAATTCACTGAAGGTGCTCTAACTTCCTTCATATGTTCATGAACTGTGTTTATTTTCTGTACTACTGTTCTGTTGATGCATCTAAACCCTGAAATGCCCTGACTTCCATATGAAGTTGATATTCATGTTTTGTGAAAACACATTTGACTCCATAAGCCCAATAGATGTTTGTTGATTAGCAGTACAACCAATTATCCATTTTTATCCATTTTACTCATAGAGTTAGCCATCTAATCCTTATTTGAAAATCATAAACCTATTGAGAGAGCCCTCTCAGGTTGAGGAGGCTAAGCCTCAACTAAAAGTCTGGTTTGAAATAGTTACTCAGAGTCTTCTTGATCAGCAACCTATCAGGGTCTGATTTTGAGATAACACCTTAGACCTTAAAAAAAGGAATGAGTTGAAATGAACCATATTAGCCCATATATAGCCCTTTTCTCAGTTTTCAACAGACCATATCTGAAGCTCAGTGTACCTAATCGCAAAACCGCGAGAAACATAGCGATCAACCCTTCATCATGTTTAAATTAGGCCCCATAAATCCATGCCTCGGAAAAATTCATTTTCAGGCCCAACGTCCACCATACTACAGTTTAGGTATGCCCTCTCTTATTTATTTACATTCAAGTTATTTCGAATATGTTTGTATGAAAAATATGCTTTTTACTTGGGGTATTGGTTGCAGGTATTACAAACATGCCAAATCACCATATGTCCCAGCCAACAAAGGTACAAGAGCAGGTATCATTCTACACCGAGCATGATAGGATCCCCAAGAAGATTTGTATATCCTAACATCATTTCTTCAAATAAATAGACCATAGGATTCTTTCACCTGGCCATGTTTATCATCACCCCACATTTCACATGATAAACACCCTTGCAGGTTGGTAGAGCCTCACCCTCCATGGCATCCATCAATCATGTAGACCATACACCAAAGGTCTGGAGCCATGGCCATAAAACCCCAAGCCCATGAAGCACTTCATTTTCATTCATCCATCATACATCAAGTCAATTTTTACCCATGTCATGTTAAAACCCCTTTCCCAGGCTATCGTTATCACAAGCTGGTCAGAAAAAACACACCACCATGTTTCACATTGGGCCTATCACACCCCCATCAGAAATAGCCCATCTACGAAATTTTTAATCCACCTCATTAATCCCCCACCGAGACCAACCAACGGGGCCCCCAACCCTTAGCAAACCACACTCCTCACATCATAGTGAAGGATTATTCACGTTTATAAGGGCACCTGTCTCCGTGCTTGTACATCCATACCCATTTTATATTATTTTGGAAAGTGTACAAAGAATTTTTAGGAGAGCACTCCCACCCATCCATTTACTTTTCTCACCTCGAAGTAGTCCCTAATAACCCTTGGTTGGAGATACATATTCTTTTACCACACCCAACTATGACACTCATAGCAACCATACACCCACCCTGGATGTCCTACCGACAATAGGGATTTCCTCACCAGAAATTGTTATGACTTCCGCCACTCACATTTACAGCTCTGACCTCGAGCCACTTAACTACCATCATCAGTTAAAATCATTTCTCTTCATAATGCCTAGTTAACCCATCACACCATGCCCTACTACATTAGAAACCCTGGTCCCTTGCGTCAACACTCATTTCGATTGGTTGATGCTTCCTTCTTGTCGACTACAACAACCATTTTCCAAGAAAGGGGAAGTACCTTGGATGACCCCTCACCTCAATAAGGGCATCCCCGGATGGCACTATGGGAATCATCATTTCCCATTGATGTCATCGATCCTCTTGACATTTGACTTCAATATCAGCTTTCATGTCAATATGGTATCGTAACCATTGCACTCTGCCAGAATTCATCGAAGACCCGTGACTTGGTAAGTATCTCTTTCAGAAATGCTTACATGGGAAGGTCCCCAAAAATCAAAGACCCAGGCATACAATGAGCACTTGTTATAAACAAACGTGTCATACCAAGATTATGCATGTGGGCACCACATTCAACCTTGTTTCAAATAAAAACGCCCCCAAGGGCATCAGCAATCGTCATCATCAACCAGCAGCAGGCCACCACCAAAAGTGGCATAAACAAAAACACTATCTCTCAGATAATCTTAACTAGTCAAAAAACCACGAGCATGGGACATTCCTGCCTCAGAAAAATTTTATTCATTCTATCTCTTGCAGGTTTCCAAGAGCATGGTGTCTTTTTTACTTAATACAAGGAGTCTCCCAACTCAGTTCCAAAGCAAGTTACCCACTCTCTCTCTCTCTCAAAAGGATTACAGAGAAAATAAACCATAATGTATTTTGGCTATACAGTTCTTCCTAGACCTCATACATTAGGGGGAAACTGTTTTTTAGTGTCTAAATGTTTAGTGATCAAATACACTCTTTTAGGTTTACTTGGTAGTGGTCCTAGGTCAAATTTTCATGTTATCAAATCAATTTTCAGATAAAATTGTGTTCACTGAATGTTTTCTAGGTCTGAAATGCTACTCCCTTCACTCCATTCATGTTCGTCATCATTTAAAGGTCATGTCATCCATTATCACCTAGGGTCATAGGCCAATCAACATGCATTGATCTATGTCATGGTCTAGGTCTCTTTTGTTTTGCCACCACAATGTCCAATCATATCATGAAAGAAGGCGAAAAAGATGTCATTTTCACCATACATATCATTTACATTGGAAATTAGCAAAGATACGAAATAAAGTAAAGGAAAATTTTCTTTTCGAAAGAGTATGCTACATGATCAAGTTAGTTTTTCAAAAAAGAAGTTTTTCTCAACGTATGTATGATTTCACTAGAAGACAAAAAAGAAAATTTTGTGATGTTATAAAGGGAAATGAAGCTTCTTGAAGTCATTTCATCCTTTAATTTTTGAAGAGCTCCTTATCCTCACCACACTCCACATCTATCAAAGGTCAAGTATAACCAACAAGAAACTGATCCAACTGTGTTGCACTATGTTTTTGGCTTGCTGTGCTACGTTTCTGCCTTGTTGTGCTACGCTTCTGGAAAGGGTGCTACATTTTTCATTCCAAGCTCCAAACAGCCATCCAAGGGTAAAATAAGCTTGTTTCAAGGTTCAGAGACCTCCTAATCAGTAAGTGAATGCTCCTTATACCTCTTTCAAGTCAAAATTTTCAGCAAAAGGGTGGATTACCTCCTTAGGTTTTCTCCACTACGTTTTTAGTTTCTTCCATGTTTGGCTGATTTCGGTTGAAAAAACCCTTATTTCACCATCTAAAACCTTCATACATATTCCATATACCTTATCCAAACACTCCCTATCACTCACATCCTTCCTTGCCACCATTTTCATTGAAACCCTAGTTTTCACTACGTTTTTGCAGGAAAACTAGGAAAACCCTGTGTTTTGACCTTTTGGGCACCTTTCTCATGCCCATTTCCAAACATTCCACTTGAATATTGTATCCAACTCATCACCCATACCTCCCCAAATTTTTATATATTTTTCCCTATCTTCCTTCCATCTCATTTATGTTCCTAAAACCACTCTAACACTATCCCCCATTTTCCTAATTTTCCACCCTCCATATCCACTAAATCAAGCTAGGGTTTTCCTTGTTTAAAAACATCATGGAGGGTAAAAAGAGGGTCCATAAGGGAGGTCATCTTTCCAGGTTTGAGCCATCCAACTTGCAGGAGATAAATGCTTCTCCTTATGCTAAGAGGTCTTTTAAAAATAGTGGTTTTTTGAGGTTTTGTGAGAGAATCCAAGAGGTATGTTGTCATGCTCAATTGACAAGCATTTTGTCCACTAGCTGCAGGAGAGATAAGGCTATCATAAGAGGTATTGAATTCACCATATTAGCGGATGTTATTGCTTCAAAAAAATGTATCCCGAACCATGGAGAAATATGGTTCAAAGGGATGGACTTGGACATTGAGAGCTACAAAATGTTCTTAAAACCTCACTATAAATATGCTCCTCAGAAAATATTTCCTTTCAGAAATTTACTTGATAAGTATGCCCCTTTGATGAAGCTAATTATGAATTATTTTACATGTGAAGGGAGATTCTCAAGATTGTAGGCTAGTACCATATAAGGCTATTGATGCACTTCACTGCTACTAAACCACTCAATTTTTCTAATTATTTATTCCAAAGTTTGGTCAAAATGACTGAAAGGTACAAAGTAAAGGCAAAGATCATCACCCTAGTTTGTTCCACCATGGTTTGGTCAATCTTACTGTTTTGCATCAGCTCTCAGGAATCAATATGTCTTGGGAAACTTTCATGGATACAGTTGCATCAGTGCCTACTACTAGTACACCCATCATTCATAACACACCATCATCATCAACACAACCAAAGGGGGTTGTCTCTTCAAGTAGGCAAGAAGAGGTTCCAAAGGCGCCTAAGGTTGAAATCACTCAAACTAATGAGAAGGGTAAGAGGATGGTTTTTTCTCCTAAGACCACTAAAGGTGTACTTTCACCTGAAACTATAGCTGAGAAAAGAGAAACCATGGAGCATCCACCTATTCATGAAAGTGAGCCACCTATTCATGAGGATGAGTCACCATTGCTGCAGCATGAGGAATAAGCGCCCATGGAGGTTGACATGGCAGAGCAGGTGAAAGACAAGACAACTGAGGAGATAATAAGGGAAAAGGATTGAGAGATAGAAGAGCTTAAGGATAGCCTCTCAAAGGAAAATTTCTTGATTACCTTCCTACAGCAAGAAAACATGCAAGTGAAGGTGAAACAACTACTTCAAAGAAAACCAAAGGAAAACCTTCATGTAGACAAAGGTAAAGGAAAAGAAGTGGTAGATGTTGATCAGTTGGAAGACATAGAGGCTGAAACAAATCCAAGGAGGCCAAGAACAAGAGGTTCAACCATGCACAAAGAGCAAGAAAGGGAGTCATCTCCTCCATTAGGTCAACTAACCTTTTATGAGTTGATCGCTGTTGAAATTGAGAAATAAAAAGAGTTATGGATTGACAGGGTAAATGTGCATCTTGAGAATATTTTGAAGAAGGAATAAATGGATAATAACCTCCAGAGGCATATGGCGAGACATTATTTCACTAGGAACCAAATCGCCAAAGTGAGGGTTAAAAATTTGAGGAAAAATCTTAAGGAAAACTTAATTAAGCTAAAGGAGAAATATAAATTTGATTTTCTAGCTGAGGCATCCCTAGCTATTTATTTTATCATCCAAGGATTTCATGGAAGAAAATTCAGCATATTTTGAGCATTTTGAGTCTTTTTTGTGATTTTTGATAAATTCTGGAAAATTGCCTTTGTAGAAGAGTCGCGTAGTGGCATGAGGCTTTTCCTTAGAGACTCCAAATGAGGAAATTTTTACATGGATAGATAACTTTTCACATCTACTTGCAAAATATGGTCTCATGTTTCGATGACACCCTCCAGTTTTGAAGAAAACCCTAAAACATAGCCTCTTTTTCATGCTTCTGCCACTGATTTTACCTGTGCTTGGCGCTTCTGGTGTAAGGTTGGGAGAATGGATTTTTGAAGGCCTTCCAGGAGGTATTTTATTAGTTTCAAGGTTGGGATGGATAGCGGAAACACCAAGATACCTAGCCCAATCTTCATATTTTCATATGGATGACTTAAATTCAACCAAAATCACCCTCAAAGTGGCACAACACTTCTACTGGGAGGCCCGACGCTTCTACTAACTAGCGCAACACTTCTTTCTTGGATTCCTTTTGGATAGTTGTCAAGCCATAATGGTTCAAATTTCAAGGTTGCAGTTGTCCTATGAGGTGTATTTTGGATAAGAGAGTTTGTTTTTTCCTCTCATTGTGGAGGAATCATGTAATTAATAAGGAGACATACACTCCTAGTTATTCGCTAAATTTGGGGAGACTCATTCTAACTTCCCTAGATTCTAGGTTATGACTCATTAGGTGCATCTATTATGTATTTTGGATCAGGTTTTGACCCAATTAGGTGTCATATCTTATATTTTCTATATGTATTCCAACTCAAGTAATTTTATAGGTTGGATAGTTGTTATTTGTAGTGTGGAGCTTATGTACAAACTTTTTCAGTGAAATCAAAGACATGTTGCAGCTATAATTTTGGGACTCCAGTGGTATGCTTATTAGCATTGTTTTTTCTTAGTAACATCATAAATTTGAATGTTTATGAATTCTTTCCATCACATGTATGCTTCTATATGATGATCTTATGAGTATATGAGCATAATTCTTGCTTTTTGTGCTCTATTTTATAATATATTCATGAATGTGTTCTAATTCCTCTGATGAATGAATTCATGTAACATGCTCATTCTGACTCTCTCTCTCATTTCAAACCCTATACACAATGACAATTTAAGTATTTTATTAAGTATACCTACCTGGCTTCATCTTCATATTTGCAACTAAACCTTTGAAATCAGACCTAAAACCTAGACCTAGTTCCTTGAGTGACATTCCTATCCAACAAAATTCAAAACAAAACCCTAAGTCATTGAGCTTATATCTAGCCTAATATCATTAAATTTCCAGTATCATCATTGATTGTAAAAGTGACATTGAGAGAGCCCTCTCTGGTATTGGTAGGGCTAGCTACCAAACCTAAATATTGGTTTGAGGTTACCTCCTTCAGTATCCATTCTCAGCCTTGGGAAACAGAGGGAGTGATAACACTGTTAACACTGTAAAATCATACAAGAAAAATACATTAAAAATTTCAACCAAAAGGTACAGATAAAGGTTTCCGGAGAAGTAATACATTAGGAAGAATCAAAAAATTTAATTCTTCCTAAGGTCAAAGGAAAAATTTATGGATAGTGCATAGGCAATAAAGACTTTTGGCACACAGTGTAGCTATTTCTTCAATAGTTGCGCACAATGTGACTATCCATCTGATAGTTGCGCACAATAGTCGCGCGGTCCTGGGGATGATGGAATGTCACCGTCCGAGACCACTTGGAACACTTGGGTTAAAAATATTGTCACTCAACCTAACCAAGTATAGTTGTATTTGATCCACCTTGAGGCCTTAATGTAGCACACAAAGGAATCCTACCTCCACTCTTGTGTCACCATCCATCTTGAGCCAAGAGGAAGGAGAATTTGAAAATGGTCTATAAAAGCTAGCCTTAGGAAGAATAATTGGAGACACATTGTTATGTTGGCCAAATTTCTCCATAGTAAACCAGCGTGTGTAGTCTAGCAGTAGAGGGATTGGAAGGAATCAGTTGTTGGCCACCCAACATCTCAGTCCAAGATATAGGAGCTCACCACATGTTCGTCGATCTACCATCCTTTGAGAGGGAAGAGAAGCTTGCAGAAAACTTGAGGGGAAGAGACGTCCTTGTCTTCGATATTTGAGCTCCATATCTCAAAGGATCCACTACAAGAGATTTAGCATTCTATCTTCTATCACCACTAGCACTTAATAAAGGGATAAGCTCTCCATTTTGAGTTATTAGTGTGTTTTCTCTATCGAGCGTGTATCTTGTGCATATTGTTTTGTTTTTGTTTTATTGTTTATGTAGTATGTTATGTTTCCTCTCTAACCAAGCTTATTACATGTTGAACTTGTTCCACAAATGTTTAACAAACCATTTTGACATGTGACTCTTATGCAGGTAAGCAACCTGCCTACTAAGCAAAGTGTATTTCGCACGCCCTTGTGCCAAATACACTACCACAAGGTAATCTAATATTATTTTATTATTTCCACTAATATTTTATAATATTCCTTAGGAGGCCCATTTTAGACCTCAAAATTTCTCTAATGAATCTCTCGTATAATATTCTTCTTCCATGGGCTTATGAGGTTTCTCTTGTTATTATACTTGATAGCTTATTCATCTTTATGAATTTCACTCTAAATTGTATTTAATGGAAATTCAAAGCACTTGTTTAACAAACTATCTACAAGGGTTTGTCATGGGTAACTCCATGCTTTCAATCACCCAATTTACAAAGTCACCATGATTATTTCTGCAATCATTCTACCATCCTTATCCCCATGATTTGATTTACTTAGCAAGGCAATCTTGTGCTTGGTGGTGTGATCTAATAAGTAATCAATACTGCACTTCGTTCCATTTGGTGCAATATCCTGCAGTTCCCTAATTCAATTTTTAATATGTTATCCATCCTTGGGCCTTGGTCTTCTTTCTCTGAGCTATCAACAATTCAAGTATCCAAGATCCTCAAAAGTACAGGTTGCAACAAAAGCCAATATAACATCACTAGTTAAAGCTAGAGCTTGAACAAGCACATTTATGAAGGATGTATGATTTCCATATTTATTAAAACATCTATCATGCAAGTTTGGTTGTGGTGGAGGAGTTTTTATTCAAGAAAGCCATGAAAAAGGTTCATTTTGGAATTGCATCCAGTGATGATTGAGATTTCTTTTAAGTAGCACAATAGAAACATCCATGAAAACTTGTGAAAGCAAGGGGGACTCAAAATTTTAAATGCATAGGGAGAAATTTTTTTGGGGAGTGTTGTAGTCATTATAATAGTATAAATTAAATCCATTTTTCCTCAAAGCCATGACCCATGTCATATTTTTGAGAATTTCATCTACATTTAAGATACTAACTTCAACAATCACTTATTTCCATTTATGAGAAATTATAATCTTCAAAAATACATGAATGTTAGTTATAGATTCCTTCATTTTGGATGTGTCCAAGTTGGAAATTACCCTCTCGTTTGTCATGGATTAATTGTTTATGTACTTGATTTTTTAATGGACTCTCAAAACACTAAGTATGTTGATGTACTAATTGAAACCATGCAAGCCCTTCTCAATAATGGTCCCATATATTTAAATTTATATTATAACTTTCAAGTTTTTGTGTTGGATCAAAACATATTGGATGCTTAAACCATTCATCTAAATCACAAGTGATATATATGTGTGTGTGCACACACACATATGTACATATATACATGTATGTATGCATGTATACATGCATGAATGCATACATACATCCATTCTTTCATGTGTGTGTGTACACATATGCTTACATATATGTGTAAGTGTGTGTATGTATACACACACATGCACACATATGTATGTATGTATGTACAAATGGTAGAGTAACTATTTGCCACATTAACAACTAGTCACCTAATGTGACTTGATACCACCACATTTTTTTTACTATGCCTTGGATAATCAAGATTTCATCCAATGACATATCCCAATAAGATTTTACACACACATAGTCCACAAGGTTAGCTACTTAGTTGTCGCTAATGTTGTTGGATATTTGGTTAGGTTTGTGTTGGCAAGTACCTAGTTCAAATCCCCCTTGGGGAGGTGAATTATTTTTTCCATGTGCTTACTTATAACAGCAACCACAAATGTAGGGATGCATTTGCACATGGAATTCTACGTAAAATCATGGCATAAACTAGTCCACCTCACATAGAAATACATAAAACCTTATATCTAGCCTAGTTTATTTTATTAGTTTTATAAAGTTGAGATTTTTCACGTTAAAAACTTAAGGAAAGGTTTGCATCTTGATGGATTTGAACCCTCTCATGCTTTATAGATATAAGTTTAATATTAATTTAGCATGGTGTATTATTAGTTTATAAAAATGTTTAAATTTTCATCACACACACACTAGGACACATCTACTTCATACTATGATATTGAATGCACCTCTGAAGATTCATATGAGAATACATGTATGAGAAGACTTGACACAAATTAACTCCTACATATGGCTTTGGATACAATATCTCTCAAAATTAAAGTAATATTTGATGAGTGTATAGGCCAAGTTAGGTGGCTAAAACATCAATTCAATACAATCCTCCATCCCTACATATTTGCAGCACTTGAGGAAATACATCCCATCCAAAGTTTACATTATATTTGTTATCGGCATGATTGTGCTTTCTCAAGGTTTGAAGCTTATTTTGGAAAAGGAATATCAATATTCTACCATTGCATATCCATTAAGGCATACCTTGGGCAATGTGTAATGCCTCAATTTTGACAATTGCATTACAATGCATTGAATGATGTATTATTGTATGATGAGATTTATGTCATTGATTTCAATCTTAGTGGGATAAGTTATAATGACCAGTTTGCTTATATGTAAAATATAATGTAAACATTCTTAGTATGGATACTAAGCAAAGACCTAACTAGTGAATGTTCTTGAGTCCAATATGTGAGCTAGATTATGGTTTGGATGATATGTTTATATAAAAACATGTTTAGAAAGGAAACATATTAATATAATATTTATAAAAATGGTCACTCAAGGAAACAACATGGGGAATAAGAAAGGATATGCATGAGTTATTTTACTTTGATACTTGTCCTTGAGAAGTACCACCTTTTACCCCAAGCTTCCTTTAAAGCTTGGGCTTCAACCTTGAATTGATTTTTCCTTCATAATTTTCCCCATACGTAATTAGAAGGCATGTGCTCTCATGTATCAAGGAGGATATCTTGTGCAAATTTTTGGAAAATTCCATACTTATTATATATCATTCTTCAATTATTGAAATTTTTTACTATCCATGTCATGGGGATTTTTCTCTTCTTTGTGAGTAAGGAAATATGTGTGAAACCATATTTTTGTGCTTGACCTGATAAGAGAACCCCATGGAATTATTTTTGCTAAGAGCTTGTGGATGTGATATATTTTCTAATGAGTAATGAGCGTGAATGGGATGGATTTAAGGGGAAAACCATTATTGAAATGACCACAAGATATTAAGTAAACACCATTGAACTTGTGACCTTGATATTATTTCATATTAATTGTTTGGAGCTAAGTTTTTCTTTTCTAGGTTATTCCCATAAGGAAACAATAATTTGGACCCTTGTTACCTACACTAAAGATAACTAGAAGGGAAGAATATCCTTGAGGGACCATTAAGCAGAGAAACATAACCTTATGTTCTGTATGATAGTGGGAGGAGAGAGTGGCATGGTTGACTAATGGTCAGATGAGGGCCTAGAGTGCTTTGTAATGATAATAGTGGATATGTTATCAGAGTAATAGGTTTGGTTAAGTGATAATAGAGTCACGTAAGAGCTTACTTCGCCTTGATGGTATTATGTTTTGGATTTGGGATGAAATCCATATCCAATTCATATGAGTGAATTATTCCTCAACAATTGGTTTGGTGGAATCCATTTAATTATAGATCAGTTTTCATATTATTTTATGTGTGGAATTATTTTAGTTTATGATATGTCATGTGCTTCCATGAATTCAATTGTGAAATGAATGGTTATGTGAATGAGCTTTATAATAATATCATATGGATCATGCTTATGGTTCAATCATCATTAAGAAGATGCTTTGAATTGCTCTACATGTGTGTTGCATACTACTACAAAATAAGTAGGTGAATTATGCATTTATTATTGCAAATTAATTTTGTTATAATTAATGCCAGTCTAATACGACTCACAACTAGCAAATTTTCTTGGTAAAGGAACAAAATAAATTTAATGGAGTGCTTTAAAGGATAAGGAAGCATCTAGTGATGCTATAAAACTTTAAGGTATATAAGATAAGATAAATGTGTCATTGTTTGACAAATGACTATTCAAAGCAGGTCAATATGACTATTAGGTACAATGATTCGTATTCCAAGTGGAGTGCTCAAGTGGATCCTATTAAAAAGCAAGAAGTAGAAAATAAAATATAATAGAAGTATAATATAAAATCCAGAAATCCAACTCCAAGGATGGAGAGGAAATCCAAAAATGAGATGTACAAGGTGATCAGATATAGAGTTTATGACACCAATGGTACAAGCCTACCCTAGTCCATACATACCATCTCTCCTAGCATCCAAGTCTAAATAGTAAAAACTGAAAAATATATTTCTCTTGGAAAAATAATTGGAAGAGGATATGGAATGAGTGTTGTGCTGTTGTCCAGAAGGAATAAAATGTTATTATGGTTTGGAAGAAATCATCTAGTTGCTAGTATGCTTTCTAATATGAGATATGGTTTGGCAACACCATTGGGTTCTCATGGAAGTACAAATAGTGTCTTTTTTCTTCAATAATATGGATTCATCTCTATCCATCTGTTGCTTAGTTACCCTAGTTTGGAGCACGATATTAAATGAAGTGATCCATTAAGGTGGGAACTAGGCCAAGATGTGGGTGTGGCTATAGGATATAAGAATAAAGATGGAGGTCCTCATGCATGTATAAGACTAGGAATCTCTAGTTAGGTTACTCAAAAAAAATACAAATCATCTGTAACTATCTAAAAGGACAACATAACGACCCTTGGATATATTAGTAAACTAGGTAGTGGAAGATGAAGTGCTCATCATTTTCAACCTATTGAAGATGGCACAACTAGGAGATCACATATCATCAATCAATTTCATGGTCAGTCTCAACTCATAGTCAATGAGAACCAACAGGGAAGTATCCTAAGGGGATTCTAAGGGTGTGTAGCCAATGGTTAAATATGTAACAGGGTCAAGAAAATAAATCCATCCATAAGTAGTATGAAGTACTCAACATAAAAGGCCATCTTTGTATTTAACCTTCCCTAAGGGTTTATTTAAGTGACTTGTCCAAACTTCCTGTAGATATCCTCTCTGATGATTATGCTCATCCCTTGTCTAATAGGTAAAAGGTGGCCAAGTGCAACAATGGAATAAATTGAGTTATCCCAACCATTGCAATACCAAGAAATATGGGTATAACCCCAATGGGACATATATGTTCCCCTAGGGTCCTACGAAATGCTAAGATATCTGAGATCCCAAGATACTAGCAACGAGGGTGAATTAAAGAACTAGTTGATGCACTGGACTTTGATGAGGTCTTGTCCCTTTGTTATATCAATGAAACTTCAAATGTGGTGTAGCAGTAAGATGAGACCAAACACTATTTCAAGCCTAAAGGGACGAGCACCAAACTCTATGCACATGATGGGTTGAGGAACAATCTAATTTCATATGATGATGTAGTGAAGGGAAATTATCTATACCCTCTCTTCTAAGGACCAATATAACTCTAGTAACCAAGTCTTTAAAAATTATAACTGTAAAAAAATATGCATTGGAAAATAGTGTTCATGACAATATTTTAGATGGTATGTCCTATATATGGTTTCAAGGATAATGTCTCTCAAAAAGGGAAAAGGATTGATTGCCTTTAATAACTCATGGTTGAAGTGAATCCCATGGACTAAAGTGAGGTTGTATAAACATTACCCTGAGATAATTATATGTGTTGGTGATCCCAATATCCTCTACTCTTAAAAATAATAGTGATTAAAGAATATCTTCTTCAACCCATTGAAGATCATGACATTGGTTTTATCCAAGTTGACTATTAACTAATATAGGTCACAAAAAAAGGGTTGGGGAATCTAGTTATCTCTACAATACTTCAAGGAATGAGGCTAAAATTATCACATCATCTGTAAAAATAGGATAGAAATTAAGACCTAGTGGAGAACACACCCTCCTCTATCCTAGATATTCTCATGCAAGAAAGACTCCAGCACGTGAATCTAGATCCTATATAATGTGGGGGACAATGGGGCATTTATTTTTTACCCTAATGGAACTCATGATAAAATATGATACCTTTTACCTTATGTGATATGCATAGGTGACCAACGATCAACTTGTATTGGTGCACAATGGTAGTGAGAAAGGTCTTTGAGATAGTAATGTCTTTGAGTCTCTACAACAAAGCTTCTTGGAATATGGAATCAAATTTTTTTCTAAAATCCCATAAAGTAATAGTGAAATTTCAAAGAGTGATGCCATGTCTCCTCAATGATGGACAAAGTGTAAGGATATGATCAATGATTTAGTGATTGAGTGGAAGTCTAGTTTGTCCTCTAGCTCTAAGCTACATCCTCTAAAACTCACCAAATAACTTCAAACGAAGGATCATAGCAAATTTGTTTAGAAAATATGTGGCCTACCTTGAAATTAATGTATTTGTTTAATTAGTACTAGAGCTCGACTTGTGGATCATGTGAATAGTGTAACGTAACCAATCGAAACTTTGTGAAGATCACATGGTTGGATAATTTAGATAGGTGGCTATGCATAGCATGAATAATCTTCTTGGATAGTTATACATGGAACCATTTATCATTTAATTATTTGATAGTATTCATCATCCAAATGGGCTTCTATATGAAGTGATTAGGGGTGGGGGGGCTTGCCTAGGAACATCATATAGGGAGGAGGTACGGATACATGAATTTTGGTTTGGGAGGAAGATGATGGTGGCAAGGGAATAAGGTGTTCCATAATTTTGTAGAGGAATGGATAAGAGAAGCAAACAACTCATGTCTCCTCTGGGAAATGAATACATGGAAGTGGGAAGCCTTAAAATGGAGTTAGGAATGGTGAGTGTGAGCAAAGGCACATTAATGCTAGTTGTGGAGGAATTCAAATTAATTTTTGTGCCACCTATTCATGGGACAATACCTAGTTTTTAGGGAAGGTGAGATGGGTTTGGTGTAATGGAGGTAGGACTTGTTAAAAAAAATAGGGTATTCGTTATAATATTGACACCTTTAGAAACCACTCATGCAACTAGATCAAAGTTCATAACACTGGTATTTTTATGTGGTTTAAACCCTCTAAGATGGAAAAAATCCATGATCCTAGCCAATGTGGACACTTGAGGAAATTTTATTAATGAAAAAGAAAAATTGTACATAAGAGAGTTTCTTACAATTAATAATTTTTAATAAGTCTCCATGCTCTTTAAACAGATATTAGAGAAATGGAGTGGCATTGCCAAAGGATGTAGAAACTAAAATATGTGTGTTTTCTCGTAGTAGATGGATGACCATAATTTATGGATGTCCATCAATTATCTAACAAAAAAATTATTAAAGGCTATGTTGGGTGGATATTGATCACCAAATATTAGATGGAAACCACATTAGTTGTAACTTTCACTTAAAGGTGTATGCACCTAACATGGCGAGCCTTATTTCAGCTGCCATAGGCCCATTAATGCGCCCAGGCAGGAAATGGCCGCTGCACGATGATCTACAACTTTAATCCGACGGCGGCCATTTCCTGCCTGGGCGCATTAATGGGCCTATGGCAGCTGAAATAAGGCTCGCCCACCTAACATTGGTTCTTCAACCATTTTATATTTTAATTGTGAGTGTTGTACAGTATTTTTGGAGTTTGGCCATAGTCTCTTTTCCTCTTCTCTTCCCATTTGCCCTCAGCAATCGCCCTCCTTTTTACATATAACCAAGCACTGCCCCATTAAGTGTTTATCGCAAATCTCATAATCGCACCATCGCAAAAGCGCAGTTTCTCTCGCGCGTTATCCCCCATCATCGCATTTTTCATTTTTGCGATATGCGCTCACCACGCCCATCGCATAGCGCAAGCGCGAAAATTTGGGCTATTCCATTCTTCTTTTATCGCATTTTCCCCTCTTGCGATCCTGCGATACGCGCTCTGGGTCCCACCTTTAAAGCCTTCATTCCGCTATCTTGTCACGTCCTTTCTTTGTAACTCCTCCAAGGGTTAGTCTTCTGAGTTTCCACACCATCAGCACCCGCCCTCCACTCTTCGTTGTATGCCTACATGTCATGCACGGTTTCTCCGTTGTTCACATACTTTGGTCATGTGTCACGCCTTTTCGTTTTCATTTAAAGTCTCCTCCCTGCGTCGTTATATCATCCGCTCATATCTATGCCATCACCTCCATCAGTCTCACTGTGTCCACCTTCTGTGTCATCAATTTTATTCAATAAGCTTTGGTTTTTGCAGGAACTTGTGGTGGGAACAAAATTAGCGGAAAGGATCCAGAAGTCACTATGATGTGACCTCCATTAAAGGAAGGTACTTCGATCCATGGAACTCTCCAGAGAGAAAATTAAAAGGAACACATTTGGACAGTCGAAAACATTAATGCAGCGACAGAGTATTTATGAAGAAGCAATGAATTCAGAGTCCATCTCGAAGGAGGTTCCGAATTTGAATTCAGAATCTGAAGATCGAAAGTACCACGTACAGGAGCAGGCGCCTCAAGGTTTTATTGCTGCGGGTCTTCCTCCTCCAGAAAAAGGCCGAGCATTCTCATATTTTATTATTTATATCTTGTGTATAGATAGATTCGCATTTCCAGCATTCATTCCAGAAATAAATTGTAAAGTACAAACAATTATATTCAGTCGTTTCATAGTGTGGGCGCGAACATTTTCCGCCATTTGAACCAAAGTGTTATTAAATGCTTATCTTATCTACCGCTCTCTAGAATTCTATCTCTTCTATAAAAGCTAGAAAGAAAAACACTGTGAAAGGTTCCGTATCACGGCTAAATGGTGCACGAGAAGATCAGACCATCTTGTGAATATTTCAGATGAAGTTCTTGTCTGCCGTAGGTCTCAAAGGAGGAGAAGAAAATGTATTGAGGATTCTAGTCTTTGGTATCTCACAGTATGTAATTTTCTCTTATGTGTTAATACACGTCTATGTGCGTGCAACTATTTTCTCAAATTATGTTTAGAAATGCGATGGCTCACTAGTTCTGCGTATGATTCATCTTATGGTGCTGCATCGGGACCAGTCGGCGCTTTAAATAGCCATGATATGATGTCCATGTTCACTCTTTCCATATTTTCTGCTATTATGGCTTAAGATTCGTAAATCGTGCGCCTTCTCACAAGAATATCTTCTTATGTTTCCTCACCCAATTCACTCTATATTTGATTTTTGTGATATATTATTTGAATTGGCCCTCTTTACAGTAAGCGGTCTCTTAACTGTCTGATGCGTTCATGCTGAAGTGTTACATGATGTTTTTACATTATTCTAATCTTTGTATCATTTTCTGAGAGAGAATGGTCCCATTCAAAATCCAATTTCCTTGTTTTTAACAAGAGATAGTAGAGAGGCATTTGGACTGACAACCCAAGCTATATTATGTGTCTCCCTGCTATATAAGATGTTCTAGGCACTGGTCTATGGCAACTCTAGGCTGTCTCTAGGGGGGTGACAAAATCATCCACAACATCTTTCTGGCGCCGTTGCCGGGGATCGAATTCAAGAATATCAGTTTCCCTGGGTCTCGACAAAGTTATTTTCACTCTCTAATCAGGTGAGCATAGAGAGTTGAAGAGTTGCATATCTCTCACCTTGGCGACTCCACTGGTCCTTATTCGATAATTTTTTATTGGTAGTCCTGGCTCCTCGTAGGCCGCATTTGAGGTCAGATACAACCCAACTGAAAACACCTTACGTGTCTGACCCAGAGAAGATCATTCATAAAGGAGTTTGGAAGGAGAGGAATTCAGCCCGTGCTGAAAATTTCGAGTGTTCTGTTGAAAATTATCCGCCCTCTTCTTCTCAAGAAGTTAGAACAGAAAATCCCGAGTTTTGTTTAGAGACTCCACGTAGAGGAAGCGCCTGGATTGAAGGAGAATCTCCTCCTCCTCTCGAGGCTAAAGAAATTAAAGAGGTCACAAAGTAGCTGCTGTTAACCGTGAATTATTCCCACCTACGCCTCAGGCTTCTGTGCAATATATTCCCATTGTTATTCATACTCCGCTTCCTCCTACCCCTCTCCCTTCATCTGTTTCCCAGACTGTTGTACAACCCCCACCTCCCCCAATGGCCAATGTTCCTGCTTTCCTATTGAACAAATATGTGCCCCTGGCCTTACCTCAAGCACTGAATGATATGCCACAGGATTATCTGAAAATTCTGCCGAGATTTAATGGAGAAAATGATATTGATGCGTAGAGACATCTCGAGACCTTCTGCTCTTTCACGGAGAACTTGAATGTTGAACATTTGGATGTGGTCTTGAGGTTGTTTGCGCAGTCTTTAGAAGGTGAAGCCATAAAATGGTTTAAGACATTGGCAAACCGTTCAATAACCACCTGGGACGTTATGGAGAATACTTTTCTTAGGAAGTGGGGAGAGAAGAAAGACCATGGTCAATGTCTCACTGAATTTAATACTATGAAGAAGAAACAGAATGAAGGAGTGGGAGAATTCATCAAAAGATTCAACAAGTTATATCTGAGCCTGCCTCCCGAGATGAAGCCTCATGAAGCTGCTGCTAAGATAATTTTCATAGCAGCCTTTGACTGTGATTTTGGTTTTGCATTGAGAGAAAGAAAACCTACCAATTTAGATGATGCGCAAGCAGACGCTCTGGAATTAGAAGCGAACTTTGCCTCCACTAGGAAACTGAAAGGGAAAATTGAACAAGATACCAGGAGGAAGGGAAAAGAAGAGATTTCTGCTTTCAATCAGGAAAAAGATTCAGAAAAGTTGGATGAAATAAGTAAAATGGTAAAGAAGATGGTTAAGATGGAACTAGAGATGAAGAATGCAGCTCCCAAGAACTGTTATAATGCTCCAAACAGAGGATACAATCCCCAGTATAGAAGGCCACCATTGCAGATCTTGCCCAGAGAAGCAAAGGAATCACCGGACCAGGTGCCTCATCCCTTGTACCTGGAAGGGCCAGCAGATGACCCCACTGGAGACGCAGCTTATGGATTAGAAAGTTCAAATATGGCTCTTTCAAATAATGATGATGTGGAGTGCCCATTGCATGATGAAGAAGAGGAAGCAGAGATCGATCATTACTGTAAGCAGTTTGCTGATTTCATGGAAGCCCAATTCAACGTAAAGTATGATCTCAGATCCTCGAGGAAGAGGACCAGAACTTAGGAGCAAGAAGAAGAGCCACCTCAGGAAGAAGCATCTACTAAGAAGGAATCAGCAACAAATAAGAGCGCGGAGAAAGGTAAGAGTCTTCTAAATACTTCCTTGCAGTCTAATATTCAGATTCCTTCTTCCTCAAAAATAGTCAATCCTCCTAATACCGAGCCAATATCAAAAGAGATTAGGTCTTTAGTTGAAAATAAGGAGTCAAAAGAAGTAGTTATGGAAAAGCCCACATCGGCTTTCAATTTGCAAAAAGAACTTGAAAAGATTAAGATTCCTGTCCCATTGACTGAGTTATTAAAACAGCCTGTATATCAGTCTCAAGTTACTTCTTTTATACTTCCTCCCGAAATACCAATCGTGCCTGATAGTTTAAATCTTCAAGAAGAAAGACCCATGGTAGTCTTTGGCCCACACGTCGAGGAGATAGATCCTTCTACTCCTCCCTTTTATGTGTCCCTAGTCGTACATGACCTGCTATTACATAATTGCATGTTAGATTCTAGGGCTTCCCATAATCTTATGCCCTTATCTGTCATGGAGCAACTAGGACTGCAGATTACAAGGCCATATAAGGATTTATATTCATTTGATTCTAAAAGGGTTAAATGTTTGGGAATGATAAAAGATTTAGTGGTCAATTTAGCTCAAATCCCAGCAAAAAGTGTGGTCATGGACATTGTGGTTGCTGATATCCCAGCCCGCTTTGGCATGCTGTTGTCAAGGTCCTGGGGTACAAAGATTGGGGGATCAATCAAATTGGATTTAACATATGCTACTGTCCCAGTCTTTGGAGGTCAAGAAAGGAGGTTGTACAGGGAGACTAGATTTGTTAAAATGGTAACTAAGGCTGACTGCTCAGAAAATTCTACAGTTTATAACAAAGAGGGAGACTTTTCATGTTTAATGTTGGAAGAAAATCAGAATTATGCACATGAACCCCTTTTTGGTCAAATCCAAGCTGAGCAGCCTAAAGAAGATCAGGAATCAGAAATTTGGACTTTGCATTTTGATGGAGCTAATTCAAGAGAAGGTAATGGAGCTGGGGTATTGTTGATTTCTCCCACGGGGAAATGGGTGCCACTGTCTTTTAAACTGGAGTATGAGGCTACAAAAAATGTAGCTGAATATGAAGCACTATTATTGGGACTGCAGACAACCAAGAATATGGGCATCCAGTGTCTAAAAGTGTTTGGAGACTCTGAGCTGGTGGTAAGGCAGATCAAAAATGAATGTCAAACTAAGCATCCACGGCTCAGAGCATATAGAAACGAAGTATGGGACATGATAGAAAATTTCTTCTCAGCATTTAACATACAGTTCATGCCCCAGGAGCAAAACAGAGTAGCAGACTCTCTTGCTGTAGCTGCCAGTACTTTCCGTCCTCCTCAGAATCCGCTTCTAAGATATGAAGTGGAGGTACGGTACAGACCATCCATTCCAGATAATATAAAGCATTGGCAGGTATTCGAAGATGATGAACAAATGAAAATATTTATGGAGACTGTGGGAGAATTCTCCAATATGGAGATTGATGATAATGAAGAGGAAGAAGTTGAAAATATTGCTGAAAACAAATGGGAAGAAAGAATAGCAGGTAATAAAGTGCCGCAGCTGAAAGGTAATGTGATACCTAGAGGGTTGGTACCTCTAGAAAGGTTATTCAATAAAGATGATGTTCCAATGCAACCAAACAAAGTAGTAGAAGAAGATCAAGTGGGAGATTTGAATCTGGGTACTTCCACTGACCCCAAAATTGTTAAATTATCCAAAAGAGTCCCAGAAGAATACAAAGAAAAGTATTTGAAGTTATTTCAATCTTACAAAGATGTATTTGCTTGGTCCTATGAGGACCTAAAAACTTTTGATGTAAATATTATACAGCATAAGATTCCACTGAGGGAAGATGCAAAGCCATATAAGCAGAAGCTCAGACAGATAAACCCCTTGCTGCTTCCCTCAATTGAAAAAGAAGTCAAGAAATTACTGAAGGCCAAGATAATTGTGCCATTAAGGTACTCAGAATGGATAGCAAATCTTGTTCCGGTTCGAAAGAAGAATGGAGAAATAAGGCTGTGTGTGGATTTCAGGAATTTGAATAGAGCATCTCTCAAAGATAACTATCCACTGCCTAAGATGGATCACATCCTGCAGAAAGTAGTGGGAGCATCCAGAATGTCAATGATGGATGGATTTTCGGGCTACAATCAAGTAGCTGTGTTCCCAGAAGACCAGAAGAAGACTGCATTCACTACACCATGGGGAACCTTTATGTATGCTAGGATGCCATTCGGATTAATTAATGCAGGAGCTACTTTTCAGAGGGCAATGGACATAGCCTTTGTTGGAGAGCAGGACAAGTTCTTGGTAGTTTACCTTGATGATATCACAATATTCTCAAAGAATGATGGTGAGCATATTGAGCATTTGAGAAGAACTTTTGAAAAATGCAGAAGGTATGGCCTATCCCTCAATCCCCAAAAGTCTCTATTTGCATTAGATGAGGGAAAGCTCTTAGGACACATTGTGACTAAAGATGGTGTGAAAATTGATCCTAAGAGAGTTGAAGTGATAAACAACATTCCTTTACCAAGGAATAAAAAGGAAGTACAGGTATTTTTGGGCTGAATTAATTTCTTGAGAAGATTCATTCCTAACTATGCTGAGATAGTTAGGCATATAACCAATATGTTGAAAAAGGACAATGAAGTTAAGTGGTCCCAGGAGTCTAGAGATGCATTTACAAGGATAAAACAGGCTTTTGCTGAAGCTCCTGTATTAGTTGGACCAAAATATAGTAAGCCATTTATGATATTTTCATTTGCTTCACCTCATACGATTGCTGGAGTGTTATTGCAAAAAAAAGAAGAGGGATATGAACAGCCCATAGCATTCTTCAGTCAGGTGTTGTATGATGCTGAATTGAAATATAATATACTGGAGAAGCAGGCATATGCCCTGGTAAAGTCCCTTAAAGCTTTTAGAGTTTATATTTTGCAATCTCATATTACTGCTTATGTTCCCACAGCAGCTGTAAAAGACATTCTAGTACAAGGGGATAGTGAAGGTAGGAGGGGAAGATGGATTGCAAAAATTCAGGAGTATGATCTGGATATAAGGCCTACTAAACTGATCAAAGGACAGGGACTTGCCAAGATGTTATCTGAATCAAATCATCAAGCTTTGGGAATTAATCTGTCTGTGATAGCAAATGAAGAATCAGAAAGAGAAGAAGAGCAACATGGACTAGAGATGGCTACACAAAAGATACATGTGAAATATCTGACTAGTCCTTGGTATAAGCAAATAGTTGAATATCTGTTAACACTTAGCTGTCCTCCAGGATGTGACAAGGTGAAATACAGAGCTGTAAGGATGAAATCTCAGAAATATGCAATTGCCAATGGGCAGCTCTATTGGAGAGACCCTCTAGGCATATTACTATTATGCCTCACAGAAAATGAAGTGCAAAATGTAATGAAAGAATTTCATGAGGGGATATGTGGAGGACATTACAGCTGGAGGGCTACAACTCATAAAATCTTGAAGGCTGGTTTTTACTGGCCGAAATTGTATTCAGATACTTTTTCTTGGGTCAGATCGTGTGACAAATGCCAAAGATTTGCAGAAAGGCAGAAATTAGCGGCCTTGCCCTTGATCCCTATTCATGTAAATGAACCATTCCAGAAATGGGGATTAGATTTTATAGGAGAGATACATCCCCCATCAAGTGGCCAACATAAATGGATATTGACAGCCACAGACTATTTCACAAAATGGGTGGAAGCCATACCTACCAGAAATGCTACAGATGTTGTAATTATGAATTTTATAGAAGATAATATCATATCTAGGTTCGGCTGCCCTGCCAGAATCGTAACTGACAATGCACAAGCTTTCAAGTCTGCCAAGTTTGTAAAGTTTTGCCAGAGATATAACATCATCCTGACTCATTCTACATCATACTATCCACAGGGAAACGGTCTAGCAGAGTCATCCAATAAAACCCTGGTGAGAGCCCTGAAGAAGACAATCGCTGAGAATCAGAAAAACTGGGACTCTCAATTAAAGTTTGCTCTATGGGCGAATAGGATAACCAGCAAAAGAGCAACAGGAAAATCACCCTATGAGCTGGTATATGGGCGGGTTGCTGTGTTTCCTCTACAATTAGCATTGCCGGTGGCACGTTTTATGCAGGAAAACCAGGAAGAACCAGATGAGATGATTAGAAGAATTAATCAGCTGGTAGAGTTGGAAGAAATAAGGAATCAGGTAGATCAGAGATTAATAGAATATCAGGAAAAAATGAAGAAGGTCTTTGATCAGCATGCAAAGGATAGGAATCTTCAAGTTGGAGACCTGGTTCTTAGATGGGATCTTCGCAGAGCCGAAAAGGGCAAGCATGCCAAATTCGACCCACTGTGGTTCGGTCCATTCAAAATAGTAAACCTAGGGAGAAATAATACTTTCATATTAGAAAACCTACAGGGAGATCTATTGGACGCCCCCATGAATGGACAATTCCTTAAACACTACTTTCAGTACTAACTCAGGCAGAGCAGGCCTGATTTATTTATGTATATAATTTAAGCAAAGGTGATTTCAATTTTGAAGTGTAAATAATGTAAATAAGCTAATAGGTTTTGAAGAGAATGCAAAGGGGCCTGAGGTCTGCGAGTTCTCGGCATGCCCGAGGACGAACATGCCGTCCCCAGTTGGAGCCGATGTTGTACCAATCAGCCCCCCCCATTTGGATTTTGGACATAATCTCTTTTCCTCTTTCTGTGCCTCCCACAGCTTCGCCCTCAGCACACATATAACGAAAACTAACGCCCCATTAAGTGTTTATCGCAAATCTCAAAATCGCGCCA
Organism: Pinus albicaulis; assembly: GCA_034641835.2. Taxonomy (NCBI): domain Eukaryota; kingdom Viridiplantae; phylum Streptophyta; class Pinopsida; order Pinales; family Pinaceae; genus Pinus; species Pinus albicaulis. Next base: position 34,603 of record JAXQQM020071658.1, read on the forward strand.
TCGCAAAAGCGCAATTTCTCTCGCGCATTATCCCCCATCATCGCATTTTTCATTTTTGCGATATGCGCTCACCACGCCCATCGCATAGCGCAGGCGCGAAATTTTGGCTATTCCATTCTTCTTTATCGCATTTTCCCCTTTTGCGATCCTGCGACACGTGCTCCGGGTCCCACCTTTAAAGCCTTCATTCCGCTGTCTTGTCGCGTCCTTTCTTTGTAACTCCTCCAAGGGTTAGTCTTCTGAGTTTCCACGCCATCAGCACCCGCCCTCCACTCTTCGTTGTATGCCTACATGTCACGCGCGGTTTATCCGTTGTTCACATACTTTGGTCATGTGTCACACCTTTGCGTTTTCATTTAAAGTCTCCTCCCTGCGTCGTTATATCATCCGCTCATATCTTTGCCATCACCTCCATCAGTCTCACTGTGTCCACCTTCTGTGTCATCAGTTTTATTCAATAAGTTTTGGTTTTTGCAGGAACTTGTGGTGGGAACAAAATTAGCAGAAAAGATCCAGAAGTCACTATGATGTGACCTCCATTAAAGAAAGGTACTTCGATCCATGGAACTCTCCAGAGAGAAAATTAAAAGGAACGCATTTGGACAGTCGAAAACATTAATGCAGCAACAGAGTATTTATGAAGAAGCAATAAATTCAGGGTCCATCTCGAAAGAGGTTCCGAATTTGAATTCAAAATCTGAAGATCGAAAGTACCATGTACAGGAGCAGGCGCCACAAGGTTTTATTGCCGCAGGTCTTCCTCCTCCAGAAAAAGGCCGAACATTCTCATATTTTATTATTTATATCTTGTGTATAGATAGATTCGCATTTCCAGCATTCATTCCAGAAATAAATTGTAAAGTACAAACAATTATATTTAGTCGTTTCATAGTGTGGGCGCGAACATTTTCCGCCATTTGATTCAAAATAAGTTATTAAATGCTTTCTATCTACCGCCTCCTCTAGAATTCTCTATCTCTTCTATAAAAGCTAGAAAGAAAGACATTGTAAGGGTTCCAGATTTCTGTCAGCAAATGGTGCAGCGAGAAGACTTCTGTATTCATCTTGTAATATTTCTGTATGAAGTTTCAGAGCCCGTAGGGTCTCAGTGAGGAGGGGTTATAACTGTATTGAGGATTCTGGTCTTTGGTATCTCACAGTATGTAACTTTTCTTATGTGTTAATACATTATCTCTTTTCATGCAAATTATCTTCTTGTATCATGTTCTAGAATGTGAGTGGCTCACTAGTTTGCAGTAAGGATTCATCTTAAGTGATGCCCTTTCTGGAATTAGTCAAGCGCTTTAAATAGGCCTAGAAGTGATATGTTGTTCCATGTTCACTCTTTCATATTTTCTGCTATATTAGTGGCTTAAGGATTCGTAAATCGGTGCGCCCTTCTGCCAGTAATATCTTCTTATGTTTCCTCATTGCACTCACTTCCTGATATTTGATTTCTGTGATATATTATTTGAATCGGCCCTCTTTACAGTAAGCGGTCTCTTAACTGTCTGATGCGTTCATGCTGAAGTGTTACATGATGTTTTTACATTATTCTAATCTTTGTATCAGTTTCTGAGAGAGAATGGTCCCATTCAAAATCCAATTTCCTTGTTTTTAACAAGAGATAGTAGAGAGGCATTTGGACTGAAAACCCAAGCTATATTACATGTCTCCCTGCTATATAAGATGTCCTAGGCACTGGTCTATGGCAACTCTAGGCTGTCTCTGGGGGGGTGACAAAATCATCTGTACATTGAGCATATAATAATCAAAGTTGGAATTTCAAATTGATGTCATCCATCAATGTTTATAAAAAAATTATTAAATGTTTTAACTATTTTAACATTATTTAAGGATAGATACATAAGTGTTTGTTGTATTGGATGACTAAATTCCCTTCGAACAAGGAGTTTACAATAGAAATTAATGTGTATATTCTAAACTGCTCCTGAAATTTACTATATAACAAAGAACTATATGCGTTGGTACAAATTTTCAAGAAGTGGAAACACTACTTGATGGGTAAAGAGACTATTGTGCATATCTATTACCAACCATTACAATACTTGCAGTCACAAACAAAATTGCAGCAATCAAGACATTTCAGGTGGATGGGATTTCTTCAACCATTTCACTTGGTTATAAGGCACAAGAAAGGTATTTTCAATAAAGTTGCTGATATGCTTTCAAGACCAATCATTAGTGCATCTAATTTACTAAAAAATGATTCTGTTGTACATGAGAGTTACATAGAAAAATATGCACATGACATTGATTTTCAAGATGTGTATGCTAGTTTCAGTGAAGGGAATCAAATTGAAGAGAAAGATTATCATATGCATAACAATTTGTTGTTTCATTTGGGAAAGTTGTGTATACCACAAGGAGAGAGGTTAAGTTTCATGAGAGAAGCTCATTCGTCTCTTATTGCTGGACACTTTGGGGGTAAGCAAAACAATGGCGCATCTACAGAGGTATTTCTATTGGCCTCGCATGGTAGATAGTGTGTCGCGTTTTATAAGAGGTTGTTCTATGTATGCAACAAGTAAGCCTAGTAATAGGAAGCTTGGATTGTACACACCACTACCGGTACCATCAAGGCCATGGGAGAGTGTTTGCATGGACTTTGTTGGAGTTCTACCTATGTCAAGAAAACAACATGATTATATTTATGTAGTTGTGGATAGATTCAGTAAAATGTGTATACTTATGCCATGTAAGAAAACCATTACTGCTGAACAAATTGTTGAACTTTATTTTCAAAATGTTTGGGTTCATTTTGGATTTCCAACTTCTATTATTAGTGACAAGGATCCCAGGTTCATTGGGAATTTTTGGTCAAACCTATGGAGAATGATGGACACAAAGTTGAAAAAGAGTACCGATTTCCATCCACAAACAGATGGACAAACCGAGGTGGTGAAAATAACCATTGTGTATCTATTGAGAGGATATTGCAGCAAACATCCTAAGTTGTGGGATGAGCAACTGCATTACATTCAACACGCTTACAACCAGGCAAAGCACTCTTCTACACAGACATCACCTTGTGAAGTATGCTTTGGGTATTTTCCAAAATTACCATTAGACTTCATACTTGAGAAAGATGTTGCAATAGATGGCCATAGTGACATTGACAAGGTTCGAAATTTCATTGAGAAAATTCAAATTATACATCCACAAGTTCAAGAACAGCTTGAGAAAAGTCAAAGCAAATACAAAGAGAGGCATGACAAACATAGAGTTGATCGCAAATTTCAAGAGGGAGATGAGGCATGGTTGCACATTAGCAAAGAAAGGATGCAAGGGGAAGCTAAAAAGCTCAAACCCATTCACTATGGTCCATTCAAGATCATAAAGCAAGTTGGTAATAATGCATTTCAACTTGACTTGCCTTCTTATATGGAAATGTATTCAGTTGTTCATGTTTAAAACTTACATTTGTATGAGCCACCTTTGATCGATGATCAAGGAAGTGATGTTCAACTACCTTCTATTGAAGATTTCTCACAATAATTTCTGGATGAGCTCAAGGAAGATACAATTCTTGACAGGAGGACAAGAGCATCCAAGAGGGGAAGTGTTGACTACCTTTGAGTTGGGCTCAAAGGCACTAAACCAAGCAAGGCAGGTTGGATGGAGGTTAGAAAGGTGAGGGAGATGTACCCTCATCTACTGAATAGGTAATCAATTCTTTTGGGCTCCAAAAGCTTACCAATAAGGAGGAGTGATCAGGAGTTCATAAATTTTGCTCAAAATTCAAATTTACAGGATTGGGTTGAAACTAGGATGGTTGCATAGATCTCGTCTTCCTTATTATGGCACTGCAAATGGTTCGAAAAATCGATGTCGTATGAGGGAGATATCACGTTCTGATTGAAATGCCAAACAGGTAAAATTGCGATAGTTTGACCAGGGTTGACTGGGATGCCTAGTCAGCAGGGTGGGGGTACAGTTAGCAAAAAGAATATTTTGAGGAATATTCCTTTCCTCAGAACCAATCAGTGTGTGACAAGTGTCGCATCATTATTTGTTGAATGAGGTTGTACGTTCATGTTTTGGTCCAATCAGAGGGTGACACATGCCCAACCCTAAGGCCGTCACGTGTCCCCGAAATGGTATATCAAAATTTTGGTGAGGTCTGCAGGGCTCGACCCTGTGACCTCAGGCATAGCACGCACATGCCACACCGCCCGAGCTACGCATGATTCTTAATATATATTGTTCACTGGTTCTATTTCAATTTTCTTGTATTGGAGATTGGGGGTTGGGGACTGCCGACGGTCCCAACCCACCAACAGTCCCTGCATATTGTTCACATGGCATATAAACGTAACAAAAAACTCTAATCGATGATCTATGTTAACCACCTGCCAGCCTATCCGCAACAGTTTTCACATGGCAACGGTCATAGTTATTATTGTCACGATTATCACAAACTTAATTGGGGTTCAACCTTATCCTCAATTAATGTCGTGGGTTCCACCTATAGTCTGCCCAACTGTTAGCCTAATTGCGGTTGTGGGGTTGGCATGTGGCCAACCCAAGCCCAACCATTAAATGCGACGGTTAAAACGACAGAAGTTTGTCCAGCATGCCCAAATTGGTGGGATTTACTAAATTAACTCCAGTAAGTGGAGTTCTCCACTTTTAGTGGATTTTTTCTAGGTGTAACTGGGAAAAAGAGTAGAGACTCAATTTTCACCCATTTTGAGTGAATGAAGAGACATTTTGACTAATTAGAGCATTCTGGAGCTATTGGTGTAGAGAAAACAGCTATTAGAGCACTGTAACTACATGTATTTGCAAAATTTTGAGCATAATGAAAGATGGACATGCCATTGGGAGTTGGACCAGTAGATGTAGCCCAAGAGAGGTGAACTGCTTCATCATGCCTACTGTGTAAATTATATGTGGTGAATTTTTTCTCTATTTTACACTATTTTTCAGTGTTATTTAAGCTTGTTTTGTGCTTCTAATTCACCTAAAATGATCTACAATTCATGGCTAAAATCCTCAATCCTTAAGCAAACTAATGAGACAAGTAGGCACATGTTTATAAACTGAAAAGACACTTAGCACATAAAAACTAATACAGTCATTGCCGATCAGATTGGTATCGAAGCTAGAGTTTATTCTCTAGTTTTGTTTTGTGCAAAGAATTTTTTAATTGTTTGCAAGTTTTTAGATGCTTACTAGGCTTAAGCTCAAAATAGGAGAAGGAAAATTGGTGGGAGCAAAAGGGTCTCAAGAAGATCCAAAGAAAAGGAGAGCAAGATTGCCACAATATCCACCACCTAGTTCACCTCCTAAGGAAGCAGAAGCTACATTAAGTATGCCTCATGAGGAAAGAGAAATCCATGAAGCAAAGCGATCCCATAGGGGAGGAATATGTGTGTGAGGCTGTGAGGTTACCCCAGCATCTGAGACAATGTAACCTTCATAGTTGTTGTTTAGACTAGGATGGGGAGAAGGATCCAAACTTCACAAGGAAGGACAAGATCGTAAGGAGGTCGTAATGGTGAAGATAAGTCAAAGAAGGGAAATGTGTTGAAAATGGAGAGCCATCATCCTCACCCTCATCATCATCGTCCTCTACTTCTACTTCAGTACATCAGCCACACAAGTCAAAGAACAATGGTAAAATTCCTTTTTTAAAACTTGATGTTAAGTTTGAATTGCCAATGTTTAATGGTGAAGTTAACGCAAAAAATATTGATAATTGGATTAGGAAATTGGAGCTCTATTTGAGAATTCAAAACCTTCAAGATGATGATACCAAAATTCAATTACCTTCATTGAGAATGGAAGGTGCGTCACTTGTTTGGTGAGAATCCAAGACAAAGGATGAGATCAAGAAACATGGTAAGATTATTATATCATGTTCAGATTTCACTACTACTATAAAATAAATTTTTTATCCATTAGATCATATGCAGAAATCCATAATGAACTGGTAGAACTTTACGCAATTAAAGGGACAAAATGCGCAAGAATACACCCAAGAATTTAGGAGAAGAGCTCTCTTATTAGGGGTAGATTTTCAAAGCCAAGATACTTTTTTCAAGTACATAAGTACATAAGACTTAAATAATTAAACATATTATTTCCATGCTTAACCACACCGCCCAGATGAAGCCAGTGTTTAGCTGCACAGATTTTTGGGGTTGTAGGAAATATTTCTCAAGAAGGTGGCAGAAAGAAACCTTTTAAGGGTGAAAACAAAAAGAAGAACTCAAAAGGTAAAAGCAAAAAGAATGCATCTATTAAGAAAGTGGAGAAAGTGGTTTGTAAACATTGTCTAAATAAGCATCAAGCAGCATTAAACCCATTGTTGAAAATTACACCCTGCAAAAGATTTATCTAATAACAAAGGAACAAAATTGTGTAGCTACAACTCAACATGAATTTGGGAGCGGGGGATAATTTTAGGGCGAATTTTTAGCTCAAAGGCGAATTTTAAGGGGTTTTTTAGATTTTGAAGGGCGGAATTTTTTATAAAAAACCCATTTTATATAGTTTTATATAATTAGCCCTATATTTATTTTAAAAATAATTAATTATTCCATGTTAGCCCAAAAAAATAAATGCAGATAAACATTAAAAATATGGATTCGCCCCCCGATTTTCAGGTTTGGAGCAGATTTGAATCGCCTTCGCCATGATTTACTGGGTAAGACAGGCATTGGATTTACATTCGCTCGATTTTTTACTGGTTGGGGATTTGGGGATTTACTGGTTGGGATTTCAATGCGTGGGTATTGACTCCTCTGCAACCTGGCGTAGGTGGCCCGTTTCATCTCCCTCAACATTGTGCAGTGTGATTCGGCCTTTCGATTTAGGTTTCTATTTCTCCCTTCTCTGCTTTAGTGCATATGTCTTCGCATATGTCTTCACGAAGCTCTCTTCTGTTTCTGTCATTTTAGCTCGACTGCGCGATTTTTTTCTGCACTTAACCGCGATTATTTCAATTTTTTCGAGGGGTATTTTCGAGGTTTCAAGAGTTTCAACCGGCGACAATGTGGGAGTGCATTTCGTTCCACATTGGCCAGGCCGGTATTCAGATCGGCAATGCCTGTTGGGAGCTGGTTTTTTGGGTTCTTTAAGGTCGATTTGGCATATGAATGAGGAGGCTACAACCCATCTTCAAGCTTGGAGGAGTTGTGGACCAGATTCTTGTGTCCTCTGCCCATTCATCTCATTTTCAGGTATGTTAACAGTAAATGTTAAATGCTAACAGTAAGCCCTAGCGGGAACGGCATTGTATTTTGATTTTCCACAACCAATGCAGGCTCAAAGGATAACATTTGAATTGCAAGGAGACATTACAACTTTCTATGATGATACAACAGAACAAGATCCTTGGCGTGCACATTATGGGTCCAAACGCTGGTGAGATAATTCATGAAGTTGTTATTGCTTTACAATATGGTGCATCTAGTGAAGATATTGCTAGAACCTGTCATGGACACCCAACACTCAGTGAAGCTGTTAAAGAAGCTGCCATGGCAACATTTGACAAGCCTATCCACTTTTAGTGTGGTGGATATTTTTTTCTGAAACCAGTTATCATAGATTTATTTTTCATTTGGATATGTAATTTTCCTACTTAAAAATTGGATAGCATCCACAAGAAGTTTTCATGAGATGGTTTCACAATTCTGATTCATTTCATAGTTCTGAAACAGAATTTTGACAAGTATGAGGAAATGATTTGTCTTATGCAATTGAATAAAGACCATATTTCAAATTACACGAGAATTTGAAAATGTTGTAAACCTGTTGATGATTTTTTGAGATAAATTAACAGTGTGACATACGTTGTGGAAAGCAACAACCATGTTAAGCTTAACTCTGCAGGTGATTGAAGCATATGTTTTGTGAATTCTAGTTTCAACTTGTTGGGATTCAGTTTTATATTCTTTGCATATGTTAATTCTTTACCAATTGAAATTTTGACTGATGGTTGCCAGATATGGTTTGTTAGTCACTACATCAAAACACAGCTTCTGGGAACCTCTAGTAGTGAAATGAGTTGATGTAGAATTTAACTATTGCACCTTAAATTACTTATATGCCTTGTGCTCAATCCATGGGTATCCATGGGGTTGTTTAGAGGTACTAAACCTGGAGCCAGGGAAAATGCTTCCTTAGAAAGTGAATCCACCAATGTTAAATTCCCTGAAAACGTGAATGATGGAGGTTTTAATAAACTGTTAAGAGACTTGCTTGAGTTGAATTGCTAGTGTCTGAAAGTGATATTCACAGAATAGACTACTCACTTTACATCCATTTAATGGCCAATGTAGAATCCCCATTCTCCATAGAGCTGTAATTGTGAAATTCCCTTTGATAATGCTAGTTTCATGAGCACATGAAGAGCCAAAAGCTCAGTATTATTGTTCGTGCCTCTTCCCATGTTTGCTTTGAGATGAATATAATGTTGGTCCTGCAAGAATAAAACTCCTCCAATACCGAGTCATTGTCAGCCTCCTGACGGGCTCCATTGAAGAAGGCCCAAGGGAGGATCTGGCAAACTACTAGTTCCCCAACCACTCTAGACTTTGAAGCCTTTTATTTTGATATGAAAAACTGAGAGATGGCACGCATCTCTGGCAAAACCTGGAAAGTTTGTATAGTCCTATCTTCAGACAAGCATCCATTTCACACCAACTATATGCCCCACACAGTAATACAAGGGCTAACTCTGAAATTATTTAAGTCCTGCCTTTGAAACCATAACTTAAGACCTTACTCAACTGTTCCTCATTGCCAAACATCATTTGTCCCAATCCACTGATTTACCTCTTTCAAAATTTGTAGAGCGAAAGGACACAGAAATGAGATACATTTTCCTCCTCTTTCCTATATAAGATACATATATCAGGGCTACGCTTGTTCTTTTTCTGAAGCAGGTCCCAAGTAGGGACTGTATCCGTTAGTTAAAACCACATAAACACTTGTGTCTTCTTTGGGGACTGTACCTTCCAAACCTTGGACCACGTCCAGATTCTCTCCTTCTTTTCGGTAGATAGTAATGCTTCATAGCATAATTTAGCTGATAAGGTGCCTACTCTGGTTCCTACTACACATGATCTCATCATGTTCCTCTTTCAATCTGATGTGCCCGTTCCTTAGTTCTGAGATGAAATTAGTCCATACTTCAACAAGTTCATCATCTAAATCTAGTTTTTCTGCAGTCAACCAATCCTGCTGCCAGATGTCTGTATGCTCTTAATCAGCTCGTTGATTGAAAGTGAAAAGCCCTCATCTCTGTAATGATGAATCAGATCACGAGGAAGAAAAATTGTATTATGACATCCCATTATTGTATTGACTCATATTCTGGCCATAGAGCCAAGTCTGACCTTCCATGCTATGTGATTTCGAATGATCAGAACTGATTTTCAATTTCCAGCAACACCTTTTTGACTTCAATCATATTTTTCATGAAGTGATATTGAACATCAATATTCTTTGGCTTCAAATGATGAGTTGGGTTCATTCCCAGGAAGATTTCACTCTGTCTATCACAATTTGTCCTTACATCTTGTATTAACTCAATACCTAAACACAATCTCTATAACCATACTGCTTCCTTGTTGCAAGAATTATTGCCATGTATTCAACTTCTCTAGTTGAGAGTGCCACCACAGATTGTCATTTTCTCATCCTATTGATTTCTCCTCCAAATATGTTAAATACATAACCACATGTTAATCTTATGCGATCCATATCTCCAGCATATTTTGCATCAGAAAACACTAAAAAAACCACCCCAAAATCTTTTTTTGGGGGTGCTGCCCCCGAACCCCTTGAACAGGAAGGGCTACTTCCCCCCATGTGACTCCCCTCTTGCACATCGTACATTATGCAATGTGTGGGGATAATTGTGTAAAGAATATAACACCTATCCAACACACACCTGCTTAAATATGACCTGGGGGATTGGGTATGTTACGCAGTGATATCAGAGTTGTGGTTCAAACACTAGGCTTGGAGCCCCAAAGATACACCACAGAAATGTATTTGGAGTGAGATAGAGAGCTCACTGGTTATGTTTTGTATCAGTAGCATTGCCTAGATTCCACTCGGGTCAAAGGGTCATGTTGCTTGGATTGGACCTGTTGTGTAAATGAAAAAATGTTCTCTTGAGAAAACAGAGTCATGCATGGAAAAATTGTGCTTTGAGGAAGGTTGTTTCAAGAAGTATGGACCTCTGGGAAAGCTGTTCTGGTAAACAGCAAGGTATAAGTAAATAGGAAAAATGCAGTGGATGAAATTTTATACATGTAGATATGTGTATGTTGGACACCTGGTTGGGATGGCAAGGCATTTTTCCTAGAGGTAAGCTGATGAGGAATTTTATACCTAGAAAGAAATGGTCTTGTTCATGTTGGCTGAATTATATGAGGATAGAATCACGATTCAATCGAACTAAAGAGCAAGCATGAGGTGTTATGCTTTGCGTAGAGATGGTACTACCTGGATTGCTCCAGGGGGAAGCCATGTGGCACATAGTGCTCATAAAAGAAAGTGTCCAAGGGAAAGCTCTAATGGTAGAGATAGAGACACAATGTTGGAAATATATCCTTGAGTATTGTTGAATAAGTAGGAAGGTGGATCCCCACAAATCAGATTTTTCTTGAAGTTTTAAGTCACAGATCATGTATAAGATTGATGCACATGGGTTTGTATGTGCATGGAAGGGTATGCAAGGCATACCTAAAGGTATCACAAGTAACTTGTATGATCGAGGGCATGGATGCCTTGCAATAATATGAATGTTGATGCAAGTGGCAGGAGGTAAGCCTGCTACTAGTATGATAGAGTAGTGGAATATTGATCTTGTTGAAGATTTTATGCCCAAGGAAGATGTTTTTCTCCTTCCATTAATTATTGTAAGTACTCACTTGTAAAGTGAGTGAGGTTGATGTGTATATCAGATTTCCTCATGGAAGAGAAGTTACTGGTGAATGTGTTTGTGTGGTTGTTTTAACAATTTGTTCAATTAGATTAATCTATACTGTGGAGATTCTGAATTTCCCAACTCAAAACTCATACCACAAAAACCTTCAAACTATTATAGATTAATCTAGTTTTGAGAACTTATTTTTACTAGTTGGAATATAACAAAAATGTGACTTGCAGTTGGAACAAAATTTCAACTTCAAGCCATTATATGTCAATGCATATATTGCCAAGGAAACCAATTATATTGGAATAAATTCTTTCAAAAAAACTTATGATGGTGTGTTGTTTTCGACACACAAATTGTAGTCACCTTTTCCCTCCACCACCTTATCCCAAAGAGGTGAGGCATCCAAAGAAAAAAAGTCTAAAGAGTTTTATTTTATGATTCTGTTTTCAGTTAAATAGTTTTTTAATGCAGGGATTTATTCTGCACAGATTAGGAAATTCAGCCATGTAAGCATATTAAGATGCCAATATTGCTTTATGTTTCATTCATATTTTCAACAACAATGAGATTTTAAGGAGTTGAAATAAACAGATCTGATCATTTTTTTTTACCCGAGGAAAATTTGGGCAGATCGACTCGAAGGGATCACATCCCACTGGCCAAACTAATCAGAGCCTAATCCCGAGGGCGTCGAGGAGAATTGACCCTGTGACCTCCCAATGGCAAAGTGCTTTAGCAATGGGACCTCAACCAATTGAGCTAACCATTGGGGCTTAAACAGAAGATCTGATCATGATCAGACTATTATCATTAATTTTTCTATAGATGTTGTGCTAATTTCATTTACAAATTAAAATATATTCAACCTTCCCTTAACAAAGATGGTTATTATATGTCCAAGTGAAAATTATGGAACCTGATTTGAACAAGAGGCGAGGCTTATTTCTTAGCATTGAATGTGTTAATACTATCAATGAAGGCCTTAAGATTCACCATGAATCACATGGATGCTCAAAGCCATTTCGATCAAGATATTTGGATTTTTTGAAGAGGAGATTTTCTTCCTCAATGATACGCATCAAGAATGGACGCATGCAAAATGCAACCAAGCAATTGCCAAATCCAGGACTGGGAAGGACATATTATCCCAAAATTCATACACTTTTCTCCACAGAGTGCTCTGCATACTTTGATTGGCAGACTGTAGGATTTTTTCATAGTTTCCATCTGAGTGGGCAGTTGGGTCAGGTTACATGCTTACTTAGTTGTACAGATGATAAACTAAAGACATACACAGGACATGATCTGGCACCTACACATTATGTTCCTTCAATGAGTCATCATCCCTTGACAAGTGATTGGTAAGACTTATGCCTTTGGCCTTTAGATCTCTGTTATTTTTAAAGTAGCACAACCACTGGAATGAGCTCTTAAGGCTTTTGCTTGAGCGGCCTTCATGTTGCCTTATTGAAGGGACATAAGGCTTTTTCTTATATCAATCTTCTTGGTGATTTTGATATTTTGTATTGTTGGATTATGCTCAAACCAGTATAACTGGTTTTGAGCATGAAAGGAAAAAAAAGTAATTGGACTTGATATATGGATTTTTGAAATCCTTGGTGTAGAATTAAGAGGTTTTTGGACCATTGTGATAATATCATTTAGGCAGGAAAACATAAAATTGGGAGAAAATTCTAATTACAAGGACTCTTGCTATTGGTTGCAAAGTTAATTATTGTTATTATTCATGTATTTGTGTTGTATCAACCTTCTCAGTCATGATTGTTGAACCAGGTACCCTGCAATCAATAAACCTGCAGTTGTATACCACTAGCTTAATCATGCATCAATAGATGCAGAATTTGTAATCATCTTAGATGCAGATATGATAATGAGAGGCCCCATTACACCTTGGGAATTTTGTGCAGAGCGTGGACATCCCGTTTCAGCTAATTATGAGTAATTACCTTAAATTTTCTATTAATTGATATTATGCACACAACATGGATGAGCATGCTTTCTAATTAGTGGTCAGTCATTATATAGTGCAATACCCGTAAGTTAGTTCATATGGTTTGAGTTTCGTTTGTGTTAGTGATAATTTGGTACACCGATATGTGTCAATGCCATGCTATGGATCCCATTTATCTCCTTGGCAATGAGCTTGCATGCTTTCAAACTAGGGATCAGTCATTCTATAGTATAATAATGTGACTATTGATAAATTTCTCAAGGTTTGAGTTTTGTTTTGTTTGAGTGATTGATTGATACATGGATGTATGTTAATGCCATGCTAGGTACCTCATTGGCTGTGATAATGAGCTTGCACACATTCACACAAGGCATCTAGAATCTTGTGACAAACTTGGTGGTGTTATTATTATGCACATCGATGATCTTCGAACTCTTGCACCATTCTAGCTTCATAAAAATGAAGAAGTTAGAGCTGATAGAGCACATTGGGCAACTGAAATCACTGGAGATATTTATGGACAAGGTTGGATTAGTGAAATGTATGGGTATTCTTTTGGTGCATCTTAGGTATGTAAACTTATGTTGAAGTTGGTTGATGTCAAAAATATTCTTTTACATTATGGTCTATCATTTACTGTTGGAAATTGGTCCTTTGATAAGGCAAAACATCATGATGATGACATTGTCTATGACTGCAATCGCCTTTTCCCTCCACCACCTTATCCCAAAGAGGTGAGGCATCCAAATAAAAAAAGTCTAAAGAGTTTTATTTTATGATTTTGTTTTCAGTTAAATAGTTTTTTAATGTAGGGATTGATTCTGCACAGATCAGGAAATTCATATAGTATAATAATGTGACTATTGATAACTTTCTCAAGGTTTGAGTTTTGTTTTGCTTGAGTGATTGATTGATACACGGATGTATGTTAATTCCATGCTAGGTACCTCATTGGCTGTGATAATGAGCTTGCACAAATTCACACAAGGCATCTAGAAGCTTGTGACAAACTTGGTGGTGTTATTATTATGCACATCGATGATCTTCGAACTCTTGCACAATTCTGGCTTCATAAAAATGAAGAATTTAGAGCTGACAGAGCACATTGGGCAACTGAAATCACTGGAGATATTTATGGACAAGGTTAGATTAGTGAAATGTATGGGTATTCTTTTGGTGTAGCTCAGGTATGTAAACTTGTGTTGAAGTCGGTTGATGTCAAAAATATTCTTTTACATTATGGTCTATCATTTACTGTTGGAAATTAGTCCTTTGATAAGGCAGAACATCACGATGATGTCATTGTCTATGATTGCAATCGCCTTTTCCCTCCACCACCTTATCCCAAAGAGGTGAGGCATCCAAATAAAAAAATTCTAAAGAGTTTTATTTTATGATTCTGTTTTCAGTTAAATATTTTTTTAATGCAGGGATTGATTCTGCACAGATCAGGAAATTCATATAGTATAATAATGTGACTATTGATAACTTTCTCAAGGTTTGAGTTTTGTTTTGCTTGAGTGATTGAATGATACACAGATGTATGTTAATGCCATGCTAGGTACCTCATTGGCTGTGATAATGAGCTTTCACAAATTCACACAAGGCATCTAGAAGCTTGTGACAAACTTGGTGGTGTTATTATTATGCACATCGATGATCTTCGAACTCTTGCACCATTCTGGCTTCATAAAAATGAAGAAGTTAGAGCTGACAAAGCACATTGGGAAACTGAAATCACTGGAGATATTTATGGACAAGGTTGGATTAGTGAAATGTATGGATATTCTTTTGGTGCAGCTCAGGTATGTAAACTTGTGTTGAAGTCGGTTGATGTCAAAAATATTCTTTTACATTATGGTCTATCATTTACTGTTGGAAATTGGTCCTTTGATAAGGCAGAACATCACGATGATGACATTGTCTATGACTGAAATCGCCTTTTCCCTCCACCACCTTATCCCAAAGAGGTGAGGCATCCAAATAAAAGAAGTCTAAAGAGTTTTATTTTGTGATTCTGTTTTCAGTTAAATAGTTTTTTAATGCAGGGATTGATTCTGCACAGATCAGGAAATTCAGCCATGTAAACATCTTAAGATGCCAATAATTCTTTATGTTTCATTCATATTTTCAACAACAACGAGATTTTAAGGAGTTGAAATAAACAGATCTGATCATTTTTTTTTACCCGAGGAAAATCTGGGTAGATCCACCCGAAGGGATCACATCCCGCTGGCCAAACTAATCAGAGCCTAACCCCGAGGGCGTCGATGATAATTGACCCTGTGACCTCCCAATGGCGAAGTGCTTTAGCAATGGGACCTCGACCAATTGAGCTAACCGTCGGGGCTTAAACAGAAGATCTGATCATGATCAGACTATTATCATTATTTTTTGTGCAGATGTTGTGCTAATTTCATTTACAAATTAAAATATATTCAACCATCCCTTAACAAATATGGTTATTATATGTCCAGGTGCAAATTATGGAACCTGATTTGAACAAGAGGCGAGGCTTATTTCATCGCATTGAATGCGTTAATACTATCAATGAAGGCCTTATGATTCACCATGAATCACATGGATGCTCAAAGCCATTTCGATCAAGATATTTGGATTTTTAGAAGAGGACATTTTCTTCTTCAATGATACGCATCAAGAATGGACGCATGCAAAATGCAACCAAGCAATTTCCAACTCCAGGACTGGGAAGGACATATTATCTTAAAATTCATACACTTTTCTCCCCAGAGTGCTCTACATACTTTGATTGGCAGACTATAGGATTTGTTCATAAAAATATCTCAAAGCTTAGTCAATGGAACAGTGGATCAACACAAGACCTAAGCTTGGTGTGGTTAGTAGATTAATCATTAAGGGCACTCTTAAAGTAATGATAGCTTGATCATGGTCAATTACACATTAGACATGGACAATAATACAGTTTTTTTGACTTTTGATTATTTTACGCTTTTATGCTTTATTTCACTTTAGTGTATTTCTCGGTCTATCCCACATTCATAAAGTGGATTGACTCAACTAGCATGTAGTCATTGATAAGGAGGCTTTCTCTGGCATGGCTGAGATCACTTTTTGAACTTGATACATTTTTTTAGCACCCATTTTCCTTCTCATGTTACAATGGTCTTGATTCCCATAGCAATGAGCATAAATTGCTTGATTTTGTCTGCATGTTCCAATTTTGATGGACTGTCTCGTAACATGCTTGAAGGATAGCTTTTTCTTGTCAGGCGTCAATTGTATTATATCTGTGAATCAAAAAATGCAAATGGAGTAGTGGGCTTATAGTATTTAAATTTTAGATATCCCCTACGCATAATGGCATTCATGCTTAAGATTTAAAACTACTTATTCTTAACCCATTTGATTCGAATGGGTATTCTATGTACCTTGTCTTCATTTAAATTTTAAATTACTTGTTCACTTGGTTTAAAGGGAGCTACCCCTACTTTATTTATGGGAGCATGTTTTGTTTAACTTTTTGGATAGCTTGAAAGTTTGAAGTAAGGCTGAAGGTCCTACATGACAGAGTGCACAACAGGGGAGAGGAGAATGGGAAAACTTATATCATTCTTTTCCTTGTTTCACAGGTTCTATTACATTCTGCTTTTTGACAGGAGCTAACAATGGGCTTATTCAAGTACATGAAATTGTGTTAATGTCTAGCCTTAATATCTTTGAAACTTTTAGTGGTTTGTTTGTTGCTTGTTCACAGGATTTTGTTGAGTTTGAAATTAGTCTCTTGAATGCTTATGGTTCTCATATCATGCATATATCGATAGATCGATAGATCCAGTTCTATTATTATAATCATTATTGTTTTCTTTATATATTTGGTGGTTTCAGGAAAGATATTTTATTTCCTTTCACTTTGTGGCATGATTTCGACATCTTTACCTTTTAGAATATAGTAAAATATTTTTCTTATTATAGATTTTTCTTGGAAAAGAATTATTGAGAGTTAGGTGCAAATGCACAATGTTGTGTAGCATTAATGTGATAAATATGGGATAGTGCAAATCATAGTTTTGAAGATTAGTCTAAGTTGACTCGTACCTAATCAACTCAGTCAAGTTGATTGTTGGTTGAATGGCTAATTGTTGGTTCAATGGACAGAAGGTCTTGCAGGCACAAATACCAAAGGGAAAAATGGAGCCCATCATGGGGTACTCTTTGTAATTCTCCACCATTGCTACCTTTCCTCAAACTCCTCTCCAACCTCAATATCAGTGCTAGTAGTAGCATGACAAACAACACTACGCTTAGCAGAACTAGAAGAACGTGTTTTCCAAACTACAGGAGAACTACTTCCCTCACGAGTCACCATGTGCCATGCTTGGTCTCGGTGGTTCTCTTCCTTCTACTCCTGGTTCAATTACCATATCTTCATTGGAACCAACACTCCGAACTCCACTAGACAACGATTCACCATTTTGTAGTAGTGATTCGCCATTTGTACTGGTGATTCGCCATGATTTTACATGATAATATAATCTCGTGAGAGATCCGCCAAAAAATTATATATACATATTATATTATTAATAAAATCGCCTTCCATTTTTCCTATGTATCATGGGGATTCGCCTATTTTATATATATATAAATTTAGGGGGGTTCTTAAAATTATCCCTGCTTCCCTTCCCTCAAAAGTATTCCAGTATTCAAAACCTTTAGTGAAAAAGGCTCAGAGCATTTCTCTGAATTTTGTTGGGACCAGACCCATGACTTTATGACTGATTGGTATTAAAAT
Source organism: Pinus albicaulis (assembly GCA_034641835.2). Classification (NCBI taxonomy): domain Eukaryota; kingdom Viridiplantae; phylum Streptophyta; class Pinopsida; order Pinales; family Pinaceae; genus Pinus; species Pinus albicaulis. Next base: position 52,270 of record JAXQQM020071658.1, read on the forward strand.
ATTGGAATCCCCTTCATAAAAAAACCCTTCCCTTTCATAAGAAGCCATTTTTCCCCTTCATCATTCATTTTACCCTAATAAAACCCCTTTTCCTAGACACAATTTACCTAGGAAAAGTAAAACCCTTTTGACTAATTCTCTTTTTATACAAAAACACTCAAAAAACCCACAAAAATGCTTTTAGCCTAAGTATAAATGTTAAAGTGATGATATTTGGACTTACAATGAAGAAATTCAATCTAAAAGTCATATGTTACACTATGCTTAGTATATTTTTTCATTCATGCTCTTTGATTTCATATTAACACTAATATAATGTATTAACTCCCTATTTACCCTTTAGCTTGTATTAATATAATTACCACATATATTCAATACCCCATCCCATATTTTTAACTATAACCTATAGTTTCTTTCTGCATATGTTCTACATGTCGGACCCACTATACATTATACCGGCAACCCTTTGTAAATAAACATAACCCAACTATGTATTAAACATTAAATTAATACATAGTTAATACCCCGCATCATTAAAAATACCCGTGCCCCATGCCTTATTGACCAAAAACTTCATCATATAGTTCGCACGATCCGATCTTCACTCGATAGATCTGACGGCTAAAATATTATTTCGCACATTTCAATCTGCAATGTTTAATCGACCCTAACCCTTCTGAAAAAAGGTTTTTTTTGTGCTTTCTCTCCCCTCCACGTGTCTAAATGCTATTCGGTCGCATCCGCCAAACAAATTCCGCTTACCACCTTTGCCTATTGCGAAAAACACTGGTGGTTTTTTCCCTCGTATGTGCCAAACCATCTGTTTATTTGAAAATACCACCATTAAATTCATTTTAATGTTAAAATAAAAAACAAATAAACCCAACTGCATGCACCATTTTTCGCCATTTCAGTTAGAATTTGTGCAGATAAAGAGCTGTTAACCCAAAAATAATGCTGCAAACTCCAGTTTAAGCCTAAATTGGAATTAACTCACCAAATTGTTGCTAAGAACCTCAGAAAACATTGTCTGTCGCAGAGAAACCCTCCTTGTAGACCTCTATTTCATTAACAAATTGTTTTATTTTTGCGGGTTATTCTCAGAATATGAAATTGGGCCAACAGTTTCAATACTAGTTTAAAAACTTGTTTGCTTTAAATTATCAAATTTTAATTCAAAAAAATTCATTGAAAAAAAAATTTGTATACAAAGAAATGATAAAATCAAAGTTGAAGAGAGATCAGAGAGATAAAATTGCACAGTGAAGGGTAAAAGTGAAAAGGTGACAGAGCATTCAAGGTAAAATAGTAAAAGTAAAAGACGGAGGTAGTAAATGGTAAATAGAGATGAAAAATCTTTCACCCAAAAAAAATAATTTTATCCAAAGTAAAATTCAAAATAGTTAAAAGAACAATAAGGTTAAAATATGAAAACACAGCAAGAAGGGACATTTTTGTAGAAATTTTCGGTTTAAGCCATAGTTTTGCAGAAAATATTGTGTCCAATCCAAGATGAATTTTGGAAAACTGAAGGAGGTTTATGTTCCTATGATTTCCACCTACTAAAACCTCTCTCACGTTCCTAACAGCCATTATGGGTTTGGAAATATTAAACAATATTTGACAACATTTTTTACAAAAAAATCTTGTTTAGTCATCATTTTGGAGAGAATATTGTGGCCAATCATAAATGAATCCTACAAAAATGGAGGCAATTTTTGTTTCTAGGAGACCCATATACAAAAACCTATCTCACTTTGTACACAAGTATTACATAATGATAGATACATGCACATCTTCACAGCCTAGTTTTCAGACTGTGCAAAGTTCTGTTTTAGACATATGTTTACAGAAGTATATTGTGAACAACTGGAGTGGAATTTTGGGAAACTGAGAGAGTTTATCTCAGTAACATATTTATCTACAAAAACCTCTTTCACTTATTACATATCTATTTCATATTTAGATATAAAAAGGTATCATTGGACCCCAAGTTTGCATAATTTTTGGAGCAAAATTCACAAAGGAAGGAGACAGTTAGTGACTTGGATGCCTCATCATCAACTAAGAGTTGATATCAAATTCGAATTCTCATATTTGTCACCATCAATCCATAAGTATAGTGCCAAATAGATTCATTAGTTTTGATTTTCCTTTATTTAAGTTCTATTTATATAATACAGTTTGAGATATTTGTAAACCAATCTTGATATTTTTTCAAGATATTCTCGTTTAAAATTTGTATAAATACTTCATCAGTTGAAGTATTGAGGGTGGAATAAATTGCTGAAGTTTTCTATAGTCATTTTTTCTATACTTGAAGGGTTTCTTGTAGCAAGTTCAAGTAGCAGACTAGATCAAAACCATAGAGCATCATATTTCAGGATTCATGTGATAATCCATTGAAGTGAAGTACTCTCTATTGTCATTGTTTATCTTCTTATTTTTTACATACATACATATATATGTTCTAAATTTGAATGATAAATTAGGAATATTATTACATAATTTTTTAAAAGCACTCTGCCTTTAACTATTTATCATTTATATTTTTTCTGTTGATTTCCCGAATAGGGTATCTTGAATTGCTCCCTCTTTCGAATGACCCCTTTCTTCTCCTTCCTTATCCGGATCAAACAATTCTTAACTGATCTTTATCCCGATTAATCCACTTCACCAATCAGCCTTCAAAGATCTTTAGTGACTTGTCTATCTTTCCCTGAAAATATTTGTCTTTTGATCTTGATCTTGAGTTGTTTGCTTGACATGTTGACTAATTTTTCCCAATAGAAAACCAGACCTATTACTATCCATCTCATTAAGTGATATTTCTCACCAACCAAACGAAATTTTAAAACAAAATTTCCCTTATAACTACCCTAAAATCATATATAAAAACAAAGTTAAATCTTATAGAGAGAGCCCTCTCTGAACCCTAGGAAGGCTAGATCCTAGAGTTTAAAAGTAGGTCTATGGTTACCTCGGTGAGTTCTTTCTTTAACCTTGAGAAATTACTGAGTGATAACATATTGGCAACCATACTGGGGATGACTAATATTTTCTTTAGAAATATTTTACAAGTTCAGATCTGATCTATGATGGTGGACAGTGATCAGACACACAAAGGTTAAAATCATCCACCTGGTGACTCCAAATCAATTTCACAATCAAGACTCCACTGGAGGAATGAACCTGAAAGAACAAAATGGAAAGATCAGGCTTTTAACTTGGATTAAAATCCAAGACATCATGTTCTTTATCATTAATAATTTTTTTAAATGTATATTGTATTATATAGAGTATTTTAGATTATTTTTTAATTATTTTCCTTTAAATATTGTAAATACTAATTCTCCTAATCCCTTTGAGAAGCTTTCTTCTGAATCTTATGATGATTATTTTTCCATTAAGAAGCCTAAAATAGTCAATATTGATCTTAAAATCCCTGTGCATATTCATGTACCTTGTAAAGTTCTTGACAGATATAAGACCCTCATTTTACCTCCTATACTCCATGATTTCCCTGATAACTATTACAAATTTCTTCCCAGGTTTGATGGAGAAAATAATAACATCACTACCCAAAAACATATTCAAGGTTTTGAGAATTATCTGGACCTATTTAAGATTTATGAAGATGATGTTAGAATTATACTTTTTTCTCTTTCTTTGCAAAATAGAATAAAGAGTTGGTTCAAGAATCTACCTAATGCAAGCATCCCAAATTTCCAACAGTTTGTCAAACTTTTTCTTGCAAGATGGATAATTAAAGTCAATATTTTTGTGATCATAGAAGAATATAATCAGTTAAAAAGACATACAAAAGAAACAATACAACAATTTTCTTCCATATTTAATCAAGTTTATTATTCAATGCCAAAAAATATAATACCTCCTCATGATTCAGGTCTCTTGCATTATCCAAGTGCCTTTGATCCAGAAATAGAATTTCAGCTAAGAGAAAGAGATCTAGGAACACTTGTACAGATGCAAAATATTGCAATTGATGTAGAAGTTAATTTTCAAATAAGAAAGGAAAAGTTGAAAGTAGAAGAAGAAAAGAAAAACAATACAGAGGTAAAACTCAGTTGTTTGGTAAGAAAAATAGAAGAAATCATATAGAAGATCACTATCAAAGATGAATTTTTTATTCAAAATCACCATGAATAAATAGAATAGGTTGATATCCATGAACAAACTCTTGCTAATTCCAATTATCATAGATCAGAAAATGGATTTACAAATCAATATGTGGAAGAGGAATCTATCGATTTAATGTGTATGTTTTATGACATTCCTTCATTTGATGATTTGCCTAAATATGATAATTATGATGATAGTTATGTTCTCCAAACTCAAGCTAAATTTATAGAGAAATCAGAAGCTAGTTTGGAGGATGAAGAAATGTAGTTTCAGCACATTGAAGATAGTAATCGGCTATTGCAAATAAGTTATGAGAGTAATGAAGAAAGAGTACAAAATTTGGAAATAAGTAAAGGTCAATTACATCTTTGTTTTTCTTCATTTCAGTTTATTAGAGACAAATTTAATGTAATCAAGAATCATCATCCTTTAGAGATTGTTACGGACAACAAAGAAGATAATGAAACTCTTGATCAAGATTTTTTAGTTTCACAATTGCATTTATCAGTTCCCATTGAAATACATGATCAAATAACACAAGAGAATTCAATACCACTATTTTTTGAATCATTTCAGCTTTTAAAGGAAATGTGGTATAACATCATTAAAGAAAAGGATGAGCAACTTGTTGAAGTTTATGAAGTCCCATGGAATTCCATATCCAATAGATTGCAGCCATCCTCATAAGTTTTTCATGATCCAATAGTATATATGTTGGATAATGCATGCATTCAAAGCCTTTCTCCATTAACTAACTATGAGTTTTAGAATCAAGATGATAAAGGTTTCAGTAGTCAAACATTACAATCAGTAGGTATATCATCACAAATCTTATCTGAAAGTTTGTAGGGAGATAAATACGAAAATAAAATTTCTCTTTCATGGCATGGAGGCCATCCAAAACAGATGTACAGTTGTTTAGATCAGTGAAAAATTAGTGTATATATCTTGGAAGATCCTTTTGAAAAGTTTCTAGATTCAACAAAGGAAATCAAGTATTTCCTTATCCTCTCATTTGTTGATAAGTTTATAATAGGTTGCAGAAGAAAAGTTTTAATAATCAACAAGAAAATGCAAGTATTTCCTTATCCTCTCATTTGTTGACAAGTTTATAATAGGTTGCAGAAGAAAAGTTTTAATAATCAACAAGAAAATGCAACAAAATCTATCAAAGTACATAATTCTTGAATGGTTTCATTGGTTGTTTCATTTTACCTAACTAGAAGTTGGACAGTTGATTAGAGTAAGTAGGTAGGATTTTAGTTTATTTCAATTTTCAGTTTTCAGCTAGTTTTGAAATAATTCATTAAGATTTGAAGCTAAGGAAAAGGCCCTAAGATATTTATGATTTAGTAGTTTGGTTTGAGGGTTGCAGCACCTTTTAGTCTCAGATCGGATTTCAGTTTACAGAAAAGGGTGTAAATTTCAGTTCAAGAGTTTTAGTCACAGAGATTTAATAACAAAGAAAATGCATGTTTGGGATTAGACCAATGGATTAGGCTACTAGTCGACGGTGTTCTTGACATCTCACAAGGAGATGCCATCCCCATGTGAAGTTGTTGTTAGGATCCTATGAATATAGGATTCATAATTTTGAATTTACTCTGTTAAAATCTTGAAATTTTGTACATACCTTTGTTTTCTGCAAATGTATTCCCAAATTAAAAAATGAAAAGAGGGTATGTCCTAAAAGAAAAATCAAAGGAAAAAAATAAACAAAGGTCAAAAGAATATTAAATATGAAACCCATCAAAAATAGATCACGAAAGTGATGCAAGTTGAAATTCCACTACTATTTACATTTCACTACAAATAAATGATTATGTGTAGCTTGTTCAAAATGCCATAATCCATGATGAGTTAAATAGTTTAATCTTAAAATTTTCATGCTTTAAATTTCATGTTTATAGATAAATAATAAATATTTTTTCAAACAATTTAAACTTGAAAAATCAGTAGATAGTTAGAGAATAAATGAGGAGCTCAACAGTTTAATCCGAGCCCTCGGATGAAATAAGGTTAGAATTAGATAGTTTCCTGCTTTAAAAAGAAAAATGGATTTAGGGTTGCAAGATCAAATGCGCCCATACAAATGAAGTAAAAAATGTTAGAATAATGATGGGTAGGTAGAAAGAAGTTGCACAAGGCATGTAATAAAACATCAGCGAGAAAATTACTAACTTACCTTCCTCCAAAAGTATTCCAGTATTCAAAACCTTCAGTGAAAAATGCTCAGAGCATTTCTCTAAGTTTTGTTGGGACTAGACCCACAGCTTTATGACTGATTGGTACTAAAATATTGGAATCCCCTTCATAAGAAGCCCTTTTTCCCCTTCATCATTCATTTTACCCTAATAAAACCCCTTTTCCTAAACAAAATTTACCTAGGAAAAGTAAAACCCTTTTGACTAATTCCCTTTTTATACAAAACACTCAAAAACCCATAGAAATGCTTTTAGCCTAAGTATAAATGTGAAAGGGGTGATATTTGGACTTACAATGAAGAAATTCAATCTAAAAGTCATATTTTACACTATACTTAGTCTATTTTTTCATTCCTACTCATTCATTTCATATTAACACTAATATAATGTATTAACTCCCTATTTACCCTTTATCCCATAATAATATAATTCCCGCATATATTAACTACCCCAACCCATATTTTTAACTATAACCTATAGTTTCATTCCGCACATGTACTACATATCGAACCCACTATACATTATACCCGAAACCCTTTGTAAATAAACATAACCCAACTGTGTATTAAACATTAAATTAATACATAGATAATACCCCGCATCATTAAAAATACCCAAGCCCCACGCCTTATTGACCAACAACTTCATCATATAGTCTGCACTGTCTGATCTTCACCCGACAAATATAACAGCTAAGATCTCATTTCGCACATTTCAATGCGCAATGTTTGATCGACCTTGACCCTTGCGAAAAAGTTTTTTTTCGTGCTTTCTCTCCCCTCGACGGATCTAAAGGCTATTCGATCGCATTCACCAAACAAATTCTGCTTACTACATTTGCCTATTGCAAAAAACACTGGCGGTTTTTTTTCCCTCCTACACGCCAAACCATTCGTTTATTTGACAAGACCACCATTAAACTCATTTTAATGTTAAAATAAAAAACAAATAAACCCGCCCTCCTGCACCATTTTTTCACCATTTCAGTTATAATTTGTGCACATAAAGAGATGTTAACCCAAAAATAATGCTTCCAACTCCAGTTTAAGCCTAAATTAGAACTAATATCACCAAATTGCTACTAAGAACCTCCAAAAATCTCCGTTCTCCTAGAGAAACCCTCCTTGCATACCTCTGTTTCATTAACAAATTCTTTGACTTTTGCAGGTTATTCTCATAATATGAAATTGGGCTGACAATTTCAATACTAGTTGACAAAATTTTTTGCTCCAAATCCTCAGATTTTAATTCAAAAAACTTCATTAAACAAACATTTTGTATACAAATAAAGGATTAAATCAAAGTCGGAGAGAGATCAGAGAGATAAAATTGCACAGTGAAGGGTAAAAGTGAAAAGGTGACAGAGTAGTCAAGGTAAAACAATAAAAGTAAAATACAAAGGCAATAAATGGTAAACAGAGATGAAAACACTTTCACCAAAAACAATTAATTTTATTAGAAGTAAAAGTCAAAACAGTTAAAAGAACAATAAGGTTAAAAGATGAAAACAGAGCAAGAAGGGGCATTTTTGCAGAAATTTCTTGTTTAAGTCATAGTTTTGCAGAAAATATTATGGCCAATCCAAGATGAATTTTGCAAAACTCAAGGCAGTTTATGTTCCTAAGATGTCCACCTACAAAAACCTCTCTCACTTTTCTAACATCCATTATGGATTTGGAAATATTAAACAATATTTGACAACACTGTTTACAAAAAAATCCTCTTTAGCCATCATTTTTTAGAGAAGATTACGGTCAATCAGAAATGAATCTTACAAAAATGTAAGAGGTTTGTGTTCTTAGGAGACCCATATATAAAAAATTATCTCATTTGGTACACATGTATTACATAATGAGAGATACATGCAGATCTTCACAACCTATTTTTCAGACTATGCAAAGTTCTATTTTATACATGTTTACAGAAGCATATTGTGAACAACTAGAGAGGAATTGTGAGAAACTGAGAGAGGTTTACATCAGTAACATCTTTATCGACAAAAACCTCTTTCAATTTTTACATATATATTTCAGATTGAGATATAAAAAGGTACCATTGAACCCCAAGTTTGCAGAATTTCTAGAGTAAAATGCACAAAGGAAGGAGATAGTTAGTGACTTGGATGCCTTATCATCAACTAAGAGTTGATATCAAATTTGAATTATCTTCTTTGTCACCATCAATCCATAAGTATAGTGCCAAATAGATTCATTAGTTTTGAGTGTCCTTTATTTAAGTTATATTTCTATAATACAGTTTGAGATATTTATAAACCAATCTTGACATTTGTTTCAAGATATTTTAATTTAAAATTTGTATAAATACTTCATCAGTTGAAGTATTAAGGGTGGAATAAATTGATAAAGTTTTCTATATTCTTTTTTGTTGTACCTGAAGGTTTTCTTGTAGCAATTTCAAGTAGGATACTGGATCAAAACCATAGAGCATCATATTTCAAGATTGATGTGTTGAGCCATTGAAGTGAAGTACTCTCTACTGTCATTGTTTATCTTGCTATGTTTTACATACATCCATATATGTGCTCTAAATTTGAATGATAAATCAAGAATATTATTACAGAATTTGTTAAAAGCACTTTGTCTTTAACTATTTATCATTTATATGTTTTCTGCTGATTTTCAGGGTAGGGAATCCTTAATTGCTCCCTCTTTCGAATGACCTCTTTCTTCTCCTTCCTTATCTGGATCAAATAATTCTTAACTTCTCTTTATCCTGATTAATCCACTTCACCAATCAACCTTCAAATATCTTTAGTGACATGTCTATATTTCCCTGAAAATATTTGTCTTTTGATCTTGATATTGAGCTATCTGCTTGACATATTGACTCCTTTTGCCCAATGGAAAACCGGATCTATTACTATCCATATCATTAAGTGATTTTTCCCACCAACCAAACCAAATTTTAAAACCAAATTTCCCTTATAACTAGCCTAAAATCATATATAAAAACAAAGTTAAATATTATAGAGAGAGCCCTCTCTGAACCCTAGGAAGGCTAGATCCTAGAGTTTAGAAGTAGGTATGTGGTTACCTCGGAGATTTATTTCTTTAACTTTGAGAAATTACTGAGTGATATCCGAATCAAAGATCTTTAGTGACTTTTCTATCTTGCCCTAAAAATATTTTTCTTTTAACCTTGATCTTGAGCTGTCCGCTTGACACATTGACTCCATATGCCCAATGGAAACTAGACCTACTACTATCCATCTCAGTAAGTGATTTTTCCCAACAACAAAACCATATCTCAAAACCAAATTTTCCTTTATAAATAGCCTAAAATAATATTTAAAAACAAAGTTAAATCTTGTAGAGAGAGCCCTCTCTGAACCCTAGGAAGGCTAGATCCTAGAGTTTAAAACTAGGTTTGTGGTTACCTTGGAATATTTCTTTCTTTAACCTTGAGAAATTACTGAGTGATAACAATAATTATTTAATTCTTGTTACAATTTGATGGTGTGTTCATTTCATTTGAGTATGTGTTTCAATATTTTTTGAGAGAATGGTTTCCAAGAGTGTTATTCTTTTCTGACTAAGAGTGAAAGTGTGACAGAGTGGTTTTATTCTATATTATGGTTTAATTTCTTGAGAGTGTAACATCCAGAGTGTTGAATTGCCGAGAGTGTGATTACAATGATTGATTTTGAGATTCATTTTCACTAGTCATCATTTCCACTTGCATATATTTTGCGTAACAACATTGCAATAACAAAACTTATTTGTATTGACAATTAATGTGAAGAGTTGGAACTATTGCTCTAAAATAAAAGGATAATTGTTTTTCCCAAAAATAAGTTGAAGAAAAACCTATGCACAACTTTCACATAATGTAAGTTGAAGAAGAACTTGGAATGTTGTATGAAATCTGAAGAAAAATTATTTAAGGGTCAAAGTAAATATATAATAATTCAAAAGTGTGTAATATAATTAAATGAACACTCTACAATTTGAATCAACTAGATTGGAAAATAAATGAAGTATGAACGTGCATTTTAGTGAAGCTATGATTAAAATTTGAAAGTACTTTTTTACTCATAATTAACATTAATTGTTTACATATAAATTTATGTTGTGCAAGAATATGCCAAATTGAATCAATTTCATAGGGTTAAATTCAAGGTTTGTGTTCGTCAAATAAATGCACACCATGACCTATATTTAATTGATTGTGAGATAATGCTCATTTTTTATGAAACTAGACACAAAACAAAAGAAAGGATAGATTAACAACTTGAAAATATGGCTCTTCAAGAGGAAACCTCCTTTACATCACATAAATGAACAGTTCTTGGATGATACAAATGAAAATACATCCTTGGTATATATAGGATCCTACAGGGTTATAGCATAATAAGTAGTATACCTAGGGTGGATAATATGGGGTACAAAGGGAGGTACCCAAGGGAATAATGTAATGTAATAATGTGAATATCATAAAAAATGGGCCATAGCTAATAAATAAAGTAGTTAACCCAAATTATGCAAGGGACCATAAGTAGTTAGGGAATAATGTGATAAGCCCATGGTATTGGATTTATGGTATTGGGAAACCCATGGTAAATACCCATGGTATTATATGTATAAAGCCTATATAGGGGCTAGAGACTCCCCATTGAGATATGTCAAGTATTTTTTGTATTAACGCGCATATGGTTTGTGGAGTGATTTCCTTCCTTAAAGAGTAGTTGTATGATGTTTCCCTACCTCAAGGGTTTTTCTGAATATATTAATAAAGAAAAAAATGTTGAGATTTGCAACAAGAAACAATGAAATTGGCATCCAGAAACAACATGACAGCACACACACTAGTGTGGGATCACATGTCATGTAGTGATGGGTCCTAGAAATACATTAGTGTGCAAGCCAATCTATTTAATAAATTGGAAATGTGTCTAATTTAACTACCCCTTAATTAAATTGGACAATAAATTGTAGTTATCCCATAATCACTTGTAATAGTTAACTGAGTGTGATAGACTCAATTAGCTCATGAATTTCAAGTTTGGGGTGGTTGGTGAGGCATGCAAAGTGATTCTATTAGTTTTTTAGTCCAATTTGAATTTAGTGTATTAGTTTAATGCATGAGAAATTAGTTAACTCAATTAAGTGAGTTAAAATCAGTTTAACTAGTTGTAACTGATTGTTGCACTAGTCAGAGGTCAAGTGAATTAAATCAGATTTAATTCACATCCAGTGATCTGTCAAGTGACTAATGATTTACTATTAATAGCTGCATGCATTTAAGTTTTGATGAAGACCCAGTTGAGACAAAGGTTAAAGGAAAGTTAACTATCATTTGTATTTTTAGAAAACTACCAATATGCAATTAAAACACCAAATTATTGCCCATGATGTTTGCGAATTCAAGGAAGGATGAAATTACTAAGGAATAGGGATTTCATTCCTCATGAATTATGTGAGCAAGGCAAGCTGAAGACAGGTTGAGAATTGGCTAAGTATTGGCCCAATTTTGTCTAGATCGGAGTGAGACAGTCAAGAGAGTGCAGCAGATTCTTGTGAGCAAGAATGCATTGTATTTATAAATACCTCTAATACCACAAATATTTATAAATACCTCTAATACCACAAAAAATTAATATAAGTAATTTTAACTAAATAATAATAAATACCCCCCTCTAATGTTAATAAATAAATAACTCCACTTTATTACAAAAATCTTGAATTATTTCTTATTTCTTATTATAATTTAGGTTAGTTACTAGCCATCTTAAAATATACCTATCAAAATAACCTTAAATTTCCTTTTAAAATATTTAAATCCACTAATATTTAGCATTAATAAAAAATTTAATAAAACTAATTCTAAAATAATAACAATTAGGACATTATAACAAAAATAAAAATAAAAAAATCAATAAAGAATAATATAAAATGTGTCATAATTAAAATTAGAATTGAATTTGATAAATTAAATTAAATAATAAACTAATAAAAATTAAAAATTAAGAACTGGTCGGCTCTCTCATCTCTTCCTTTCCTCTATTTATTTCCCCAATCTCTTCTCTTCTTAGCAGGTTTGTCTTGATGATGAATCTTGATTTAGACTTGAAACGTCGACTAAAAATGAAGACTATGGATATTCCAAATGTTACATCTCAAAATGCATTGTATTTTTTCATGATTCCTTGGTTCATTATACAATAGAGATAGAGGGGTTTTGAGCAGCAATCTTTCCCTAGGAAAAATATCTGTGTTGTGGATTGATTTTCTTCTTTATTTTACTTCGTGTGATTGCACAATCATGTTTAATTTCTGCATAATTAATAGGAGAAGGATTCATTATCTTTCTCTAGTATATTGCATGATCAGATTGAATCCATTGGAATACATATTGTTTGTATAATCTCTACATGGTATCGGAGCACCAAAAATCACAATAGTGAAGAATAAACTGAGTTTTGTTGAACACTATTCAAACTTGCAGATACTTTCGTTAGTGCGACAAGAAGATCAAGATGATTTTCAATGGCTTAAGATTGGAATATGCACTTGAGGAAATTTATAATTATATTGCATGGAAATATAGAATGGAGGCAGTGCTGGAGGACAACGGGTTGAAATAATTCATTGATAATGATATTCCCAAGCCCGCAACAGCAGACGCCGCTCTTCTTAATGCTTGGAAAAATAAGGTAGCAAGGGCGAGGAGGATATTATTAGAGGGAGTTTGAGATCACATTATCTCGAGTCTCCATGGCAAGGTGAATCCACATGCAATGTGGAAGGCCTTGACATATCTGTTTCAGAACAAAAATCTCCAAAGGAATTTGGCATTGAAGGAAAAGCTCAGGAAAATCAAGGAGGAGGGTGAGATGGTACCAACATACTTGGAAAATTTTACTCAATGTTGATATGAGCTTGGAGGAGTTCGTGTGACCGTAGCAGATGATGACTTGGTAAGCCTAGCACTTCTAGGCCTTCCCAAGAGCTGGCATAGTTATCAAGAATCTGTCAATGGTAGGGAGAAGTTACCAGATTGGGGGAGACTTTGGTCAGATTTGGTACAGGAATAATTCAGGCGGAGTACGAGGGATGGATCCTCATCCAAGACTAATGATGAGGAATATTGTTCCTTGTCTAGTAAGGCAAAGAAGGCCAAGGGAAAGAAATCACAAGGCACAGCGGGCAAGCAATACTTGTCCAAGATTATATGCTTTCACTGTCATGAACATGGGCACTATGCTACAAATTGTCCATAGAAGAAGGAAAGAAAGATGGAGCCTGCAGTTCCAATAGGTGAAGCATTGGCTTCACAGTTCAAGCTTGATTTTACTCTCATTGCATGCATGTCCAACACAATAATGGGATGCATGTGGTATTTAGACAGTGATGCCTCATTCCATATGATGGGGAATAAAGATCTCCTTAGTGACTTGGAGGATAAGGACCTCCAACAGAGCATATATTTTGGAGATGACAAGAGGTATAGCGCTACCAGCATAGGTGTAGTTACCTTTCAAAAGGACAATGGCTCCCATCTCAGACTAGCAGATGTTTTGCATGTTCTAGGCCTATGGAAGAATATTTTCTCTATAGCAGTATTGGAAGAATGTGGTTATGAAGTAATGTTTAGAAAAGGAAAATTTTTCCTTAAACACATAGCCATGGGACAAGTGAAGTAGATTGGTGTAAGATTCAAGAACCTGTATGCTCTTGAGTTTGACGATGCATGCTAGGCTTTGAGGAGAAAAGCAGTGGTTAATGACTTGGTGGTTGAGAGGGAGCAATTATCTCTCAACATGCAGCCTTAGAAGCAGTCTTAGAAGGTTTTGGAGTAGCCACAATTAGAGAAGCAGTGAGGAGACTGAGTGGAAGATTCCACTCAAGCAAAGACCTCCAGGAGGGGGAAATTTTGAGCCAAAAGGGCAGAGGGAGTACATGCAACTATACCTCCAGGTGTCAGGTGGGGTGATGTGCAGAATTAATCCCAAGAAGAAATTTGGGCAGGGTTCATTAAGATGGTCTGTCTCATGGATCGAACCTAGCTACGAGGAGCCCACAGTACAAAAATAGCAGGATCACTTAGATTGATGCGTTTAGATATCAGGAAGACATAAATCAGAGTGATAGGTGCTAGATATTGGAGCACAGTTCAGAGTTGGCAGTAATGCAAAGTGCATAGATGCAGATGTCAACAACGCAAAGAGTCCAGTAGCTAGCAGCAGTCAAAATACATTGATGGTAGATGCATTATACTGATTAAGTTGTTTGGAGGCTATTCAGTTTCAGAAGAGTTACATGTGCGAACAACACTAGAGAAGTGTTGCGTGCAAGAGTTGCACGTGTGAACAACACTAGACAAGTGTTGCATGAAAGAGTTGCATGTTTCATGCAAGAACATTCCAAAGGTACCAGATCGGGATAGATTGATTCCTTTCTTGTTGAGAGGGAGTTTTGAAATTTGCAACAAGAAACAATGAAATTGGCATCTAGAAACAACATGACAGCACACACACTAGTGTGGGATCACAGGTCATGTAGTGATGGGTCCTAGCGATACATTAGTGTGGAAGCCAATTTATTTAATTAATTGGAAATGTGTCTGATTTAATTATCCCTTAATTAAATTGGACAATAAATTGTAATCTTATCTCATAATCACTTGTAATAGTTAAGTGAGTGTGATAGACTCAATTAGCTCATGAATTTCAAGTTGAGGGTTGTTGTTGAGGCATGCTGAGTGATTCTATTAGTTTTTGAGTCCAAGTTGCAGTTAGTGTATTAGTTTAATGCATGAGAAATTAGTTAACTCAATTAAGTGAGTTAAAATCAGTTTAACTAGTTGTAACTGATTGTTGCACTAGTGAGAGGTCAAGTGAATTAAATCAGAATTAATTCACATGTAGTGATATGTCAAGTGACTCATGATTTACTATTAATAGTTGCATGCATGTCAGTTCTGACGAGGACCTAGTTGAGACAAAGGTTAAAGGGAAGTTAACTATCAGTTGTATTTTTAGCTAACTACCCAGATGTAGTTAAAAAACCATAGGATTTCCCATGATGTTTGCGCATTCAAGGAAGGCTGAAATTCCTAAGGAATAGGGATTTCATTCCTCATGAATTGCATGAGAAAGGCAGGCTGAAGACAGGTTGAGAATTGGCTAAGTGTTGGCCCCATTTTGTCTGGATCTGTGTGAGACAATCAGGAGAGTGCAACATATTCTTGTGAGCAAGAATGTATTTTATTGTTTCATGATTCCTTGGTTGATTATACAATAGAGATAGAGGGGTTTTGAGCAGCAATATTTCCCCACGAAAAATATCTGTGTTGTGGATTGATTTCTTCTTTCTTTCACTTGGTGTGATTATGTGATCGTGTTTAATTTCCGCATAATTAATTGTAGAAGGATTCAATATCTTTCTCTAGTATATTGCATGATCAGATTGAATCCATTGGAATATATATTGTTTGTATAATTTCTACAAAAATTCTACATTATTTGTGTATTAGCTCTTGGGTTTGTTTTATCAAAGAAATTATTATAATTATGGGCCAGTTACATTACAAGTGGTATCATAGCCCTTTCCTGGGGAAAAAAAAGACAATTTTTTTGTTTCATTTTTTGCATGATTTTTTTGGGAAACAAATTTTTAAATCATGTCTGAAACTTTGGGTGAAAAATTTGTAAAAAAAACTACATATATGAATTCCTTGCAAAAAAAAACCCAAATATAAATTTTTCTGACTACAATTTGTGGACGGTGGCTCTCCAGTCATTTTTTTGCAGTTTTTGTGCAGAATTTTAGAAACATAATTGTATATCTGAGCTCCTCTTGAAAAAACACCTAATTTAAAAAAAAAGGTCGAATCGGAGTCTGGATAAGGGATATATCATTGATTCAAAATCAACTCTTTTTTTAGAAATTTTTGTGACAACGAGATAGTTGCAGTGCATATATGAGTTCTACAGTGCCTAGATCCGGATTTCAATCACACAAGAAGACAAAGAATTATCACTCCATTTTTTTAAATATACTATGATAAGGATTCTAAGCTATAATTAATGAGTTGTGGCCATTTTAAATTTTCTGCACAAAGTAGGTAAATTTTTACAAAACCATCATTTTATTTTAAGGGTTATAACAAGATTCTTTTTACATGAAACGATGATGGTCCTAATGTTGAATAATTTATATAGTTTCAAAAGTATCAATTCCCACTACTTTGCAACGTCTACATAGGGAATAATTTGGAAGATGAGGTGGTTATATGGTGGAAGTCACTTGACACTAAGTTTTTGAAGTTATGTTCTCCTAAAGAAATTGAAAAACTCTTTTTGGATAAATGGTCTCATACTGGCAAGAAGGAAAATAAGAAACAGAAAGGGTTATTTTCTACTGGTATTTCCTTATTATAGGTTCATGGATGTATTCAGAAGAAGAAGATCACAGTGTCTATCAACCCTAGCTGCAAGCATAAATTTATCAATGTTAATGTGGTGGAAAATTTACAAGATCCAGCAAAACATATTGCAAAAACACAAGTTGATAATGAGGATGTTCAAATTTATAAATATTTGAAATTTTCTATGGATAAGTATGTGTTGCATTCTATTTTGTATACTTTAGATATGGATAATGTGGATGTTGTTTTGGAATACCCTTGGATGGAATCTATGTGTACTATCAATATTAGTGTGCATAAGAAATTCATGAAGCTCTGGTATAAAAAGAGGAAAATTACATTGTAGGATATTTCCATGAGGAACTAGGCATAGACTTTGGAGGCAGAAGCATAAAGCTCTAATGACACTAACGCATTAAATGATGATCCTTTAATGGTAGACAACCAAACACAGACATCAAACCAGGTATCAGAAAAAAAACCAAACACCACTCAGGCACCAATAATGGAGGGATTAACGAAAGATATACCATCAGTTAAAGCTTCAACATATCAAAACCTGCATCACCCAACAATATAATAACTAGCAAGGTGGCAATGAATTTTAAATAAGGACAACAACCCCTGGATGACACATAGAAAGGTGCGACAATCCACCCACAACACATCAACACAAAGGAACCACCAGAACCAACTTCCATCTCAAGTGAGCGAGGCGCCATATTGATTGAGTGTTCACCTTTATTTGGGATGGCTAGATGCATGTACATGGTACCACTAGACTACTCTTTTGAGTAGATCTTATTATTTTTGTTCTTCTCATGTTTCAAGGAACAAACATGCTTAAGGGGGATGGAATGTAGTATACCTAGGGGAGATAATATGGGGTACAGAGGGAGGTAACCAAGGGAATAATGCTATGTAATAATGTGAATATGATAAATAAATGGGCCATAGTTATTGAAATGGCACCCAAATGGGGATTCTAATTTAATTTTCCCTTAGTTAAATTGGAACAGAATTTGTAATTTCACCTCATGAAAACTTGTATTAGTTAACTGAGTTAGGAAGACTTAGTTAGCTTAGGAAATTTGACTTGAGGGTGTTATCACTCTATAATTTCCAAGATTATAAGATAAATTATAGAGGTAACTACAAAACCACTTTGGGAGTTGGGAATCTATCCCTTCCAACTCCAAAGAGGGATCTCTCTGATAGATTTAGCTTTGTTTTTTTGAATAATATTAGGCTATATATTGAGTTCAGTGTTTTTTTGTTTGATTGATATTGTTTGGTTTGTTCGTTTTATCAAATGCCTAAATTTCTATTGGGATATGGATTCAATGACTTAAACTTGGATTTTTTTCAGTTTTTATAAAGAGTTTCATATGGTAGGGTAGCCAAAATGATTGGATTCTGTAAATTTAAATGAAGTGTGAGAGAAGAGATGAAAGAAATTCCATTAAGTAAAGATCAATTGAGAATTAATTTACTTAATTTCATATGAAAACATTAAAATTATTCAAATCCAAAATCAGAGTGTGTTTTAATACAAATTATGTTCTTCAATTTTCTGTTGAATAATTTAGATCATGAATACATATGGAAAATAGGGAAAATAAAAACATAAAAAATGAGAGATGCACTTCTCCAATAGTTTGACACAAGAATCTTGTGAAAGAGTCTTCTTTACTACTGGTCAGTCCACAAAACTTGAAAATGTACAATAGCTTTCTTGGATGCAAAAATCAACCCACTATACTTCGAAATGAGAATTATATATAATTTTATTTGTTTGGAAAAATGCGAGAGGGGTGAATGGAATTATTTAGAGGCTGACTTGAAATTTTTTAATAGGAGGATCTTATTATGCATTTAATTCTTTACTTAGATTATTGCATCATTCATTCAACAGAATTTTAGTAAGAAGTAATAATAGAATAAGTCATCACATAAGAAACACACATGAACACTAGTATTTAAGGTGGAAACCCAATTTGGGAGAAAACCATCACTACTGTCGTCTCTGTCTTCAATATTTATTATAAAGAAAACTTCTTACAATTTTTGTGCTGGCGCAGACTTATACCAGCACGTAGGCACCCACCTGCAGAAGGCTACAACCTTCTCTCATTCTCCAGTCACTATTGGAAGGGAGCTCCAACCCCCTGATCTCATTTACCAACCTTTCCTGGAAGGGAGCTTCGACCCCCTGATTTTAACACTAGCTTGTACTGGCAAAAAGCTTCCACTTTCATGCTGAAGACTTCAACCCTCAGATCCACCAAATTTCTTCCATTTGTTCATCAGACTTGCGTTAGGTCTTCATTATCTCTTTGCAGATCTTCCTAGAGACTCATCATTTGTAGATCTAGAGATCTTGAACCTTCATCAACTCCATAGGTGCATCATAGATTCATATTTATCAGAAACAGAGTTCAATTATGCAGATATCTCTTAAAGAGATTTATTCATTAACAACCCCTCCGCATGCACACATTGTAGTATAGTCCTCTTCTCCTTATATAGTCTTAGCCTTTATTAATACCATGAGTCAAAACCACTCAACTGCTAATGGTATTCCTGGATGGGATCAAATAGATAATCCAGCGGGGTCTACCCAAGCCCCAAACAATTTCTCATTGTTCTATTTTCTTGTTTTGGCAATTAGATAATTAATATAAGGCTTTTTAATATCTCAATCTGAGATTGAGATATTAATTCAAATTTCTTCTTTAGTAATGACCTTCCTAAGGCATACAAAAATGCTCTTTTAATAACAACCCATGTATTAAAAAAGGAACCAATCCAAATTGGAACCCCAACCTACGCTCTTGCATACTCTCACAACACGAATCAACCCAAAGGTAATATTTATCTCCACCGTATAATATTATAGCCAAGGTTAATAAACATTTGACTCCGGGCCCCACGTATATGATCAATAGTCCAATCAAATTCTCGCGCCGTACTTTGGTTAACCTTCGCGCATCTTCATCATATGACCGCCATCGGATGGCTTCCCTTCAGATCGACGGCGCTCAAAAATATCACGCGGCCTCCTTGGTTGATCGTTAATGTGCAATTGCGCACAGTGATGGTGGTTTTGGAACTTTTCCCGATGCCACGTGTCCACTGTTCTATGGAATCGCTCCTAATTCTCAAATACCACTTTCGCTGCAAAGGTGGTGCGATAAAAACCACTTCCAGCCTTAAATCGCGTTCATTGTTCATTCGCAAGGTTTCGCCCTTCTACTCCAGGTTCCGTCTGCATACTTTTGGCAATTCGTTTCTCCGCGTTATCAGTTCATATAACCACAATACTTTTATCCAGCTCCAATGAAATTCTTACGAACTATTCGACTCGATTTTCTGCATGCATTCGATCCATCATTCGGAACATAGATAAACACCTTACTCCATAATACATAGGTTTATCACGCATTGGTTCATTGTCTACCAGTCGAGATACACAGTCGACCGTATTAACATTGGTACCTCCAACTATATACAAAGCACCATCAAACCCAACACCGGGTTTCTTAAATATCATGGATTTCAATTATCCATCGTCAGGATGCATATGGATATGCATACATACACCAAACTTATTCAACAAAAGTAGATATACATTCAATCTTATATTCTTCTTGTATAGAACTGCTGATGGATTTCTGAGATCTGCATCCTTTGTCGGAGAGTTGCCATCAAGGACAATCAATTCAATATAATAGGATACCAGAAACATATTGCCAACAATCTCCCCCTTTGGACTTGATGGCAACCATGACCAGAAATACATTCAGCAATATTCTCTCCCTTTGACATCAAGGGCAAAGGATAGATCAGGATCCTTTGTACCAACAATACCATGCTCCCCCTGAGATCATGCTGCATCTTCAAACATAATATTCAATGAAATAATAGAAATGACTTATACACTCAAGATCAAAGATTCTCAAGCATGAGATCAGACTACAGCAAATAATTAGAATTCCAACAATGCATCCTTTCCATATGACCAATGCTCCCCCTTAACATGTGCATCCAGAGATACCCAACAACACTGCAGTTGTGCTAAAGAATGCTAACCTAGAAAAAATTGTCAGAAAATACCCATACGCGGTTTTCTGTGTATAAACTTGCGTATATACGCGACTGTCCTGTAGGAAATCCGCATATCCAATTTAATCTTTTGTATTTAAGTAAATCTGATCTTTTGCATGGCAGAGACTACTCCTAGCTTTTGTCTGAGATATTCGAATGCTTCCCTGGGTAGAGGTTTGGTAAATATATCAGCAATTTGTTCTTTGGAGGGAACATACTCCAACTTCACCTTTTGTTCAAGCACTTGTTCACGTAAGAAGTGATACTTGATGGGAATGTGCTTGGTCTTGGAATGCATAACAGGATTCATTGAGATACTGATGGCACTTGTATTATCACACATAATGGAGATAGGAGGTGAACATTTGATTTGAAAGTCTTGTAAGGTTTGCATCATCCAAAGAAGTTGAGTGCAACATGATGCGGCAGCCACATATTCTGCTTCTGCTGTAGATAAGGCAATAGAGTTTGCTTCTTGCTGAACCAAGATACTAACCAAGGCCCCATATAGAATCAACCACCACTATTGCTTTTCCGATCATCAACATTTCCATCCCAATCTGCATCAGTGTAAGCATGAAGAGTGAGATCAGCATTCTTTGGATACCATAGTCCAAAGTCTTGAGTTCCTTGTAGATATTTGAATATTCTTTTGACAGCCTTAAGGTGAGACTCTTTTGGATTAGCTTGGAATCGTCCAACAATCCCAACTGCATGCATAATGTCTGGTCTAGTCCCAGTGAGATAAAGTAGACTTCCTATCATAGATCTGTATTCTGGTTGATTCATTGTGGGGGAATCATCATTAGAACTGAGATTACATCCGGTTATCATTGGTGTACTTATAGGTTTGCAATCTTCCATGCCATTCTTCTTCAATATTTTCTTAAGATATTTTTCTTGTGATAAGAATATGCCATATGTTGCTTGTTTCACTTGTAAGCCAAGAAAGAATGTTAGTTCCCCAAGTAAACACATTTCAAATTCTTGCTGCATAGCAGAAGAAAATTTCTGACTCATATATTCTTCATTACTTCCAAAAATGATGTCATCAACATATACAACCACAATCAATAGTTTATCATTTTCAGTTTTTGTGTATAAGTTGCTATCAGTAGACCCCTTTGAAAATCCTTGTTGATGAAGATATTTGTCAAGACGATAATACCATGCCCTTGGAGCTTGTTTGAGACCATATAGAGCCTTTTTAAGTCTACAAACAAGCTTTTCATCATTTCCGAAAATGAATTCTTCTGGTTGTTCTATATAAACTTCTTCTTCTAGGTCACCATTGAGAAAAGCAGATTTAACATCCATTTAATAAACCTTGATTTGTTGGAATCTTGAAAAAGCAAGAAACATTCTTATGGCTTCAAGTCTAGCTACAAGAGCAAAATTTTCTTCAAAGTCTATCCCTTCTTGTTGAGCATACCCCTTGCAAACAAGTCTAGCTTTATTTCTTATAACATCCCCATTCTCATTTAACTTATTTTTAAATATCCATTTAGTTCCAATGAAATTTTTGTCATGAGGTCTTGGTACTAAATCCCAAGTGTGATTCTTTTCAATTTGATCAAGCTCTTCATTCATGGCTTGAATCCAACATTCATCTTTGCTAGCTTGATTGACATTTTGTGGTTCAACTGTGGATAGAATTGCTAGATAGCTAGAATATCCCATGAGATTCCTTCTTGTTTGTACACCTGATCCCTTTTCTCCCAAAATTTGATATTCTGGATGATTCTTTTGAACATATCTGGATGGAGCTTTTTCAGATAAATCATCTTTGGGTTCTTCATTGGGTTCATTGTCCATATCATTCCTATTTGATGTAGAAGGATATGCATCATCGTCGTCTTCATCTGTTGTTTGTTTTTCTTCTTTTGGGGCTGCAGGAGACTCATCAATAACAACATCAATACATTCAACAATCTTCCAAAGTCTTTTATTGTAACATTTATATGCCCTACTCCTAGAGGAGTAACCAAGAGATATTTCTTCATTTGCTTCGGGTTCAAGCTTACCAAGTTTTTCATCATTATTTTTGATAAAGCATTTTCTCCCAAAAACTCTAAAGTTCTTCATAGTGGGAGGATTACCTTACCATAGTTCATATGGAGTTTTATCACTATTTACACGAACATGTGCCTTGTTAAGAATATTTACCGTTGTATGTGTTGCTTCTCCCCAAAATGTGTCAGGTGTTCCAGAATCATCAAGCATAGCTCTAGCCATTTGTTGAATTGTTCTATTCATTCTTTCTGCTACGCCATTTTGTTGTGGAGTGCCAGCTACAGAAAACTATCTTTTTATGCCATGTTGTTCACAAAATTCAAGGAATTCATATGATGTATATTCTCCTCCTCAATCAGATCTAAGACACTTGATTTTTAGATCTAATTCATTTTCAACCAGTGCTTTGAAGATCTGAAATTTCTCAAATGCTTCATCTTTGTGTTTAATCAACCCAATCCAACACATTCTAGAGAAATCATCAATAAATAAGATATAGTATTGTTCACCACGTGGTGAATTTTTCCTCACAGGTCCACATATGTCAGTATGAATGAGTTCAAGAGGCTTACTTGATGATCCTTCCTTGGTATTAAATTGCACTCTGGTTTGCTTACCAAATTGGCAAGATTTGCATATGATATTTTCAGGTAGAGTAATATTGGGAATATCACGAACAGCTTTAAGTCTACTTGATTTGTTGATTTGAGAGAAGCTTAGATGCCCCAACCTTCTATGCCATAGCCAGTTTCTGAAGATTTACTCAAGTAACATTGTTCTTTGCAGTTCTTTAATACATACGGGTTGCTTGGAGTTCTGTTTCCTTTTATAATTGTTTTACCTGTATCAAGATCACATACCACACATTCTTTTGAACTAAAGACAACTTCAGTTCCTTGATCACACATTTGAATTACACTTAATAGGTTATGCTTTAATCCATCCACATACATGACATTATTAGCTTTCACCTTTTCTTTTAGAAAAACAGACCCTTTTCCCTTAATGACAACAGGAGTATCATTTCCAAATGTAACATTCTTTTCTTTTTCTAGATCACTATATGCAAGAAGTTTGTTTTTGTCACCTGTCATGTGTTTTGATCATCCACTATCAATGTACCATTGATTTTCTTCACCTTCTGCAAATAAATCTATTCCACAATTTTCAACCTGTAATTCCTTCTTTTTCCACACTTTGGCGCTTGAAGGAAAATGCTCTTTTGGCTGAGCTTTGCTCCTGCATTCAGATTCTTCATGGCCAAAGTTATTGCAATAAGCACATTCAACTTCATTTTGAAGAGGAGAAAAGTTGTTATATGTATTCTTCTTTGTCCCAATATCAATCCTTTTCTTTCTTGCTTCTCTTGTCATGATGGTTTTATATGCAACACATTGAACAGCTTTATGACCAAAATTGTGACATGAGAAACATTGTCCATTGAAGAAGAAATTTTTGCGATCATGAAATATTCTACTTGAATTTACCTGTTGATTGGTGTTTCTTTGAAAGGTACTCCTGTTAGTGTTCTTTGAATTGAGATGGTCATGCTTTAACTGTAGAGATTATTTATTCCCTTGCTGAGGGGCAGAATGTTGTGTACTGGCTGTAGCTAATTTTAGATAATTTAGTGTTGAAGCCTGAGAAGATTCTCCGATATATACAAGACCTGTTTTTAGAAGAGGAGAATGTTGTACCTTGATAATCTCATCTAAGGTTTCAGATCCTTTAGCAAATCTAAGATTCAAAGTCTTTACTTTCTCAATTTCTTTTCTTAGACTTACTATTTCACATTCTAATTTCTCATTATGTTTCTCCTTTTCTTGAAGCTAGTTTTTCAGAGTTTCTATGGATATTTTACTTTCTTCTAAGCATATTTTGAGTTGATTGATTTCATCAAGAAAATCATTGTCCTCTAAATCATCCATAAAAGTATCCTTTTCTTCTCTAGACTCTTTTTCAAATGCCATGAGAAGTCTAAGATCTTGTTCACATTCTTCCTCACTGTCTGATAACCCATCACTATCTTCATGAGTATAGTAAATTTTTCTAGTGCTAAACCGATTCTTATTCCTTCTTGCTACTTCCTTTCCTTTTTCATGTGTTTCTTTTTTAGGACACTTAGCAGCATAATGACCAACTCTTCCACAAGCAAAACATTTGAAAGGAAGCTTACCTCTGAACCGTCCTATACCAAGTTGGAGTTTCTTTACAAAATTTACCTCTTCTTCTTCTGAGATATACCCTAATCCTTCTGTCTCTTGTACTTATTTTCCTTTTGTAAAAGTTCTAAAGATGGCTTCTTTGACTTCATATGGTCCTCCTCTTCTCATTTCATATGCAGTTAGTATGCCATGAAGTTGCACCACAGTAAGATTTTGAAGATCCTGCTTTTCTTCAAGGGCAGAAACTTTTGACTCAAATTTTGTCGTTAGTGATCTTAAAACTTTCTCAACCAAAGTATATTCGGTTATTGTTTCTCCTAGATTTCTCATACGATTTACAATATCATCAAGACGTAAAAATAAATTGGCAATGCTCTCCTCATTATGCATTTTTAGGTTCTCATATTGAATTCTGAGAGTTTGGAGTTTAGCACTTTTTACCTTTGCATCACCTTCATAACTTAGAATGATTTTTTCCCATATTGCCTTTGTTGTATTCAGCTGCATGACTTTGACAAATTATGATTCAGTTAAACTTCCCAATAGAGCATTAACCGCCTTTGCATTTGTTTCATAATTCTTTCTTTCCGTTGGATCTGTTGGTACTGCGGTTAAATATTGATATCCTGCTTCAACAATATCCTATACATCTGCTCCCAGAGACTGAATATAGGATCTAATCCTTGTTTTCCATAAGATTAAATTGTTTTCGTTGAAGAGCGGAGGCCTGATAGATGCTATTCCGTCTTGATTTCTCATCTTGATCGATCTTCCTTATATCGGCTAAGCTTTTCAGAAGGACCTGCTCTGATTCCAATTGTTGGGAAAAATACTAAGAGGGGGGGGGGGGGTGAATCAGTATTTAGAGCTGACTGAAAACTTTTTATCAGAGATCTTATTATGCATTTAATTCTTTACTTAGATTATTGCATCATTCATTCAATAGAAGTTTAGTAAGAAGTAATAATAGAATAAGCCATCACATAAGCAACACACATGAGCACCAGTATTTAAGGTGGATACCCAATTTGAGAGAAAAACACCGCTGCTGTCTTCTGTGTCTTCAATATTTATTATAAAGAAAACTTCTTACAATTTTTGTGCTGGCGCAGATTTATACCAGCATGCAGGCACCCACCTACAGAAGGCTACAACCTTCTCTCGTTCTCCAGTCACTACTGGAAGGGAGCTCCAACCCCCTGATATCGTTTACCAACCTTTCCTGGAAGGGAGCTTCGACCCCCTGATTTTAACACCAGCTTGTACCGGCAAAAAGCTTCCACTTTCATGCTGAAGACTTCAACCCTCAGATCCACCAAATTTCTTCAATTTCTTCATCAGACTTGCATCGGGTCTTCATTATCTCTTTGCAGATATTCCTAGAGATTCATCATTTGTAGATCTAGAGATCTTGAACCTTCATCAACTCCATAGGTGCATCATAGATTCAGATTTATCAGAAACAGAGTTAAATTATGCATATATCTCTTAAAGAGATTTATTCATTAACAACCCCTCCGCATGCACACGTTGTAGTATAGTCCTCTTCTCCTTATATAGTCTTAGCCTTTATTAATACCATGATTCAAAACCACTCAACCACTGATGGTATTCTTGGATGGGATCAAATAGATAATCCAACGGGGTCTACCCAAGCCCCAAACAATTTCTCATTGTTCTATTTTCTTGTTTTTGCAATTAGATAATTAATCTAAGGCTTTTTAATATCTCAATCTGAGATTGAGATATTAATCCAAATTTCTTCTTTAGTAATGACCTTCCTAAGGCATACAAAAATTCTCTTTTAATAACAACCCACGTATTAAAAAAGGAACCAATCCAAATTGGAACCCAAACCTACGCTCTTGCATACTCTCACAACACGAATCGACCCAAAGGTAATCGTTATCTCCGCCGTATAATATTATAGCCAAGGTTAATAAACATTTGACTCCGGGCCCCGCATATATGATCAATAGTCCAATAAAATTCCCGCGTCGTACTTTGGTTAACCTTCGCGCATCTTCTTCATATGACCGTCGTCTGATGGCTTCCCTCCAGATCGACGATGCTCAACAATATCGTGCGGCCTCCTTGGTCGATCGTTAACGTGCGATGGTGCGTAGTGATGGTGGTTTTGGAACTTCGCTCGATGCCACGTGTCGAATGTTCTATGGAATCACTCCCGATTCTAAAATACCACTTTTGTTGCAAAGGTGGTGCGATAAAAACCGCTTCCAACCTTAAACCATGTTCACTGTTCATTCGCAAGGTTCCGCCCTTCTACTCCAGGTTCCGTCTGCGTACTTTCAGCAATTCGTTTCTCCGTGTTATCAGTTCATATAACCACAATACTGTTATCTAGCTCCAATGAAATTCTTACGAACTGTTCGACTCGGTTTTCTGCGTGCATTCGATCCATCATTCAGAACATAGATAAACACCTTACTCCATAATACAGAGGGTTATCACACGTTGGTTCATTGTCTACCAGTCAGGATACACAGTCGACTGTATTAACATTGGTACCTCTAACTGTATACAGAGCACCATCAAACCCAACATCGGGTTTCTTAACTATCACGGATTTCAATTATCCATCGTCAGGATGCATATGGATATGCATACATACACCGAACTTATTCAAGAAAAGAAGATATACATTTAGTCTTATATTCTGCTTGTATAGAACTATTGATGGATTTCTCAGATCTGCATCCTTTGTTGAAGAGTTTCCATCAAGGACAATAAATTCAATATAATAGGATACCAGAAACATATTGCCAACATTATTTACAGGAAATCATGTTTGACAGACCAGG
>JAXQQM020062860.1:0-54868 GCA_034641835.2 Pinus albicaulis
CAATTGTAGAGATTCACCCACAATTTACCATGGATATTTTTAACCTATAAATAGGATTTATTGCAATACTATGGCACACTAGCATGAGTACTAATACCACATCCCCCAAAAAATCATAATTCATGTTAAGATAGTTTATTTAATTAAAAAAGTTAATTAAAAGGGATGAAATGGCATAACTATTTTTCATATAAATCTCAACCTTTAATATGCAACTACTAATATCAATATTATTCTATGGAAGTTAAATCCCAACCATCTACATAATCATATATCTAAAATAAAATTTTGGAAGCTTTATTCCAAAATAAATATGTGTATCAACTTAAATATTATTAACTAGTGCAGTCATATAAATTAAAAGGTTGATAGATGCTCATAGGAATCAATTCATGATAAACATCAAAACACTTAATTTATCATACATCTAAATTTTCCAGTTGCTAACATTAAAAAAAAATCATAATAATTAACTAAATTATAACATCATCGTTATTATTAATTATAGAAATAATTAATATATGATTTAAACATAAATACATTTTGAAATTTTTTGTATCAAGATTCTCAACCATGGAGATTCACCCCACTTTACCATGGAGATTTTTATCATAGCTTATTAATACCAGGCCCCAAAAAACCATAATTCATGTTGATATAAGTTGTGTAGAAATTATATAACTTATGTGTTATATGTCTAAGATTCTCCTGATCTCACACTATTTTAACTTCATGCAAAATACAGAATCTATTCCACCATTGATCATTTGTGGAAATTAAATCAAGATTGCAATGCACACATGAAACAATAAAAATTCGCACACATTAACACAGTTGTTTAACAAGAAAGCCTGAAGCTGAAAACCCCAACTATCTATATATAATATATGTCATATAGATCATGTAACAATCCTCATACAAAGCTGATCATATCAAGCTCTCAGTACAATACAATCGCTACACACTAATCAAGAACAATTAGCAAAAATCTGCACTGATTTTTGCCCTCCTGATAGCCTGCCTCTACTGCGCAATCTCTGCTGAAGAATGGCTCTGAATGAGTTTGAATTGCTCCAACCTTGCTCACGCAATCCTCATTGGCATCTCCAATGAATGTGTGGTGCATACAATGCAACACTATAGTCACAACTGATAGTCACACGTGCTCTTTCACCAATCTCTCCATTGAGTCTCCACTGATCTGTTCTGCACTGTAGTTAACTGTTGTCTCTGTCCAATTAAATAATGAGTTATTATTTAATGAATTAATTTAACTAATTAATTCACGCAACTCCACTGAAAGTATCAATCAATTAGTAATAGACACAATCAATTCAACTGATTTTAACTCCACAAGTGTAGTTAAACTAGAAACCAACTCCACCAACTACTTCTCCAACCCCACCAAACTCTGCCATTTGAGTTCTAACTAAAGTCCTCCATGCACGAACCACCAGTAGCTCTAGGAATTGCGTAATTCCTTCAGCAAGCTAATCTGAACAATCTGTTAACTGAATGTCAGTGCTCCAAGAGAATAAGATAATGTTTAGAGTCCAAATATTATTAAGAGCTAATAATATCCGACATGTCTATTTTTAGACTGGCAGTCTAAAAGTAGACTTCGCCCAAAATGTCTAAAAATAGAATTCCATCTATTTTTCCAACTTGACCAACCATTCACAAATAGCATCCTGCAACTCATAGAATATGATCGACATGTCTAAAAATAGACATAGTCTAAAAATAGACTTTGCGCCAAAAATAGTCTACAGGGCCCACTTAGTGAAGGCAACTCTTTTCACTAAGCTCATCATCTTGTTGAATCTCAACACTCCCTCTCAACAAGATAGGGATTATTTTCCACCCCGATCCTATCTCTATGGTATTCGAATTTTCTCCTGGTGAGCGCCTTCGTCAGAATATATGCATCTTGATCTTCTGTAGGAATGTAAGAAAGCAACATGATCCTCCGCTGCACACAATCTCTGATATGATAGTATCGGATGTCAATATGTTTAGATCTATCATGAAATACTGGATTAACTGAGAGTTTAATGCAACTCTGATTATCACAATATATCACAGTAGGATCTAAATGAGAACCGAACAAACTGACCACGATCTTCCTCACCCATATAGCCTCGTATGCAGCCAAAATTGATGCCATGTACTCGGCCTTCGCTGAACTGAGTGACACGGATCTTTGTTTCCTGCTGTACCAAGAAACTGTTGTAGATCTGATACTGAAAATCCCTCCAGATGTGCTCTTTCTGTCCGTTGGGCTTCCTGCCCAATCTGCATCCATGAAGCCATGCAGCTTCACTTCATCTGACTGTTTGTACCACGATTCATACTCAGATGTGCCCCTAAGATACCTTAGGACATGCTTGCCTGCCTTCCAAAAGAGCTTGGTAGGCTTCACCATCGCTTGTGAAAGCTGGTTCACAGCATAGCATATGTCCGGTCGTGTATTTACTAAATACATGAGCGAACCAACCAACTGTCGATAAACAGTGGCATCCACTACCTCTGTTGATGTAGCATCCTCCTTCATCCAACCACCAGGAAGAGGAGTGTCGATAGGCTTGCAGCCTTGCATGTGAAAATTCTCCAATATCTCTTGGGCGTACTTTCCTTGAGACAAAAACAGTTCACCTTTTTGCTGCCAAATTTCCAATCCCAGGAAATAATGAAGGAGGCCCAAGTCCTTCATCTCGAACTCCTTTGCAAGATCTGCCTTGCATGAGTGTATCAACAATTCATCACCCGTTAGTATTAAATCATGTACATAAAGCACAATGATCAAAAGCTTGCCCTCCACCACAATCTGGTATAGGTTTGGATCCGCCTCACTCTTGGCGAAACCAAGTTCGGTGAAATAATTGTCTATCCATGTGTACCAAGCACGAGGTGCTTGTTTCAGCCCATACAAAGCTCTTTTGAGCCTGCACACATGCGACTCACTGCTGAAGATTTCAAATCCTTCAGGCTGCTCAATGTACACCTCCTCCTCAATGATTCCGTTGAGGAACACAGTCTTCACATCCATCTGATGAATGTGCCAACCCATCTGTGCTAAGAGAGCAAGGATGGTTCGTATGGAAGAATACCGTGCTACAGGTGCAAAGGTTTCTTCACAGTCAATCCCTTCAATCTGTGAGAAGCCCTAGGAAATAAATGTTTCCTTATACTTCTCAACGCTCCCATCAGCATCTTGCTTCACTTTGTAGATCCATCTCGAACCTACCACTGATTTCCCTTCCGGACTTGGGACAATCTCCCATGCACTATTTCTAACAATCGAATCATACTCTTCCACCATGGCATCTACCCATGCGAGATCCTCCACAGCTTCCTCCAAAGAGGATGGCTCCATCACGATACACTTGTTTATTAGAGCCATGTATCCAGTAAATCGGTCAGGTGACTGTCTCTGTCTGCACTGTGATGTAGGAACTCCTACATTTTGCATTGCATCAAGATTCAATCACTCAGATTCTGTAGTGCGCTTCTGCCCTCTGATGTTTGGCGCTGCATGAGTGGTTTCTTCCACTCCATGAACCTCCTCTTGTGGTTGATCCACGTCTTGAGGCTCATCTTTAGGAACAAGTAGCTCCTCCTTTGCATTCAAGTTTAGCTCCCTCTCAAGCGACAACTTCATGGCTTTCTCCTCATGAAATTTGATATCCCGTCGCACAACAGTCATCTGACTGTCTGGAAAATACACACGATAATTGTGGGGTGTTTGTGTGTACCCCACAAATATTCCAACCTCTGCGGTCGGCTCCAACTTCTTCTTGGCATCCTTCATCACATGAATGTAAACAGGTGAGCCAAAAATATTCAAATGAGAAATATCAGGCTCCTTACCAGAAAACGCCTCTTCGGGTGTACTCATGCCAAGTACTCTATGAGGACAATGGTTTTGCACATAAACCGCAGTGTTTCATGCCTTAGCCCACAAGTGTATGGGAAGGCCTTGATCATGAAACATCGCCCATGCAACACCCACGATCGTTCTGTTATTCCTCTCAGCGACCCCATTTTTCTATGGGTTATGAGGTGCTATGAGTTCTCTTCAAATTCCTTCTTTGCTACAGAAGTCTTTGAATTCACCAGAGATGTATTCACCACCATTATCGCTTCGGAGAGCTTTCACTTGCTTCCCCGACTCTTTCTCAACCAGCGCCTTGAACTCACAGAACTTTGAGTATGTCTCTCTCTTCTTCTGCATCAAGAAGATCCAGCACTTACGAGAAAATTCATCAACAAATATCACATAATACCTATGCTTTGTTGTTGAAGCAACCTAGAAAGGTCCACACATGTCTATGTGAATTCTCTTAAGGATCGTCAAAGCATGACTATCCTTCTCATGAAAATTGGTCTTCACAAATTTTCCCAAATTACATCCCTTGCACTGATCTGAGTGCGCAAGTGTACCTTTGGGAAGTCTGATAGAAATCTGCTGCAAAATTTTCAAAGCGCCATGGTGAAGATGGCCCAATCTCCTGTGCCACAATTCGCCCTCATCTCAGCTCACCACTCCTTCTGCTTTACCTTCCATTGCAGCGCAACCTACCTGCAATTGATAAAGATTCTTAACTCGAATCCCTATCCTCCTGGTTTGACCAGTTGTTTTATGGCGCAAGAAAGCTTTTCCCTCGCTAAAAACAACATCATAACCCTTGTCTTCCAACATCACCATGGAGATCAGATTCTTCTTCAATCCTAGAAAATGCATGACATCCTTCAAGATGAAAGGTTTACTAGACTCCCTCTCAAAGGAAGTGGTCCCAATACCAGTCACACTGTATCTACCATCATCGCCCATCTCGATGTGCACTCCAACACTACAAGAAAAAAGGACATTGGTGAGGGGCAAAAATGGTCACCATAAACTCATTGGTGAGGGTCAAAAGAGTCTTTGTCACCAAAAATTGAACGTCACCAAAGGTGGCGTCGCCGAAAGTATAGGTGTTGTGGTGACATTCAAGGTTTGTCACCAATAATGATTTATAGTGATGAATAGTGACCGTCACCATTTCATATGAGCAATGGTGACGGAAAATAGCCTTCGTCACCAAAAAAATAAACGTCACCAAAAGTATGTGTTGTGGTGACATTCAAGGTCTATCACGAATATTGATTATAATGACGGATAGTGATCGTCACCATTTCATATGAACAACAACAATTTTTTGTGATGGACCTTTCATGGCCATCACTATTGGTGCATATATATGGTGACGTTCATTGACCATCACCATAAACTCATTGGTGACATCAAGGTCCGTCACGAATAATCACTATAATGACAAACAATGACCCTCACCATTTCATATCAACAAAAACGATTTATGGTGATGGAACCTTCATGGTCATCACCATTAATGTGTATATATGGTGGCGTTCATTGATCGTCGCCATTTCATATTTTGGTAAGGGTCGAAAAATGTCACCATAAGCTCATTGGTGATGGTCACAAGAGCTTCCGTCACCAAAAACTAATCGTCGCCATTCCATATGAATATCAGTTCACGATGGAATCGAACCACCAACCTCCTGCTTGTAAAGCAAGTGCTCTTCCATTGAGCCAGCACCCTTTAAAGAATTAGACTTTTAAAAATTATATCTTGAAACTGTATAGATTGTAAATTCTACAACTTTCAATAAATTAAAGTCTTGACAATCTTTTACTAAACAAGAAAAACATCACGAAGTTGCATGTCCCTACCTAATGGTTATGGAAGTTATGAAAAGTGGGTTGAGGGAAAAATAGTTACGTATAAGAGATACTACAACAAACCAACTCTAAAATGATGTCTTGGTAATAAAAAAATTAATTTTCTTTTGTTGTTGTGTTGTATCTTGAACTAAGAAGAAATCCCTACTCTAAAATCATTCATATTTTTAAATCTGTTTTTCAAAAACACCACTGGAAGTTGTATAAATTTAATATTGTAAATACATTTTTTTGAATTATTTACATGCTAAAGAAGCCATAGGCATTAGATGGTTCAGAAGAGGATGTTGTTTTGTACAAAGAAAAGGAAAGAAAACATTACTGTCAAATTAATCATAATTTTAAATCTTCTTTTCAAAAGTGCTACTTGCAGTTGTATAACTTTAATATTGCAAGCCTGTTTTTTTGAAGTCTTCTTGGGCTAAGGAAGCCATAGAAATTATCTAGAGCAAAATTCTAACTAAATGTGAAACTCCTTTACCAGAAGTTCTCCAGCTAAAGGAAAATTACTTTAACATGAAAAATAATGCATAGAAAAATTCATATCAGTATTTTTTATGAATTATGGAAACTCTCATCAATATTTTCGAGTGAGAAAACTCACTCCGTTTCTCCTTGACAATGACTAATTTACCAGCTTTCCCTCTGCAGTAAATATCATGGAAAAGCTTTTCTTTCAACTCAATAATCCTCAAAACACCTTTCTCTTTGTGACACTTGTAATTGCTAAGACTTCATTTCCTTTAGCACCATATACACATGAATCATCTTTGTCTCTAAGTTGTTTGCAAACAGATTTGGGTACCTAACAATATAATCCAATTGAAATCCCACGGTTTTGACCAAAACACCTACATTAATCTTCAGTTTTTTCTCTAAAAGAATTAGAATAATTGGCCTGTGTCTTGCTAAATACAAAATTTGTTGTTGAGAGAAACCTAAACTACTTAAACACTATAGTTTTCGATCTAGTTTCTCCTTGGATACTCAATAATCCTTGGAAAACACCTTTCTCTTTTCAACACTTGCGATTTCTTAGAAATCATTGCCTCTAGCACCATATACCAACAAATCATCCTTGTCTCTAAGTTGTTTCCAAACAGATTTGGATACCTGACAATATCAACTAATTGAATTCCCATAATATCCAAGTTGCCAAATTCTGATTTTTCTATATCCATACAATCATTACAAGAACTTAAACAGATTCAATGAAATAGAATTATAAACTGTATAATTGATAAGAAAATAGAAAGTCAATGGAATGAAATTGTGTATGAAAAAATACACATTGAATAAAACAAAATAAAAATCGTAAAATGGCATGAGATGAAAGAAGCATTTATTGTTGCAATTTTAATGTTAGATGATGGAAAGATTTTTTTTTGTTTTGAATTTGATATGTACAGAACAGAAAATTTGTAATTTGAAAAGATCTGTAACAAATAAACTTTCATATGGAATTTTGTAAGATGTAACGAAGCTATTTTTCGTTGGGTGCAGGCAGAGAAATGAAATACAAAAGAAGTCCAAGGGATTTGTAATTATGAATGCTTAAATAGTGCAGGCTTACAACATCCATGCTTCCTGTAAGGTAGGAGCAGCCATGTCACATAAGTCAAGCACGTGCAAGTGGTAAATACTGCCATCATTTTGCAGTGAAAATTGTACCATAGAAATCAAAATAGCCAGGTTTTATAGCTTAAAGGCTATGATCATTGGTGTATTAGGATGGAGTGGATTGCAATGCAATAGGCATTGTTTGCAGTAATAGAGTGGGGGTTTTGGGTTTTGGTTTTTCATGGTGACATTGGCAGCTGAGCCAATATTCAAATCACTATGTTTTTTACTCTATTATAATTAGCATTGGTGATGAGTTGGGATGTAGAAAGGTGCCCAAATAGGGCACTGGTATGATTGGATGATATGCTCCAAGGCCTGAAGTTTGTAGAATCAATATGAAACTTGAGCATGGGTATGAGCATGGTTGGGATATGGGAGTATCAATGTTTTCTGAAAGATCTAGACCAAACCCAATTGCTACATTTATATACAATGATGCTATAGTGCAAGATAGGGAATTCATATAAGGTTTATGTCGACAGAATTTTGAGATTTTTTGTTTGTTTGTTTGTTTTTCCTCTGTTGTGTTTGAAGAACTTAGGAGAATAGGCAAGAATATCCCCAAGACTTCTTCAAATTCACTTTAATATGTATTGACCAAGAGTCTTCTTAAATACTGGTCGAAAGTATGCCCAATATACTTCTCTCAATGTCAATCCAAGTCTTCTTCGAAGATCCTTTAATAGTTTCTCCAAGGAGGTTGTTCTAGGTCTTCAAATGCTTCAAATAACTATCCAAAGTAAGAATTTAAACCTGCTATAAATCCATCATGAGAAGGTCTTCATTGTGCTACAAAAGGGTATCTCAGGGTTGTTTTAAAAAAGCTTTCAATTGCTGCTACAGGACTGTTTTAAAGTTGGTCTAAGACTGTCTTCTAAAAACCTTAAAAGATGTCTCAGAAACACCTTCAATAAACTGGTATACAAAGATTTATGTTAAGCTACCTTTTAAGTCAATTCCCCTACAACTGCATTTGTAGCAAAGATCCATAAAAAAAATTTGATGCAAGGAATTGTGGAGAGAAGGTCAAAGATTTCAGGGAAAATTTCAATTATCCACATGTCCCTGTATCATGTGACTTAGGTACAAAAAAACAACCGAGTAGTTTCACCAATGACAAAAACCAACATAGAGCTATATGGGAATGAAGAATGGAAGATGTAGACAGAATTTCTGGTGACAAAACATGAGAATTTCTTCTTAAATTCCCTATCTGAAAAGCAGATAAACCTCCTGCACCACAGAATGAAGAGGAAGGGCATACTAAGAATTGAATGTATATTCTAACAACAGTAAAAGATGTCTCACAAACACCTTCAATAAACTGCTATACAAAGTTTTTTGCCAAACTGACTTTTAAGTCAATGTCCCTACAACTGCATTCCTAGCAAAGATCCATAAATTTTTTTTGATGCAAGGAAATGTATCAAGGATTTGTGGAGAGAAGGTCACAAATTTCAGAGGAATTTCTCCCAAATAATTAATCACAAATTGGGTCAAAGGGAAATGTTAGCCAAAAATTGAAGGTAAATAGACAAGTTCTGCAAATTGCTGCATTTTTGAGAGCCAATGGCTGCTCCAATTGACGAGGCAGTGGACTCTCTTTCCAAACCATCATATAAGGATGCTACTGTTGGGTTAAAGGAGACTGCAAAATTACTGTGTCCAGCTGGGAAGAATCCAAGGCTTCCAGGATGCCTCTGCAGCTGCTTAGAAAAATATCCAGACAACATATGCCCGAAGATTACTTGTCAAAGCGACCTAAAACATTTAGTACCTGACTAGTCCTGCTGTTCTTTATCGGTTAGCAGTAATTTCACCTTCATAGCAAGCACTAATATGGTGGATACATAGAAAATGGAAGGTGAAAGGATCAACTGACTTTACATTGTGCACCAAAGACTTTTTCAGAGAAATTTACAGCAAGTTTAGTTTTGGTAGGAGACAACATGTTTAATTAACAAACCCCTTTCCTAATAAAAAGGAAAAGCATCTATGCTCGCAACTCTTCTGAGTTTCATACTATGAACCAAAAGTTTAGTACTATTTGTCCCAACCTTCCAAATATTTGCCTTTGTAACGCTACCTAAAACAACAACCCGAAGGGAAACCCACATGTACATAGAGTACCATTCATCTAAATATGCTCACTGAGATTAGAAGCCACCATATTAATGCAGAGTTCAGGTTCATAGTTCATTGGGAACACCTAGTTGAGAATTTCTTAGTTAGGAGATGTAACCCATTTGTTTCAAAAAGAACATAAAATAATTGAAAGAAGAGACATAGTAACTGTAAAGGAAACAATCTAAACATAGAATTTGTTCCTAATTTCTAGTAGGAATGGTAAACAACAATAAAATTCCAAGCAATAATTTCATGTCTAATGAATTTATACAAGAAGTTTATTTTTGGCAGGAGACAAGAAGTTTGATTTACAAACCCATTTCTTAATAAAAAGGAAAAGCATCTACGATCACAACTCTTCCAAGTTTCGTACTCTAAACCAAAAGTTTAGTATTGTTTGTCCCAGCCTTCCAAATATTTGTCTTTGTAACACTGCCTAAAACAATAAACCGAAGGGAAACCCACATCTACATAGAGTACCATTCATCTAAATATGCTCGCTGAGCTTAGAAGCCACCATATTAATGCAGAGTTCAGGTTCATAGTTATTGGGAACACCTAGTTGAGAATTTCTTAGTCAGGAGATGCAACCCACTTGTTTCAAAAAGGACATAAAATAATTGAAAGCAGAGACAGAGTAATTGTAAAGGAAATAATCTAAACAGGGCATTTGTTCCTAATTTCCAGTAGGCATGGTAAACAACAATAAAATACTAAGCAATAATTTCACGTCTAATGAATTTATACAAAGATTTAAAAAAAAAAACCTCATTCACGCGTTACAGAAAAAGTGTGATCATGGTGATCCGCTGGAAGAGGAGCCTTTTGCACACTGTTTTGAGGGCTACACGTGGAGAAGGAAGGTGGATTGGGTATGTTGTAAGGGAGCCGCAGTGAACTGTGGTAGGCCGCAGGCCTAGCCACTCCAAACAGGCCAGCGTGGAGTCTTTAAAGGCTGCCACATGCCCACAACAACAGCCCATACATAGGGCACCTCGTCTTGCCTAGGCCGCAGCTAGGAGCAGGTTGTCCAATGGCTGGTTAGTGGTTAGTGCAGCTTGCAAAGTGCCCTAACCAGGACAACAGTACTACAATATTGTAACAACAGTGTTTGTGGAGGTGTTTTGGGTCAAGAAGTGACCGGATTGGATTAGTTTGGTTATTGACTGTGGAAGCCAAACAGTGAAGTGGACAAGGGTGTCGAGAGCACTTCAAGTGGTGGCAGATTCCGCAGTGGATGGTTGGGTGTCATAGAGTTGTTTGAGGGCAGCGAGATTGGCTACCCAAAGTAGCCCTAGACAAGCTATCTTGAAGGACAAAGAGTAGTTGAAGGTTGGATGAAGGACGGTGCCGAAGTGCAACACTCTGATGTACAAGATTTGTTGCTAGCCTGGCAGATTGGAGCTCGGGTGTTTGCTAGCCTAGAGGAGTAGATTGGATCAACCCAAGTACACTCTATAGAAGGGTGTGAAACATTGTTAGGGGGCCAACTGAGTTTCCAGTCTTTCCAGATGAAGCTCTTGCAAGTAAATCTCTGCATAGCGTAAATAAAAATCATTGCTTGTCAAAGATCAAAACT
Organism: Pinus albicaulis; assembly: GCA_034641835.2. Lineage (NCBI taxonomy): Eukaryota > Viridiplantae > Streptophyta > Pinopsida > Pinales > Pinaceae > Pinus > Pinus albicaulis. Next base: position 11,076 of record JAXQQM020062860.1, read on the forward strand.
ATAGCCATATAACTGAGAAATCTATTTGAACAAAAATTCATGCAAACAACAAAAATTTTGGAGAGTAAAGAGAATCACCTAACACCTTCCACATCCCCTTCTGAGACCATATGATGAAGAACATTTGAGTATCCTGTACAAATTCCAAGACAGATGAAGGAGATGGCTCTATCCATGTAGTCTCAGAATCTTTTGATGGATAACTACCATGAGCAACCATGAAATCTATGAGTTTTTACCCACAAAAAAATTATAGATTTCAGTCTTACTCTTAGGCTCAACTCAATGGCAAATAATGGTAATCCTGTTGCAATTAAGTTTTTTGAAAAAAAGAAGTATACCTCTTCCAAAAAGTGGTTACATAGTACTCAAGCCGGGCATGACAAAAATAGTACAATATCCCAGTAAAATTTGGTCCATCATTAATCAGTAATCATATTTATGGAAGAAATATTTCTTCACCTGACTGATCTACTTATTTTGTTTAACATTGATGGAAAGTCATGCAGCTCATTTTCCACATTCTATGGTGAAATTCACAATTGTTTTTAATTGTGCCATCTTAGCAGTATAGTAACTAGCAAGCAACACAGGAAATAACAAATCTGTGAGAAAATTGCATATGTACATACTAAATACACTTCATGTCAGTTGCATCAAGAAAATATACCATAAGTTAAAATTAAACTAATCAAAGAAAGCCTTACATTTCAAATAGCAACATAAAGCTTCCCAGTATATTATTACTTGTCTAGACTTGCAGGAGGGCTAAGAGGAATCTCCTGCAAATGGCGTAAAAATATGGGCAGCATTGCATGAAAAGTGGGTCTCTTCAAAAGCTTAAACTATTAACATTCACCAATCATCTTCCATAGCTCTAGCATATTCAGGTGGCTGCCTTTGAGCCTTGACAACAACCCTATAGATCTCCTCTGAACTTAGGTTATTCCACCTGCATGACAAATCTCATTAAATATCTAGCAAGTGTGTTTCATATAGAGGGTACCATGTTTGCACATTACAGAAGAAAAAGGGAATTGAAGATTGGACTTCTCAACTACAAACACAAGGGTAGACACAATATAACTTACGGAATTGCTCCAGTGCACATCTCAACCAAGGTGCAACCAAAACTCCAAGCATCAGATTCTGAAGAAATTCCATTTCCTTCATCCCAAAAAATGTTCAAAGAAGACTTCTTGAGTGGTTCCCAAGCTTCTAGGGCTGTATAATGAGGATTCAACATAGTACACTCCACATATGAATGTGTCCTTGTCACATCATCCTCCAGGGTTGAGCGAGGTCTTCTGCATTGAGGTTTCTTCAAAAATTCTGGAAGACCAAAATCAGAAACTACTGCTCGCCCTCTTGCATCCAAAAGAAGGTTGGATGGTTTGAGATTCATACACGAGACACCTGCTGCATGAAGCTCTGCAACACCACGAGAAATATCTGCACCATATCTTCATACGCATTTCCAATAAGATTCATCAATGCATATTAGTATCACCCTTCTAAATATTGATTAAATCTTAGATACCATTAAAAACTCAGACTTTTAATCACAAATTCAATTGCAGACATTCTACAAACAATGAACCAGAAATTAGAATCAAATTTGTAGATGCATAATCTATAATGTAGTGATATTAGACACTATTTACTCCACTGTTTGCTGCATCTTTCACTGTTTGCTCACCATTTGTTTGCTGCCTCCTTAACTCTAGTAGAAAATCTTGTAAAATCATGAGTTTGGGGGAGGGGGTGGTTTTGAAAAGGAAATAAACATCATAAGAATAAGGTTTAAATTTGTCTCTATCTCCTTTTGTGATGCTTCCATTAGTGAAACCTCTTCTTTTGAGAATCACCAAAAGATATAATGGGTGGCACTGAGTGGTTTCCAAAGCTTTAGGGACACCCCTGGAAACCATGTTAGATAAGAAACTAATCTCATGGAAAGTTTTCTTATGAGGATTGTCATTCCATAGGTTATCATATCCAAAAACCATATAAATTGAATGAATTATATTTTATGCTCTTCTAAATATCAATGCAGTGCCTAATTCTGTGCATGGTTAGGAGAATGGAGCAATGTTCCATATGCCAAAGGACCCTCCATCGTGAAAGAGACAAAGGGAGGCTGTGGATATTATTGCTTTGCAACATCAGAGACCCTTGTCAATAAATTTGTGCGACCTTCAACAGCAAGCCCCAGCTGCAGGACCAGGGAATGTACCACACTCAGTGGGTACTGTATCAACTGGTCTTCGTCTGGCATTTGAGGATGAACAAGTCAATTCTTCAATACCATCTGCAACGAGAGGCGATGCAGCTTCTACCCTTCATTTTCTAACAGAGCATATAGCATCACAGTTGCAAAAACAGAAAGAAGAGCTTGATCAATTTGTGAGGGCACAGGCAGATGAGGTAATATCTTGAAGGGAAGAGGCGGAGGCATCTATCTATGCTTTCTATGATTGAGGAAAGCGTCTTGAGGCAAATAAGGGAAAAATATTCGGAGATGGAGAAGTTCAATCTTAGAAACAGAGAACTAGAGGAGCAGTTCAAACAGCTGAAACTGGAAGCTTGCATATGGCAGAGCAAAGCTAAGCATCAGGAAGCCATGGTGAATTCCTTGAGAAAAACTATTTTGGTTCAGATATGGATTGTATTTAGTGCTCTATTTTGATTATGATGCAGGGGCATTAGACACTAGCCAGCAATGTAGGAGGGTTGTCCACATGTTGTGGCTAGGAGGGTTTGATAACAGTTAACTTGTAACAGCTAGGTGTCAATACCTCAGCTGACTGTTTCATTTAGAGTAGTTAGAATCGTAGAAGTCGAATGGTTAGTCCATCTGTCATATTTTTAGTTTTTGAATAATTGTAATTAGGCTGTTGATTTTCCATAACGGTCCTCACAGAGGAACCGGAAGGACACATATTGATGTATATAGATGTAACCCCTCAGATGTGAAAATAGAGAGAAAGAGAAGAGAAGGGAGGAGTTTCTGCGATAAAAAACTCTGTGTATTGAGCAATTGCTCCCGGTTGAATAAAATTTCAAGTCCTGTTGATTTCCAAACTGCCTATATTTATAATTGTGAAGAATTGTTTAACTGAGAGGTGATTGTGTAATGGTAACTCCGTTCTCCGCCCTTGAATTCCGTAATTGTTGGATAGACTGTTGAATTCACAATAGCCGCAGGCGAGGCCTGTGTAGAGAACCCTAGTCGTGAACTCTGTTATAGTAATAGAACCCCGCGTGACAAGGAAGCTTATGTTTGTTTGTAGTCAATGGGGATTCTTAACCGTGTTCAGAACTTTAGTTAACAAACAGAGGATAAACAAAGAAGAACGAAACCCCGACGCAGAACCTTGGTTAGTCATTGTAGCAAAACCACGAGCGGTTTCCGGACTTCATCGCACCGCTTTTGCGGTTAGGCGGTATTTCCCTGAACGCGGGCGATTCCATAGATTGGTCGACACGTGGCTGGGCCACTTTTCCAATACCATCACTTAAAGTACGCTATCGCGCGTTAAAACCCGATGCTGGATGCCGAGCAAAATGCACATGGGCCGTTGATCTGGGGAAGGGAAATCGGATGGTGGTCGCACGCGGGACTTGCCCGAAGTTTAATGAAGGAGCCCGAACCATATCGACAACGATCCGACGGTGTAGATTCACTGCGGGAGGGACAAACCGAGATTTGTCGCCGTACCCCTCGAACCCCCGCAGTGACGTCAGGGGGTGTTCGATCGTAGAGGTGGGGCCAGTGCGGGAGGTACGAGCCGAGATTTGTCACCATACCCCTCGAACCCCCGCAGTGACGTCAGGGGGCGTTCGATCGTAGAGGCGGGGCCCAGAGCCAATGGCTTATTATAAGTCATTTGTTTAAATGATGGAGTATTAATATAAGGGTTCGGATATATATATCTATATATGTATGTATACAAGTTGGGGCATAATTGATAAATGTAATTGTTAAGAAAATAAAGAGCCACGTGGGGTGCCTCTCGGTTCGTTGCATCATTTGTGGTATCAGAGCAAGTCTGACGTTGTTTTGCTGACATGGCAATCCGAGTTGGTAGAGGTGCTGGTAGAAGAAGACCTGTTGCCAACGCTGAGGTGTTGGGGATGTTGCAGAGGGTCTAGGCCAGAATAGATGCCATGGAACAAAGACAGCCCAGATATCCTGAAGACATCAACGAACCTAAGACAGAAGAAGCAGAAGAAAATGTTGAAATTCCTCCTGACATGAGGCTCCTTAGAACTGTTCTAGGGTCTGCAGTTAAGCCCAAGATTGAAGTGTCAAGCTATGCAGGGGGACTGAATCCAGAGGAGCTGGTGGAATGGATAAACGAATTAAACAAGTGTTTCGACTATGAAGAAATAAGTGAAGATAAGAAGGTCAAGTTTGCAGTGACAAAGCTGAAGGGACATGCTGCACTTTGGTGGGATGGAGTGCAGGCAGAAAGGAGGAGAGTTGGCAAGCAACCTATTAAGAACTGGACCAGAATGATGGCTAAACTAAAAGGTAAATTCTTACCTAGTGATTATCAGCTGACATTGTATAGACAAATGCAGAACCTGAAATAGAGGTTGCTGACAGTAAAAGAATACACAGAGGAATTCTATAGAGTGAGCATAAGAGCTGGGAAATTCCAAGACACACCTGAGAAGACTGCCAGATATGTAAATGGTCTCAGATTGGAGATCCAAGATGAGATTGGTCTTCTGTCTCCCAAGACAGTGGAAGAGGCATACCAGATGGCCTTGAAAGCAGAGGAGAAACTCCTAAGGAAACAGTTTGCCAAGAAGAGAGGTACTTTCCGTGGAAGGGAAGTCAGGGTGGTAGAGGAAATCCTACCACACCCAAGGATGGAGCTAACAGTAGCTCACCTCAGAATGCATCTACAAAGGAGGATGCAAAGGGCAGAAGGGGTTCTTATGGAGGAAAAGGGAGAGGAGGCAGAGACAGAGGCAGAGGTAGAGAATTGAGGTGTTATAAATGCCAGCAAGTGGGGCACAAGCACTATGAATGTCCAGAGAATGTGGGTGCTGGTCCAAGGAATTTTGTTGTTGCCCAGGCTGAAAAGGAGGTAGAAATTGAAGAAGACATTCTTCCAGAAAGGGGAGAATCCTTAGTGGTAAATAAGGTCCTGTTGAAGCAAGCTAAAGAGGTCACTGAGCCTGCACAAAGGAAGAATTTGTTTAGGAGCATATGCAAAGTCCAAGGGAAATGCTGCCAGCTAGTTATTGATAGTGGTAGCACAGACAATCTAGTTTCCACTGAGGTGATAGAAAAGTTGAAGTTGAAGACGAGGGCGCATCCAACTCCCTACAGGGTGTCCTGGCTACATAAGGGGCACCAGCTGGTTGTAAAAGAACAATGTGAGATAGAGCTGCAAATGGGAAAATACAAAGATAAGGTCCTGTGTGATGTAATGCCCATGGATGTGTGTCATATACTATTGGGTAGACCTTGGCTGTTTGATAGAGCAGCAGTGCATGATGTCAAGAACACTTACAAGTTCTTCAAAGATGGGGTACGCCATACATTGATTCCCATGGAAGAAGGAGAGCCATCCAGCAGAGTGATTGATCCAAAGACCTTGTTGCTGAGCAGGAAGGAATATCTGCAGCAAATGGAGGAAGAAGAGGTAAGCTTTGCTTTAGTTTGCAAGCCTAAAGTAGTTCTTACTTCTACAAAGATTTCTGATTTGCCAATAGAAATCCAAGAGATGTTAGATGATTACTGTAACATTGTTGTGGATGATTTACCTAATGAGCTGCCACCTGTGAGAAAGATCAGCCATCAGATAGATTTTATCCCTGGTTCAAATTTGCCAAATAAGGCAGCCTACAGAATGACTCCCAAGGAAAATGAAGAAATCAGGAGACAAGTACAGGAATTAGTGGACAAAGGACTGATTAGAGAGATCTTGAGTCCATGTGCAGTACCAACATTATTGAGCCCAAAGAAAGATGGAGGTTGGAGGATGTGTACTGATTCCAGAGAAATTAATAATATCACAATCAGGTACAGATTCCCTTTACCCAGAATTGAGGATTTAATGGACTGTTTGAGTGGTGCTAAATATTTCTCAAAGATAGATTTGAAAAGTGGATACCATCAGATTAGGATAAGAGAGGGTGATGAATGGAAGACTGCCTTTAAGACAAATGAAGGACTATATGAATGGATGGTAATTCCTTTTGGGTTGTCAAATGCACCTAGTACTTTTATGAGACTTATGAATGAAGTACTGAGAGAATTCATTGGTAAATTTGTGATAGTGTATTTGGATGATATATTAGTTTTCAGCAAAACTAGAGAAGAACATTTAAGGCATCTTAATCATGTCTTTAAGAAGCTGCACCAAGAGAAACTGCTGATAAATCTGAAGAAATGCTCATTCATGAAAGAAGAGTTATTGTATTTTGGGTTTGTTGTTTCTGCAGAAGGATTGAAGATGGACCCGGAGAAAGTCAAGGCAATTATAGAGTGGCCTTCACCCAAGAATGTTTTTGAGGTAAGAAGTTTCCATGGACTTGCTAGCTTTTACAGAAAGTTTATAAGAAACTTCAGTAAGATAAATGCACCCATAATTGAGACCATAAAGAAGAGAAAACAACCATTTGAGTGGACTGCTGAAGCAGAAAGGACCATTAAAGTTTTGAAGCAGAAGATAACTGAGAAGCCTGTTTTGATTCTGCCTGATTTTACTAAACCATTTCAAGTAAAATGTGATGCCAGTGGAGAGGCCATTGGAGCTGTGTTGAGTCAAGACGATAGGCCTGTGGCATATTTCAGTGAAAAAATGAATGACACCAGAAAAAAGTATTTCTCTTATGAGAAGGAATTCTATGTAATTGTTCAGGCACTGAAGAAGTGGAGACATTACTTGATGTCCAAGGAATTTGTATTATATTCCGAAAATCATGCTTTGTAGTATATTGTACAGCAGCCCAAGTTGAAACATAAGCATGCTAATTGGGTTGAGTATCTCCAAAGTTTTAATTTTGTTTTGAAACATATAAGTGGCCAAGCCAATAAAGTAGCTGATGCTTTGAGTAGGAGACACTTGCTTGTTCAAGAAACTAAATTTGAAGTTGTAGGATTTGATTTTCTCAAAGAGTTGTATAAAACAGATCCAGATTTTAAAGATGCATTTGAGGCATGTCATAACCCTGTTTTAACAGATAGAAGCCAGTGGCTGGATTATTTCCTGCAGGAGGACTTGTTATTCAAAGGGAGCCAACTGTGTGTACCAAGATGCTCCATGAGGGAAAATTTGATCAAACAAAAGCATAGCGGTGGACTTGCTGGACACTTTGGTACTGATAAGACTTATGAGCAGCTGAGTCACTTTTATTACTAGCCTAAGATGAGGACAGAAGTGGATAATTTTGTGAAGAGTTGCAAAATCTGTCAATATGCTAAGGGAAGGAGCCAGAATGCAGGATTGTACACTCCCTTGCCTATTCTAGACAGGCCTTGGGACATGGTAAGTATGGATTTTGTTCTAGGGTTTCCCAAGACTCAGAGGGGGAATGATGCAGTATTTGTTGTAGTAGACATATTCTCCAAAATGGCACATTTTATTCCATGCTATAAAACCAGTGATGCCACCCATGTTGCTAACTTGTTTTTCAAAGAAGTTGTTAGATTGCATGGGTTTCCCAAGAGTATTGTTTCAGACAGAGATACCAGATTTGTAGGTCACTTTTGGAGGACACTGTGGAAGAAACTTGGTACCAAACTAAGTTTCAACTCAGCTTATCATCCCCAGACTGATGGACAAATTGAGGTAGTAAATAGGAGTCTGGGAAATTTGTTGAGAAGTCTTGCAGGAGAGCATCCCAAGCAGTGGGATCATATATTATCCCAAGCAGAATATGCATATAATGATTCACCAAAAAGGAGCACAGGGCAGAGTCCATTTCATATATTTTATGGAATGCACCCCAGAGGAATATCAGAGTTAAGAAATCTGGGAAGAGCAGAGCTAAGGAGTGCAGATGGTGAAGAATTTGCTTCAGAGATCCAGGCTATACATGAACAAGTGAAACAACAACTACAAGGCAGCAGCATCAGATACAAGAGCAGAGCAGACTTGAGCAGAAGAGAAGTCCATTTTGAAGTAGGAGATCTGGTTTTGGCACACTTGAGAAAGGAGAGATTCCCAAAGAGGCAGTATAATAAACTGAAGTTCAAAAAGATTGGACCATGCAAGATACTTAGGAAGTTTTCTGCAAATGCTTATGAGATTGAATTTCCACCTGATGTTGGAATATCTCCCATTTTTAATGTTGCAGATTTGTACAAGTATGAAGATTATGGTGCAGAAGAATGAGCAGCAGACAAGATTGAATGGAGGGAACAGCTACCTCCAGCGCAGCCATTGAAACCAGAGAGGATACTAGATAAAAGGCCATTCAGAAGGACCAGAGGATGAGAGTACTTTCAGTATTTAATCAAATGGAAAGATAAGCCAGAAGAAGATGCCACTTGGATGACTGAAGAAATGTTACTGAAGATAGATAGATCAGTGGAAGAGCTCATGGACCGGAGCCCATGAAGAAGATTGCCCTCGGGAGTCTGATGCAGGGGCATTAGACACTAGCCAACAATGTAGGAGGGTTGTCCACATGTTGTGGCTAGGAGGGTTCGAGAACAGCTAACTTGTAACAGCTAGGTGTCAATACCTCAGCTGACTGTTTCATTTAGAGTAGTTAGAATTGTAGAAGTCGAATGGTTAGTCCATCTGTCATATTTTTAGTTTTCGAATAATTGTAATTAGGCTGTTGATTTTCCATAACAGTCCTCACTGAGGAACCGGAAGGACACATATTGATGTATATAGATGTAACCCCTCATATGTGAAAAGAGAGAGCAAGAGGAGAGAAGGGAGGAGTTTCTGCAATAAAAAACTCTGTGTCTTGAGCAATTGCTCCCGGTTGAATAAAATTTCAAGTCCTGTTGATTTCCAAACTGCCTATATTTATAATTGTGAAGAATTGTTTAAATGAGAGGTGATTGTGTAATGGTAACTCTGTTCTCCGCCCTTGAATTCCGTAATTGTTGGATAGACTGTTGAATTCCCATAGCCGCAGGCGAGGCCTGTGTAGAGAACCTTGGTCGTGAACTCTGTTATAGTAATAGAACCCTGCGTGACAAGGAAGCTTACGTTTTTTTGTAGTCAATGGGGATTGTTACACCATTTTCAGAACTTTAGTTAACAAACGGAGGATAAACAAAGAAGAACGAAACCCCAACGCGGAACCTTGGTTAGTCATTGTAGCAAAACCACGAGCGGTTTCTGGATTTCATCGCACCGCTTTTGCGGTTAGGCGGTATTTCCCTGAACGTGGGCGATTCCATAGATTGGTCAACACGTGGCTGAGCCACTGTTCCAATACCATCACTTAAAGTACGCCATCGCGCGTTAAAACCCAACGCGGGATGCCAAGCGAAATGCACATCGGCCGTTGATCTGGGGAAGGGCAATCGGACGGTGGTCGCACGCGGGACTTGCCCGAAGTTTAATGAAGGAGGCCGAACCATATCGACAACGATCCGATGGTGTAGATTCACTGCGGGAGGGACGAACCGAGATTTTTCTCCGTACCCCTCGAACCCCCGCAGTGACGTCAGGGGGTGTTCGATCGTAGAGGTGGGGCCAGTGTGGGAGGTACGAGCCGAGATTTGTCGCCGTACCCCTCGAACCCCCCGCAGTGACGTCAGGGGGCGTTCGATCATAGAGGCGGGGCCCAGAGCCAATGGCTTATTATAAGTCATTTTTTTAAATGATGGAGTATTAATATAAGGGTTTGGATATATATATCTATATATGTATGTATACAAGTCAGGGCAGAATTGATAAATGTAATTGTTAAGAAAATAAAGAGCCACGTGGGGTGCCTCTCGGTTCATTGCGTCAGATTATATGCATCCTTACTAGCTATATACATGAGAGAAATTTTCATATTTGTGTATAATGGTTTGGATTCATATGGATGTACATGAGTTTTTTTTTTTTTAATCAAAATTTGAATATTTTATGTATTTTTGGGTCATACATTTTTTTCTGGTTGACACCAGTTTCCAGTTTTAGAGGTCCACTTGTCTGGTTCTAATAACAATATAGCAAACAGGATTCCCCTTCCTTGCCCATGTCAGCGGGGAGCTCTTGTCTGATTTCTGTTGTGAGTTTATCCATTTAAGATTCATTCAAAAATTGTCTTCGCATTAATCATTGGTCTCGACATTGTGCCATACCCTTGCAATGTGATGTATATATGTGATATCGATGCTCTGCAGCGTATGTATATATGAGATTGAGGCATAATCTCACATTTGGAGTAATACGGCCTCTTCCTTGGACGTGTGGTGGCATAATTCACACTTATATGGAGCCTGAATCCTCTTGAAGTGCATAACTCAGATCCACAGAGAATAAAAAGAGCTCGGACCTATTGGACAAGAAGCTCGGAGTACAACAATCTCGTGGAGGCTCATAGAAACGTGGATTGGCCACCTGTTTTCTGACTTGTGGTTACACTTCCCTTGGATCAGCAAGCTTGGGTGTGTCCTTGTGGAAGCATGAACCTACAGTTCTATTTGGTTAGTCCTTCAAACAGTGATAAAACTTGACAAGCCTTGAACTATTCAAATAGTCCGCAAGATAAAAGGATCACTGGGAGGTTGGAGAAAAATGGGGGGAGAGAACACTTCATCAGAATAGGAATCGTCATTCTAGGGGTCAGGAAGGAATTTTGGAAGGAGATGTTTTCGTATTTGAACAAGTATACGCAGATCTTTGGCAGGGACAAACCTCTGCCCAAGTGGACCGATGCAGATGTGGAGGAGTTCATCCAATCGGATCCCGTCTATGGCCCTCAGCTGAAGCTCACGCGAGTATGTTAGTTTTTGAGTGAATATGTCCAAGTATAATTGATATATAAAAATACAATATAATTAAATTGTTTATCTGCTTACAATATCTAGGCAGCAACAAGACTCATTAATGCCTAACTTTAACATAAGCATTCATGAGCAAGAAAAGGTGATTGAGTAAGAAGTTCAACTACAATGCATGATGGATTTTTGTTAAAATTTGCAACCAAGGTCGGCCTCCCTTATAAGTTGGCTCAAGAAGCTCAAAAGTCACGTCTTTTCGACTCCACCGATTAGTATATAAAGGGGTGATTTCTTCCTCATTTGACACATTGAAGGGCTCGTCTTCTCCTCTGAAATAGGACGACATATAAGGCTGGACACAAGTGGCAGGGTCAAGGTTATTATCAGACCCATCTCTGTTTAGGGCTCGGTTTTCTTATTGAGAAAGGGTCGCAGGTCTGTGACATAATGCATGGAGGATGCAAGGTCTGTCTGGGCAGCGTATCTCTATTTTGGGTGCAGATTTTGTGTTGGATAAGAGCCACAGTTGGAGGATAGGAAGTCTGTGGAAGGCAACGTATCTTTAGTTGATTTTTCTGTGCGTGTTTGTGAGGTTTATGTCTGCTAAAGACTGCAGGAAGAAAGCCACTACAACAGCCTGTTGTTAAGTTGTTTCGAGGGTTTGAAAGCATGGTCAATATATAAAGGCAAGGGATTGTTGAAGGTAAGGGATTGTTGAGGAGGAGCCTCAAAGATCTATATCAGAGATTAGATTATTCTGATTATGAATAATAAGAACTGATCAAGGGTTTTTTCCGTCTTGGGGTTTTTCCCTGGCTTGAGCCATATTCATGTGTCCTCTTATGTTGGCTTATCCTCTGCATTATTTTCTTATGTTATTTTATCAGTTACAATCATCATAATTTCAATTGATGTGGTTGCTATGGATTGATAATTGGGCTATATATAAAAATTGGTGTGACTGTCCTATGCTAAGAACATGTTAAGCTAAATTTAACATGGTATTAGAGCCAGGCTGAGGACAAGCCCAAGAAAGAGGGAAAGCAATCACTAGAAATGTTGCCAAATCTTCATGGCCTCTTTCGCCCTCAAAGGATCAGATAGTATGAAATTATGATATAAATCTGGTGCATCACAGTGACCAGCCCATAGTTTTGTGGATAAAGAGCGAAATTCCTTTTTGAAGATCATACAAGACCTGGTTCAAATATCATGATTAGAAGAGTGTAGTTCTGGGCACATAATATGAGGTCTGAGATTTCCAATCCACTAATCCACCTCAGAATTCGGTGAACTTGAATGGCTAATCAAACTTTTGACAAAGTCAACAAAGGGACCCATCATTTAAGGATTTTTTTCAAGCAATTTGAATTATGTACCACCTATGGGATCCAAGCATCGTATACATCTGTGGGTGACCGATCTTATGTTGCCTTTCTGATAAAGAATTCAAATTGATTGAAAGCCCTCCTAAGGCCTTGTTGGGTGCCTCATAGTGAAGTTACAAAAGGAGTTGAGTCCCTCTCAAACTCATGGCATTTTTATCTTTCAAAGGCATGCCTTAATTCTTATGCATCCAAGAAAAGAAGTTGAGGTTCCTACTTCATTTAAGGAGTTTTTCAAGCAATTTGAATTATGTACCACCTATGGGATCCAAGCATTGTATACATCTGTGGGTGACCGATCTTATGTTTCCCTTCTGATAAAGAATTTAAATTTATTGAAAGCCCTCCTAAGGCCTTGTTGGGTGCCTCATAGTGAAGTTACAAAAGGAGTTGAGTCGCTTATGCATCCAAGAAAAGAAGCCGAGGTTCCTACTTCTAAGAATATATATATGGTTTAAAAGAGCCGACCTGTGGAGATACCTAAAATGATTATCACTCTTAGAGTCATAATCCCAGTATGATGTGACTTAATTTTTGGACACTTTTATTTATTCATTATCTCAGCAGTAAAGTTTTTTTTGGCTGGTTGATCCAAGTATTGGAGCTTATTCCTCATGGCCAATTCTAGAATCTAAGGTTGGTCGATAATGTCCTGATTAAATACAAATGCTCTAAGTCATATCTGTGGAAATATTGTTTCTCATTTCTGCAATATTACCTTGATGCAATTTTACCAGCTCTCCTCTATTAGATTGTTCATAAGAGGCTTTTACAAGGACCAGTCCATGAGTTTAAATATTGAATGAATGCGAATGATGGCTTAATAGCATCTAAGTCAATTTTGTACATTCCGTCATCCACATAAGGGTGTTTAAAGATTCAACTTCCAACTTAGGCATAGGTATCAAAATGAAGTCATAATACCTGAAGCAATGTTAGAGACACATCCTCGCTTTTCTAGTTACTTCAGATGATGTCTAATGTTTGAATGAGGTAAGGATGGCTTAAGACTTACAGTCCGACATACAATCAATATTGATATGACAGTCCAAAAACCATGGTGCTTTGGCAATTCCCTGATATATGTTAAATCTAAGTTGATCTCAGCCATCTATCTCTATGCTCTTTTGAAAATCAATCAAAGAAAGAGGCAGTCTAGAAGACCTAGGATTAATGATTAATACAAGCGAAAGGATCTGATTCCATAATCAATCCTTCTGACATAACATTTCTGACCTTTATATAGGTCTGTATATTATCTTCACAGGGCCCTGTTGGATAACTATGCATATTATCTTGGCAAAGTTCAGACGGTGCAGTTTGTTGATTTCAGTTTGGCTATGGACTGCATAAATTCATCTCTTGCTCTGTTTGGATAGGGATCCTGACCTCTGATTTCAGTACATTTATGAACCTCAGTCTCTGTTCTATATATGGCCATGAACATTTCTCTTATGACTTGGCATAATTATGATATTCCGTTGCGCTTGATATCACAGTGGTTGTAGTATCTCAGTGGCAGCTTATTGGCATCACAGTGGTATGGTTGATCTTTGGCTTATTTATCTTGGGAATTTATCGGTTATGATATATACACTAGAAATAACAAAGAAGCCATTGATTTTAGTGCACTTAGACACCAGGAAAATCGAGGCCGCAGGGAGGGTATAAATAAAGCTTATATCTCAATCTTAAAAAAAAAATCACAACAACAACAGAAGTCTCACTCTTAAAAAAATCACAACAACAAAAGTCTCAATCTAAAAAAAATGAAAATAAAAAACAAAACAACAACAAAAATCTCTCAGTTTCATGTGCATATAGCAAAATCTGGAAAAAAAATGCAATCTGAATAACTTGTAAACAAATTTCATTCACGCAGTAACAAATGAAAATAAACAAATATCGAATTCAAAACGATGCCCTAATACCTGAAGCAATGTTAGAGACACATCCTTGCTTTTCTAGTTACTTCAGATGATGTATAATGTTTGAATGAGGTAAGGATGGCTCCAGACTTACAGTCCAACATACAATCAGTATTGATATAACTGTCCAGAAATCATGGTGCTTTGGCAAGTCCCTGATATATGTTAAATCTAAGTTGATCTCAGCCATCTATCTCTCTGCTCTTTTCAAAATCAATCAAAGAAGGAGGCAGTCTAGAAGACCTAGGATTAATGATTATTACAAGCGAAAGCATCTGATTCCATAATCAATCCTTCTGACATAACATTTCTGACCTTTATATAGGTCTGTATATTATCTTCACAGGGCCCTATTGGATAACTATGCATATTATCTTGGCATAGTTTAGATGGTACAGTTTGTTGATTTCAGTTTGGCTATGTACTGCATAAATTCATCTCTCGCTCTGTTTGGATAGGGATCTTGACCTCTGATTTCAGTACATTTATGCACCTTAGTCTCTGTTCTATATATGACCATGAACATTGCTCTTATGACTTGGAATACTTATGATATTCCACTGCGCTTGATATCACAGTGGTTGTAGTATCTCAGTGGCAGCTTATTGGCATCACAGTGGTATGGTTGATCTTTGGCTTATTTATCTTGGGAATTTATCGGTTATGATATATACACTAGAAATAACAAAGAAGCCATGAATTTTAGTGCACTTAGACACCAGGAAAATCGAGGCCGCAGGGAGGGTATAAATAAATCTTATATCTCAATCTTAAAAAAAAAAATCACAATAGCATCAGAAGTCTCAATCTTAAAAAAATCACAACAAAAAAAGTCTCAATCTAAAAAAAATGAAAATAAAAAACAAAACAACAACAACAATCTCTTAGTTTCATGTGCATATAGAAAAATCTGGAAAAAAAATGTAATCTGAATAACTTGTAAACAAATTTCATTAACACAGTAACAAATGAAAATAAACAAATATTGAATTCAAAACGACGCCCTAATACCTGAAGCAATGTTAGAGGCAGTCTAGAAGACCTAGGATTAATGATTATTACAAGAGAAAGCATCTGATTCCATAATCAATCCTTCTGACATAACATTTCTGACCTTTATATAGGTCTGTATATTATCTTCACAGGGCCCTGTTGGATAACTATGCATATTATCTTGGCATAGTTCAGATGGTAAAGTTTGTTGATTTTAGTTTGGCTATGGACTTCATAAATTCATCTCTCGCTCTGTTTGGACAGGGATCCTGACCTCTAATTTCAGTACATTTACGAACCTCAGTCTCTGTTCTATATATGGCCATGAACATTGCTCTTATGACTTGGCATAATTATGAAGTCTCAATCTTAAATCCCTGATATATGTTAAATCTAAGTTGATCTTAGCCATCTATCTCTCTGCTCTTTTCAAAATCAATCAAAGAAAGAGGCAGTCTAGAAGAACTAGGATTAATGATTATTACAAGCGAAAGCATCTGATTCCATAATCAATCCTTCTGACATAACATTTATGACCTTTATATAGGTCTGTATATTATCTTCACATGGCCCTGTTGGATAACTATGCATATTATGAACCTGAATAACTGGTAAAAAAATTTCATTCTCGCAGTAACAAATGAAAATAAACAAATATCGAATTCAAAATGGCGCCCTATATTGAATCCTAACAAATGTGGATGGGGCTCTAAAGTTTTCTTACCTGGATAAATTGCCAGCGTTGCGGGGACTTCCATGATAAAAATTACTAGACAGGGCCTCCGGTTTAGCCGCTGGAAACTGCAGGTTATTACTAAACATACTAATGTGTTGGTCTCCGTTTACCCTCTCCAACTTTAAAATCCTAGTAAAACCTTGGTATTGAAAGAAAATATACCTTGTAGAAACCCTAACGCCGAGGTTTTAACTGTAAAATTGTTGCCAACTCCTGCAAAATGAAGATCGATGGATAGCACAGAAAGAGGCGACTTCAAAGCTGTGACTAGATCCAAACAACTTGAACTAATTTCCAGCTCGGAATTCCCCAACTGAGAAAAGCCGAGTGCCCATTGAAAATCCGAGTAACCATTTGATAGTTGAAGAATCCTGCAAGATGAAGATCAGTGGATAGCAGAGAAGGAGGCGACTTCAAAGCTGATCGATAGCAGAGAAATAGGCGACTTCGAAGCTGTGACCAGATCCGAACAACTTGAACTAATTTCCATATGAATGAAACTGAGAATTCCCCAACTGAGAAAAGCCGAGTAACTATTTGATAGTTGAAGGAGTTGAATATTGGCTTTTTAATTTTGGCGGTAATGCAAGGTAACATGGAAGGAGGTGACACTTTGAAAAATTTCAAAAGGGGAAAGCCACATAAGGTATTATATGAAGATATCAATTTAAATATCTTTTTCATAAAAATAGTTAGATATATATTGGAAAATATAATGATCATATAAATCTTGATAAAATAAAATAAAATATCTTGGACCATTTAAATTTTGATAAAAGAAAATAGAACATTCTCTTGAATCTCATAATAAATGGAGCATTTACATATAAGGTGATCTTTTAATTCAATGTTGTGTATATTGCAAAGCTAGAAGATGTTATTGAGAAGAGAAATATCATGATGTTATTAGTTTCAACTACACACTAATGTAAACCCAATTTGAAACCACCAAGGGGGATTTGAAGGGCAACATCTAGTGCTCTTGTGGGCTAAAAAATAAGGCCCCCTCTTATTTGCATGAAGTGTATCTAGTACAAATCCATCTTACAGTTAAGGCCATGAAAAGATGAAGCCCAAGTACTAAATTTATTATTTATAAATAACCTCTTTAACAACTTGACACAAACATATAATGATGTAATTTACACTGGAGGTGTGTCACTTGAATTGTGTTACAATTGTAATCGCTCCCCCACACAAAAGTGTCATGATCCCTTGTGATGATGCATCAACTCTAATGGAGAACAATATCGTGATGTAAAAGAAATTTAAACATGATCTAACTTTAATAGTGCCCTACATTCACCCCTTGGCTCACCACTCATGGCAAATGTGAGGCTATTTCTGGCATTGATGTGGATAATATCATTTTATTTTCTCCTATGTATAGTATTCTACATTGACACAATTGCATTTTTTTAGCAAAAGAAATATTTGTATCAAGGGTTAGCTCCTTTTTCATTAGGTTTGAATAGGTTGCGTCATTATGAGTGATCTATTCTTTACCAACTCCTTATATGGGAGAGCACTACAAGCTCCATGTCAACATGAAGTTTAGATATTGTGAGCAATTCTTATTGAGGTTTTGCAAATTATCCGGTTGTTCTACATTTTGTATACATGTTAATAAGGGCATTACCCACAAACACACACCCTCGAGACCAATACCTAGTTCTCTAAAAATAAAATGGTACCAATATTCTTAGTTAGAGGTGAAGGATTCTCCTAAGAGGTTATTTTGTTGGTTTGAGGTGTTGTTTTTTTCCTTGGATACTAAGTGATTAAGGGCTTCAAGAGCTAAGAGTTAAGGGACAAGGGCTTGGGGAGGAAGGGATTTGGGGGTTAAGGGATTAATAACTAAGGGATTTAGGTGTTAGGGGTTAAGGGGTTAGGTTTTAAGGTGTTTAACAGTTATGGTTTAAGGGTCACGAGTTAAGAGAATAAGGGGTTAGTGCTTAGGGGGTTCATGAATTCTAGGTTAGGAGTTAATGGCCTAACGTTTAATGCGTCAAGGGGTTTATGGCTTATGAGTTATGAGTGTAGGGGTTAAGGTATTATGGCTTCGGGTTAAGGGATAGGGAATTTAGTGGTTAAGGGTTAATAGCTTATTGGTTGTGATAATGGGAGCCCTAATCCCCTTGTCACCACTATCGAGGGTTCCCCTTTCAATTTCTCTTGTTACCTTCACTCTAGGCTCCCTAGCCCCTATGATATTAGGACTTAATCCCCCTTCTCATTCTCTAATGCATGGATTATAGATCTTAGTAAACCATGCTTGGACATCCCACTTCTACCCATCCATGCTACATGTATGTCCCCTAGTCTTGTTCAATACACCACAAAATACTCCTCCCACCTTTTCGGTCATATCATTCAACTTATCCTAACATTATGGGTGAAATTGGTGTTTATGTTGTAAAGTTAGTAGAGAAAAAATATTACTTGTTTTTTCTATTGAGAAGATGTATAAACTGATTGTCATGATTGGAAAGTGCATGCATCAATCTACATTGGCTTGTTTTTCGAGCTTAGACATGAATAATTATTTGGTCATACTCCATCCTATAGATGGAGTCTGATATCACAAAGGTATTGATGGGCAGTGTGCTAAGAAGGGAGTGATAAGGTATGTTAGGCAATTCCAATGCATGATAGAGTGCTAGGAAAGCATGCCAAGTTGTGCCAAGTTCCAGGGTGTGCCAATGTGTGCCAAGGTGTTTTAGGGAGTGCTAGAGAAACACAAGGTAGCACTATGTCACAATGCATGGAAATGAATGAATAATAGTGTGTGAGAAGGAGTTTCAATGAGTTCCGTGTGTGATAAGGAGGAGTGACAAGGCATGCTTGGAAGTGATAAAGAATGATAGAGTGCCAGGGTGGGATGCATCCCAGATGTGCCAACACGTGCAAGGAAGTGTTAACTAGGAGTGCCAGGGAAACACAAGGGAACACTACGTCAAAATGCATGGAAATGAACAAATAAGAGTTTGTGATTGGAAGTGTCAGTGACTTCCAACTGTGCTAAGGAGGGATTGACAATGTATGCTAGGCAGTGTTAAGGCATGCTAGAGGCCAAGCCAACATGTCAAGATGTCCTAGGTGTTAGGGTTGTTGAGATTGCAACAAGATGATGAGCTTAGTGGAAAGAAGTCGCCTTCACTAAGTCGGCCCGCAGGCTATTTTTGGCGCAAGTCTACTTTTAGACTATGTCTATTTTTAGACATGTCGATCATATTCTATGAGTTGCAGGATGCTATTTGTGGATGGTTGGTCAAGTTGGAAAAAATAGATGGACTTCTATTTTTAGACATATTGGGAGGAATCTATTTTTAGATTGCCAGTCTAAAAATAGATATGTCGAATATTATTAGCTCTTAATAATATTTGGACTCTAAACATTATCTTATTCTCTTGGAGCACTTCAGTTAAGTGCACGAATGTGGCACAGGAGCTGACAGAAGGAATTACGCTATTCCTGAGGGTTAAGTGGAGCTATTGCATGGATACTTCAGTTAGAACTCATGTGAGAGAGTTTGGTGGAGTTGATTGAGGAGTTAATGGAGTTGTGTTCAGTTTAACTAATCTAAACATAGTTGAGCTAGTTGTATCTAGTCTAACTGATTGATACACTAGTGAAAGTGGTGTGAATTAATTATTAATTAATTCACTAATTATTAACTCATTAATCAACTAAAGAATACATCAGTTAACTACAGTGCATGGACAGTTTCAGTGGAGACCAGTGAAGAGGTAGGTGAAAGAGCAGTGTGACTATAGTGTTGCATGATTTGCAACACACAGTGGTTGGAGATGCCAATGAGGATTGCGTGAGCAAGGCTGGACCAATTCGAGTTCAATCAGAGCCATTCTTCAGTAGTGATTGCGCAGTAGAGGCAGGCTATCAGGTGGCAGATATAGGAGCATGTGATTTGCTATATCGGACCTGTTTAGTGTGTAGTAATTGGAGATTATACTGAGAGCTTGTGAGGAGCTTTGTATAATTATTGTTACATGATCTCTATGACACATAATATACATATAGTTGGGGGTTTTCAGCTTTAAGCTTTCCCATAAATACTGTGTTCATATGTGTGAATGTTTATGGTTTTAATGTGTGCATGCGATTTTTTTTATTTCCGCAATTAATGATCAATGGTAGAAGAGATTTTCTATTGTGCATGAATTCAAATAGTGTGTGATCAGGAGAATCTCGGATATAACATATCAGTTATATAAATTTCTACATGGCATGAGAGGGATATTGATCATTGGAGCAATTGCAAAACATTGAAGCGGTTGAGTTTTGGGTTGGTGGAATTCAAATTTGCAGCAGTGTTTTCTTGGTGTCGAAGTTGAGATGTCTTTCAACAGATTGCGATTGGAGTATGCCCTTGAGGGCAGCTCGAATTTTGTTTCATGGAAGGACAAGATGGAGACAGTGCTGGATGACAATGGGTTGAAGGATTTCATAGATGCAGAAATTCCAAAACCTGCTTCTAGCGATGCCGCCACACTTAACGCATGGCAAAAGAAGATAGAAAAGTGTTGAAGAATTCTGTTGGAAGGTGTGAAGGATCACATAGTGTCTAGCCTTCATGGTAAAGCTTCTCCATTCTTGATGTGTAAAGGGAGTTACAAGGTTATATGCTAGGCAATGCCAAGGTATGTTAAACTACCAAGGTGTGTTAGGAAGTGCTACGGTGTGTTAGGGAGTGTAAAATCATGTCAAGGAATGTAGGGGATGCTAACACATGCCACACAAATCCAAGGCATTTAGGACATATCAGGTGTTGTGGCATGTCAAGATGTAAACTATGTTTCTTAGTTGTTTTACGACCACAGTTGTATGTGATGAGCCTTGTCTTGGTAACTTGTTAAGTGGGATCAATTGAGATTGGACATGAGTAGTCTAATATGAGTTACATGTAGTTCTTAGGTGAACAAGGCATATGTTGAATTTCCATGACACATGAGAATTTGGGTTTGGTCTTAGAATCTTTGATGCAAACACACTCAAGTGACACAACACATCAACTTTTCACAATGAAATCTACACACATCAGGGAATTAATTAGTGCACATGAAAATTTATAACTTTTTCAAAACTTTCTTCGTTAAATTACAAACTGTAATAGAATAAGCTAGAGCTCTCCCACCAGGGATGTTGGCCCTTTACAGTCACACTAATACAAGGAATACAACTAGGGCCTGGTGTTATTCCTTTGACAACCAATATACCTTGAACAAGACAACACTTGACCCAATTTTTTATGGTGGACACACATAGCCCTTTCAATCCAAATGTCTTAAACACATTTGGCAAGACCTCTTTCCTCCCATTATGAAACTCCTCATTCTGCCTCTATCAATGAACTAAATTCCTTTATGTTACTGAACTCGACTCAAAAAACAATTCCCTCTATCTACCTCTTTTTTCCTTTAAGGTTTCCAACTCTTAAAGTTTTCGATTAGATGTTCACAACTCTGTTGTGAACAACTCTTTGGTCTACCCACTTTTGCCATACTGCTGCTCCAAGATGACAAGCCTAGGGATATGGAGGTTTCCCTTCTTCTCAATGACACAATACTCTACAATACAGTGAAATAGGGCTAGTTGGCTAGTCCATTTGACTGCTACTTTAGTCCTTCAAATTCTGCACGTCCTTAGGCCCAATACACCTACCCTTCTACCGGTCCTGTTTTCCTTCACAAGTACAGGACTTAGAGCTCTTCTTTGACAGTCACCTAACAACCCTCCAATTGTACTTGGACTGCCATCAATTTTCCCAACCACAGTAAATTGCTTTACTAATCTAGTTCCCACAACACTTGCCTCATCTAGGGCTCTTCAAATATGCCACCTAATAGTGATTTGAGTCCTCTCAAAATCACTATTCTTGTGTGCCAATTTTATGTTGTCCAATCTATGAAAAAATCTGAACTACTCACCTTATCATCCTTCTAACAAGTTGTAGATGACTGAACTAGGGTCACAAATCATCCATTAACAGTCCATTCACTAACTATTTATAGGCTGCTTCAAATATTTGTCCAAAACTCTATGGACAGTCCAACAAAATCAACTCCTCTTCATGTCAATCCATTCCTCATATGGCACATTTATTCTGCTCCATCTTCTACTCAGGTTCCACCTTCCTTTGGATTTTCTATCTCCACACATACTTATGCAAACCATCTTCCAAATTTGTGGTATATATTGCAGAGATAAACCTCTCTCTAAGGGTCACAACCCCTCTTCTTCTATGCAAATTTGTCATAGTATTAATGACATACCTTATGGATTGAACATGCTAGGAAACCTCCCTAAATAGGGAATTATACTTCTATTCTAATTGCTTTAGAACAAACCATATCCACCCATAGCAAAAAATAAAACTCTTTCCTCTATAAGAGACTCGACCTAGTTCATATGGATCCATAGATTCTGGTCATTTATTTCACTGAATCTTGACTTGAACTTTAGATCTCTACGACCCTCAAACTCCGGTTACTTCAGTCAATATTCCACCTCTGAATACTTCTGTTCTGGCCCTAAATTCTAGTGAATACCCTCCTCCATTTGTGTTGGTATTATTCACAGACCTCGCAACCTAGTAACCAGCACAAGGTAGCGTCTCAACCCTCTCTACTATTTCAAAATTTGATGTGTACTTCACACAGAAACACCACTGAAATCACATGCCAAAATTCTCATGAGTCGCCTCTCTTGAGCTTTATCTGCCCTAAGAGAACCACAATATGCCATCCTACTTCCTATCTTGAACCCATTAAGGTATGTGACATTCTTGTGAACCCTCACATGATGATCTTACTCTTGGTGGATGATCATGGCCTCCCTTTAGCAACACTTACTCAAACCTCTAACTAGACCTACTTTAGGGCTACATCTCTCCTAGCCTCCTTGATAAAATGAGCTCATTCTCACTTGATGTTCTTTCCTTCATACTAAGGCCTCCTTAAATAGCTTTTCCTAGCTAGGCCTCTTAAGAACACCCTAGAACTTACAAATTTTATATACTTAGATCTTAGGAGATATTATTTTTCTGTTTAATTTTATTTTAGATTTTAAACCTCATCTTAGGTCCAAAGCCCCTTTTCTTGGGTTATTTTCCCACAAAACATTTTGTGGTCAAAATCACACAAACCCATCTCACTAGGCTTTTGGAGTACCTCCCAAGCTACACAATTTAACAACATAGTCTAGTTGTAGTAATTGTAACTTGGTCAAGCTCCTATAGTCAAGCGAGGACTTGGTTGGGTTCCCAAGTTAAAATTAAGTAAGGGTAGTTGTGAGGGCATGATAACTAGGAAGGGTTAGGGAATTCCAAGGAATGAAAAGGCGTGCTAACACATGCTGAACAATGTCAATGCATGTTGAGGAGTGTTAAGGAGTGTCAAGGTATCACAAGGGAGAACTAGGTCAAAATGCATGGAAATGAACAAATAAGAGTGTGTTCCAGGGAGTCTCAGTGAATTCAAGTGTGCCAAGGATGAAGTGTGTTAGAAAAAAGTTCATAATAGGATTTGTAAGAGACTAGCCTACAATTGCGATAAGGGGCTCTGTTAGACTCATGTATTTCACAGTATCACAAGGTGACTGATTACTGATTAGAATATTTTTCATATACTGAAAATAATATTCTATGGTTGTCATTTATTTTCATAGAAGAAAGGGAGACCCTGACTGTAAAAGAGCATCAAATGAATCAATTTTCCTTATAGTTCAATGGAAAGGAGAAAAATTGTTGCTGGCAAGGTGTGATGGGGATCAAAATTCATTTCTACCCTTGTTCAATTTCATTTCATTCACCCTCTTTTTCCCCCTCATTTCCTCCATATTCTCCCATGCTCTGAAACCCATTCCTTGTCATGTTTCTCTTCCATTTCATCTTCCATTTTGAAATATACGTTACCTTACCTTTCTTCCGCCTTTCATGATCAAAGTGGGGCCCTCATCGCATTTCGTAGACTTTATGTATTTGGCATTGGAACTAAAATTTAAATAATGCGATCGCTGATTTGCGATATTGCATCGCATTGTTTTACCTTGTGAGCGCCCGCAATCTATTTTATTTAGTTTGTGAGGTGGTAATTCGACCGCACCTCAGCAGCTCCGCCCCATTACATAGCCATTGCAATACATTGTTATATCATATAAAACTTCATAACATTGACCGCTTAAAAACCTTCCGTCGATTCGTAACACTCCGCCAAATTCCAGTGGGCCCCTCTTCCCCGCACTTCGAAAATTTAAGGAGTTAACCCGGCAGATTATAAATAAAACTTAAGAATTTTGAAGTACCCCTGCGATCCAGTCCCACTTCTTCCCTACCACGTCACTCATCTCCTCCCTCGTGCATCGTACTTTGAAGATTTTAGAGTTTACATTTTCCATGCTTATAACTAAACGCTACGAATTGCGATGTGCACTGCGGTCCCATCCCACTTACCTTCCATGTCACCACCCCCATCGCATCACATCGTTGATCATATTCTTTATAAACTAATTAACTGTAAAGGCTGCAAAGTGCGCGGATGCAATTCCACTTCATAACTAAATTCTACATAATTTTAGGTCTGGCTGAACGAGTTGTCACTATGTTTTGTGTGTATAACAGGTCAATTAGGGACTACGAGGTTTATAGCTCATTTCATGAATAAATAGGCCAAAATACCCGGCAATAAGCAAAGGCTTTCCACCTCATTACGCCATCGTCATCTTTAAATCCAACGGCCTACGTTTCATTCTGACCCCCCTTTACAATATTCCTTACTTTATCCTTGAAGGGGGGGTCCGGAACGAATGATTTTCAAGAAAGGGACCCTCTTATGTGTCAATATCTCATAAATTCACACCCCCTCCCCCCCTTTATATTACCACTTACCACATCATAAGGGTCCGAAATACCACTTTTCTCCTGCAAAACCATTTTCCCCAAATGAAAAACCATTTTTTAGCCAGTTTTACCAGTTCATTTTCGAGGGATATTCCAGGTAGATGGGAACGAATTTTGACAAAAAGAGAGAAGTTTTTATTCAGCACAGGTTGAAGAAAAAAATCCTCTCCCAGATTTTGAACAGGTGTCTTCAGTTGGGATAATCAAAAGCCATCTCTCAGCCCTATTTTTCGGATTTCCGTTTTTTCTGTGTTGGTCATGATTTTGCGGCGATTGTTGTGGAGCGCTGGAGATGAATTTTGAAAATCAGAGAGAGGTTTTTGACCAGAACGAGGCAAAGAACAATAAAATATCTCATATTTTTCATAGGTGCCATCATTGGGGACAAAAAAATGTCTGATTTGACCTCTATTTTCAGCAATTTCGCCCATTTTTCACGGCATGACAAACATCCCAAGATTTTCAGGAAGTTGTTTTTTGATGATGGTTCTTAGATGTGAACAAGGATAATATATTTCGCCAACCGTTTTCCATAAAAATAGTGCCAGACAATATGAAATTAGGAAAACAAAGAAATTAGTGCCGCACTGGAGTTAATGATCCAGCCAAGGCAGTGCAAGAAAGGCTGGGACAAACATCAATTTTGCCTCACTTTATCTTTTTGGAATTTTAAAAGCCCAATTGCGTTCACCTTATAATTCAATAAGGGTAATTGAAGTTAATACAACCAACGGTGGCTAAAAAATTCACCTCATCATAGCCTTGCATGGCCATACTTGTCCATTTTCTGCTTAAATTGTAATCAATGAAAGTTTTCCAGGGTAGATTAAGGCAAACCGACTTAGTTGTTAGTTAAATACCACTAGAATTATCATTATAAAAGGTTGGATATTTTAGCACCTGTATTGTAAGAACTACTATTGAAACACTTTAATTTTTGGAGCTGGACATCAATAATCAAAGACCGTTTACATGATTCTTGAGTTGTGTCAAAATGGTGATGTGTTTCATCTTTGTTTAAATGCTTCCATTGTTTTCTATGTTGTGTATCTACTCATCTAATTGTAAATCAGAAATTTTAGATTAAGATTTGTTGTCGGAGCGCCTTAATTCTATTTGCATTTACAATCTGAATGTTTTCTATTGAAGTCTGATTAAAGAATTCTTAATTTCTCTTTCGACACTACGAAACCTTACTGTTTCTTTCACCTCATAATTCATACAGCTCTTAAAATCCATTTAGCATAGTTAGCTTGCCCTGTGATTTGTTCTTGATTTTGATGTGCCATTCCAACCTTTGACTCCATTGCCCAATGGAATAGCTTCTGCAACCCTATCTATCCAACCACACAATCAATCAAAAAAACAACCCCCATCACTCTAACTAGCCTAATATCAGTACGTATAACCAGCAAGTTAAATCAATTTAAATCATAAAACAAATAGAGCCCTCTCTGAGTCTAAGAAGGCTAGGTCCTAGACTCCAAAGCGGTTTGATGTTGTTCTTTATAGTTTAGTTTTGCCAATCTTCTAAATTATAGAGTGCAAACAGGCTCGACAAAGTAATTTTAAACATAGGGAGACTGTGTGTTGGGCACAACACTATTTTTCCTTTATCTATTATTTTTATATGAAATGTGGCACACTTTGGCCGAATGCTCGTGTTTTAAACTATTTTAGACAATTCAATATTGTACATTGTTATGTATAAGTTTTGGGGAACTCGACTTGTGCCGACCTATATCTTGTGTGAATTGTGTATCCTGTGGTTCTTGCAAACTCTAAGTTATTGCTCCACTATTTATATGAACTAGACATACATGTGAAATATTGCCTATGTAAGCTATGTTTCTTAGTTGTTTTATGGCCATGACTAGATGTGATCCTTGTCTTGGTACATTCTTAAGCGGGAAAAGTTCAGCTTGGACATGACTGGCCTAAGATGAGGTATAGGAAGTTCCTAGGTGAACAAGGCACAATCTACTTGTAGTAGGTGTAATTGATCAAGTTGTTACGGCTGAAGCAGACCAATGTCACATGAACTGGAGTAGCTAAGGACTTGATTGGGTAACCAAGTCATGAAAAAATGTAAGGATATTTGCGAGGGAATGAGTGTCAAGGCATGTTAGGGATTGCTAACATGTGCCAGATAGTTCGAAGGCATGTAAAATATGCTAAGATGTGTCAAGTGTTAAGGAATGCAAATATCTGCAATGGTGTGACAATACATGTCAGGGATTATCAAGGAAACAAAAAGGAGAAACAAGTTAAAATACAAGGAAATGAGTACATCATAGGGTTAATAAGTCATCAATTTACATTTTCCAAGAGGGGCATGCTATGCACACCAACACTAGGTGGAAATGAGTGTCAAGTGCCAAGTGTTAGTGCATTCTAAGTGCCAAATCATCCTCTGTTACTTCTCTTCTACTTTCCAAAAACTGATCTCAAATAACTTTAATATTGTTGGAGAGGTAAATCCCCTCTGCGGACAGAGGTGATCCCTACTAGCCCAGATCGGGTCTAGCAACAATCAAACACGCTACAGTGCAGGTTCCTAATTGTAAATAAACCGACTTGCGATGAAGGCTTACTTGGAATCCAATGCTGTCATTTGTAGAAGAGGTGGTGCTCCCATTCCTTTTCCCTGGCAGATCACAATCCTCACGATCTCCGTGACCGGACACCTGCACATGCAAGAAACAACACAAAATCAAGAATAAAACCCAGTACATACAACTATATGTCAGTCGAAGAGGACATAACTCATGAACATAATCAAGAACAAGAGTGGAACCATAACCAATAGTCGCTTAACATTAATAAGTCAAAAGAAGAATACAACCAAAGCTTCGACGCAGCATTCTCCTTTGATGGGTCTTCAGCACAACATGTCTCGATAAGCCTGTCAAGGATGGGACAAGCCTCTCTCTCCGGATACTTTACAATAGTCTCCTTGCTTGGATTTGGCCTTAAGGGAATCAAGAAGGCTCTTGCAGCATAAGGATGTGAAAGCTCTTGGGAACTTGGAGATTAGCTTGCCATGGAGAAGAGAAAGCTTTTATAGAAGGAGGAAGGGGAGTTGGGATCCCTATAATTATGGGATTGGCCCTATCATCAAGGAAGCTTCCATGAGAGGTGACAAACCACTTCCTCTCTATGGAGATCCATAGCCAAACTTCCCAACTCAAGATAGAAATCAGTCCAGGAATTTGTTAGGACGAAACTTCCACCTTTTATTTTTAAAAAACACCTCTTAATATGGTTGGCGCGGGTGCGGCTCTATGACAGAGCGCCAATTGGCGCGCCCTCTTTGGAGGATTTGCCCTCTTGGCACGAGGGCTGAATTGTGGAACCGCGCCAATGGAAAAAGAGCTATTTTTAGGGGGTTTTGCAGGGAGATGTCTTCAGGGCAGTGGAAGTTCATCTTCAGAGGGATAGAATGAAAGTATTTTCAAGTCTTGTCTCTACTCACAGGTCACGGAATGAGTCCTCCAATGTGCGGGATGGGGAATGGTAGGGATGGTGACAAATTGATGTGTAACAGATGCCCCCTAAAGCATGAAGCCTGAGAGAGAGAGAGGGGTGAAATGCTTTACGAGAACATGTCGACTGAAAACACTACCATCGGAAAACCTGCGGAGCAAAATACAACTGATGTCTCAGATACATGATATATATACGTGGTATGGGTGCAGCCATCCAATGAGGATCGATGAATAGACTCAGGTATGGTCGCAGCCATCCAATCAGTGAGTCATGTACATAATGATAATAATCTACAATATCACAGCCTGGATTACAACAGACACAATCCAGGGTCTTGCACTCCATCTCGACCCGAACAAAGTACAAGTTCAAGCATGCGAATATGTGAGTTGAAGTCGAACATGCAAGAACATCATCTGATTACCAGCCAATGATGAAAGTTGTTAACAGACGCGAGTGGAACCACCAATAATGACAATGGCCCTCAAGGTACTACAGGTACAATCTACGGCATGTGAATCAATGAGCTGGCGTCGAACACCCGTAGAATCACTCGATCGGAGGCCAATGATGAAAACCTCACGTCAAATGCGACGAACCTGGCATTGAGGCATGCAGGCTCCAAGGTACCATAAAGGAGTCTCTAAATCAGCTTCCTGGATAATGAGTTGAAGTCGACAGGAAGTGACCTTGATCGAAGGTGGGCCATAATTTTTCCCACATCATCGACATGATACAGAGAAACATAATGTTTTTTTTGAATCAGGATCATATGAGAATCAGAGGAAGGTTGGTATTTTGTAGAGGTCAACTTCTCTTGAACATATAACGGCATGACAGTGGACTTGGTAGTATTTGACATCAAAAGATCAGAGGTCATAGTGACGAGGAAAAGAGCATATGAGAGGTCAAAAGGGATTATCCAAACCCACGGAGGCAAGTGAAAAACGAGATGAGATGTCCCCAACCCGACACGAACGCAGACAAGTGCCATGTTCAAGAGCGACATACTGCCGACACGACAATGATGTTGGTTCCATTTTCCCCACCATGCTTGGCGAGTACCTCTTTATTTTTACGCAAGCTTGAAGAGGATACCATATGCTTGTCATATAAGTCCTTCCTTCGGATGAATCCTTCCTAGTACATTTAACGAGCCCTAGGAAGGAGAAACTCGAATAGCGTCATTTTGACTGAGTCCGATGTCATCAGGTTTTAACGAGTCTGACAAAGGAAGAACTCGACGTCTTTTCATGTTTAGGGAGTTTGAAAAGACAGCGGAAAAGTAAACTCCAGCAGTCCCTTTTCGTAAATAGTTCCTCAGACCCGAAAAGGTAGAAAACAATATCCGAGAAAACCTCCTAGTCGCAATAGGCTAGGGTATTCCTTTTTCGTAAGTAATCTATCCCAGCCCGAAAAAGGGGTAAACATATACTGGGTAGATGTCGTTTCGTGGCCACTTTAACGAGATCGAAACGACAAGGGACTCGACAATCTTTTCATGTTTAGAGAGTCAGAAAAGAGCTGAAAGGTGACTCCTCCTGGAGGAACGAGTGGTATAAAGGGTAGCTACTGGTTCCGGTAATGGTGGAATTGCTCAAAACAAATAAAGGTCAAGAGGCTGGCTAACAAGACCACTCATCGCAGCGGTTCCTCAGGAACGGGTAAAACAACCAAGTGAAGGCATATGATCGGCCAAGCAGATAGTGACGATGGGGTGAGAAAACCAAGGTTCA
Source organism: Pinus albicaulis (assembly GCA_034641835.2). NCBI lineage: Eukaryota > Viridiplantae > Streptophyta > Pinopsida > Pinales > Pinaceae > Pinus > Pinus albicaulis. Next base: position 41,188 of record JAXQQM020062860.1, read on the forward strand.
TCTGGAAAAAACAGGCTGATAAGATGGCAATCACAGGAGGTAAAAAATGGGAATGGTTTCATTTTTACACAAGCTTGAAATCAGAAAACTCTGCTTGAAGTTGGTTTCTTTTTTACAAAAGCTTGAAACAAAGATAAACTATGCTTGAAACCGGTTTCATTTTTACACAAGCTTGAAATCAGAAAACTCTGCTTGAAGTTGGTTTCATTTTTACAAAAGCTTGAAACAAAGATAAACTATGCTTGAAACCGGTTTCATTTTTACACAAGCTTGAAACGGAAACAAACTATGCTTGAAAAATTTAAGCATGCCCCCAGCATGGTGACTCAATTCGAGGTACATGCCCCCCAAGCTTCTATCTATATGAAAGGCAGATGGAGTGAAGGTTCAAGTTACGAGATCAAGAGAAAGACACGATTGGGATTTTACGAGATCTAAACAAAGACTCAAATTGAACGAGAACGTGTTTCATTATTTTAACGAGGTTGACACATTAAAAGAACTATCCTGAGACACCCTTGTTTCATGGTTTAAGGAGCTTGGCACAAGACAAGGAACTCTGCTCTGACGACCTTGTTTCATTTTTTAAGGAGCTTGACATGAGACAAGGAACTGTGCTCTAGCAACCTTGTTTCATTTTTTTAAGGAGCTTGACACAAGACAAAGAACTCTGCTCCAACCAGCTTGTTTTATTTTTTAAGGAGCTTGACACAAGAAAATGAACTGTGCTCCGACAACCTTGTTTCATTTTTTAAGGAGCTTGACACAAGACAAGGAACTGTGCTCCAACAGAGCTCGCTTCATTTTTTAAGGAGCTTGACATAAGAAAAGAACCATGCTCCAACAGACCTGGTTTCATTTTTTAAGGAGCTTGATAGAGGAGAAGAACCATGCTCCGACTGACTTCATCATAATGAAAAAGAAGTCATCGCTTCCAAGAGTTCCACTCCCGATGGAAGGAAAAAATCCTAGAAGTCAGGACCCAATGCCCCCAGCACCTGATGCACGACGACATTATCATTGAGCACAGGCACGGGGTAGGTAGCCACATAGTTGACCTGCGGTGGGGCAGATACAACGGGTGGATAAAAACCAGGAAGGGATGATGGCAAGCCAGCTGCCATATCAAGACCAAAGAATGAAAGCTGATCAATGGTCACGATCCGTCCTTCATGTGGAAAACAAACCACACGAAAAAGGGAGGAGACAAGCACTCCCATGGCATAGGTGTAATCGTGCCCCAAAAGCAGATTGAAATCCAAGGGGCCTGGAACAACCATCACATCCATATGGATGGTTTTACCTCCCAAAGTAATAGGTAACCTTGGAAGGATCCCTAATGGTTGACTCATTCTTCTGTTAAATGCCAACAGATTCTGCGTAACAGGCGCAAGCAACGGTGAAATGAAAGCTTGCCAAGTAGTTGAGGATAAAATACTAACAGACGCACCTTCATCTATAATGGTGCTGGGTACAACCAGACCAAAGGCCTCTACTGTGATCTCGAAAGGAACATAAGATGGAAGGCGGTATCCTGCAAATCGACTCCAATCAAAGGAAGTGACTATACTACTCGGAGGGGCTACCATCGAACCGAGATGGTCTTCCCCTAGTGTTACGGAAGAAGAAGCACCCTTCGTGACCTCCATCTCGAAGGTGGGAGGGATATCCTCTGGGACCTCCACCACGGGAGGTGGAGGAGTAACTTATGAAGGTGAAAAGACAGGAGAATCTTTCTCCAAGTCTGAAGAATCTAAAGAAACCAGAAGCACATGAGGGTTATGAGATCCACTCTCCACGGAAAAGACCTGGTGCACCGTAGACGGGGCCAGCTCAACCGATCCCATGACCAATGGTTGATCGGGAATGGATTCTTGAATTTGAATTTTCGAGAGAGCGGGATCGACCAAGGATGATCCTTGACCAATCGTAGAATAAGCTAGGGGAGGACTCAAAGAAAGCCGATTATAACTAGCTGGAAGACGTGGTGTAGAATCGGTTAAGTTTTCCAATACTCTTTTGGCTTCATCCATATAAGGACAAAGGTGAATGCCATGGTGTTCTTCACACAACTTATAGGGATTGGTGGTCTTACCCTGTTTCTTAGGAGTCTTATCAGTAGCAGCTGAAGATGTGCCCCCAACCTTGCTCCCAGAATTCAAAGGCAATGGTGGACGACCGTTGGACCATACTTCGAGAACCTTGGGAATGCCAGGGCATTCTCGAAGAAGATGGTCTCCCGTGCACAAAATGCAAGGGAACTTGACTTTCCGTGGAGGGTTGGAAGGTATATCAAGAAGATATTTTACAGAAGCAGTAACTGCACTTTTAGCCTCTCGCTTATCAGACTTCTTCTTCTTTGTCTTCTTCTTCTTCTTCTTAGCCACCTGGTTACTCGAATCCAAACTTTCACCAGGCGAAGTAGAAGAGGAGGACGCACAAACAGGCGAAGAAGGGGAGAGGTCCACCTTGGAATCAACATGATGTTGTTCAGGCGGAGGAACTGATTGAACAGTAGTCGAGACACTCGAGACCACAGAGGTTGAAAACAACCAAACAGGCAACCCAACAGTTAACCCAGGAAGGGACAACGTTGCCATGTAAGGAGCACCAACATTTCCAAAAGGAGGAAAATGACCAGGATTCCCATCAGAGGGGATTCCTTGGTTGGTGAACTCTGGAAAAGTTGCCATCAATAACTCACAATTGTATACGGGCTAAAAACCAAGGCACACAATCAAACGGCCAACAAGCAAACTCTAAAAGGGCGTGTGATCGTAGGTGATTTATTTTACCACATTGAAACTTTAGAAACTTCACCGTTTCATGTTTTAAGAGTCGAGAAATGGTTGAAAAGGTGACTCTATCTCTTTCAGATTTGACGCAAGCGTGAAAGGATAAGCGCTTGGTGATCCTTTCAAATTTAAAGAGTCAGAAAAGATCAAATGACTACTCTGGAATACTAGGCAAAAGGGTGTACCAAATAACCGTGAACTGCAATATACACCTTGGTTTCAAAATGAAAGAGAAATCAACCAAGGACTTAACATACGTGCAGGCAATCTCCTCGAATATTGTGTCTTGTGTATCACGGGTATAGGGCAGCAGACTCGGCTTCCTATGGATAAAGGATTGAAACCTAGTAGGGTCTCCCTTTATATACGCGACGGTACGGGGAGCACAAGTCCGTACTAGTGCTGTCTAAAGCCAAGAGGCGAACGACAGCTACTAGGTTTTAAGATGCCGGAACACGTCTCTAGCCTAGACCTATAAATGTGATTCATTAGATTTCAATGCTGCCTTAGTGTAAATTGAGTAAAATTTAAAGTTTATCTTCAATTACGTTTCAGTTTTCAGGCCCTAACGAATGTGATGTCTCAAAAGACTCCTAAATGAAATCTATATGCCACAGTATATCATTTCGTTCGATGAAAGCTAGCTATAGAAGAGTTGAGAGATTTTTACACAAACAAAATGATCAGAAGACAATCAGTGATATCTCTAATGCAACTAATGAAACAAAAACTTTCCTTCCCAAGTCACTAATCACTAATAACAACGAAAAGTTTTTAATTTACACTAATCAATCAAAAGCAAAAGATATTTTTGTATTTTCAATGTTTGATAGCTAAATGCACTAAACAAAATGAAAACAAATGAGAATAAATTCGAGAAATGATAACAAGAGAGCAAAACAAACAAATTTCACTCAATGACGCAACAATCAGATCTCAAACTGACCAATCAGTCTCTCAAAACCAAGAAAAGTCCCAAAGACACTAATGAGCCGTGTAATCTAGGCCCAAAATGAAGCAAAGTGAAATTCGAATGAAAACAAAATCAGTCACTCAAAAAGCGCAATGAAATGATAGACAACTGTCAAATGCATGCAAAGAAGCAATCCCAAAGTCGACTGGACAAACGAATACCGAAAACACCCAAGGGAGACTCGACTTACAAAAGCACCTAGATGCCCTAGGGCTTGGATGCAAAATCGAAATAAATAGGCAAACAACCAAAGGATGGAGGGTACAACCAGTCAAACTAGGCTCCAGTGCACTCAAACAGTCGAAAAAACAAGACCAAAATCACAAGTCAGTCCCAGAAAGCATGAAACACAAAAAACCCTAATAGCTCACAGGATTGGTGCGACTTTGGGCTTGAAATTAGCGCCAGAAAGGCAATGGCGCGAGTGAAACACAAGCAACCTGCACCAATTGGCGCGACTGTCACACTAAAAAGCACGCCGGCCGAATTTACTAGGGAAAATAAAAAATAAGCAATCTCAGACACAGACAAGTGATAACAAGGCTAAAACAAAGCCAAACAAACAGAAAAACCAAGTCCAAAGAGCTAACTAAGCAAGCAAAGCCAAGCAATTGACCGAAAAGAGAAGACAACACTCCAAGTCATTTAGTCCGCAAACCAAACTGGAGATTGACTAAAGCATCGTTGATATACTCTGCTAGTGCAGAGAAAAAGCGTTTCAAAGGCTATCTGGCTGTACTTCAGGCTCCGTCTATGATTTACAAATCAAACAACAAGCTGATTCCCCAGTGGAGTCGCCAATTTGTTGGAGAGTTAAATCCCCTCTATAGACAGAGGCGATCCCTACTAGCCAAGATCGGGTCTAGCAACAATCAAACACGCTACAGTGCAGGTTCCTAATTGTAAATAAACCGACTTGCGATGAAGGCTTACCTGGAATCCAATGCTGTCGTTTGTAGAAGAGGTTGTGCTCCCGTTCCTTTGCCCTGGCAGATCACAATCCTCACAATCTCCGTGACTGAACACCTGCACATGCAAGAAACAACACAGACTCAAGCATAAAACCCAGTACATACAACTATATGTCAGTCGAAGAGGACATAACTCATGAACATAATCAAGAACAAGAGTGGAACCATAACCAATAGTCGCTTAACATTAATAAGTCAAAAGAATAATACAACCAAAGCTTCAACGCAGCATTCTCCTTTGATGGGTCATCAGCACAACATGTCTCGATAAGCCTGTCAAGGATGGGACAAGCCTCTCTCTCCAGATACTTGACAATAGTCTCCTTGCTTGGATTTGGCCTTAAGGAATCAAGAAGGCTTTTGCAGCATAAGGGTATGATAGCTCTTGGGAACTTGGAGATTAGCTTGCCATGGAGAAGAGCAAGCTTTTATAGAAGGAGGAAGGGGATTTGGGATCCCTATAATTATGGGATTGGCCCTATCATCAAGGAAGCTTCCATGAGAGGTGAAAAACCACTTCCTCTCTATGGAGATCCATAGCCAAACCTCCCAACTCAAGATAGAAATCAGTCCAGGAATTTGTTAGGACAAAACTTCCACCTTTTATTTTTTAAAAACGTCTCTTAATATGGTTGGCGCGGGTGCGGCTCTATGACAGAGCGCCAATTGGCGCGTCCTCTTTGGAGGATTTTCCCTCCTGGCGCGAGGGCTGAACTTTGGAACCGCGCCAATGGAAAAAGAGCTATTTCTAGGGGCTTTTGCAAGGAGATGTCTTCAGGGCAGTGGAAGCTCATCTTCAGAGGGATAGAATGAAAGTATTTTCAAGTCTTGTCTCTGCTCACAGGTCACGGAATGAGTCCTCCAATGTGCGGGATGGGGAATGGTAGGGATGGTGACAAATTGCTATGTAGCAAATATTATACCATGCGAAAGCATATTGAGGCGTCTTAATGAATGCTATACATGATAATGATCATGGCCTCTTTAGGACTACATGTCTCTTCGCCCCCTTATCAAATGAGCTCCTTCTCACTTGATGTTATTTCCTTCATCCTAAGGACTCCTTAAATAGTTTTTCCTAGACCTCTTAGGAACCCTCTAGAACTTATGGGTTTTATCGAGTTAGACCTTAGGAAATATTAATTTTCCTTTTTAATTTTCTTTTAGATTTTAAAGCCTGTCTTGGGTCCAAAATCCCTTTTCTTTGCTTCTATTTCCACAAAGCGTTTTGTGACCAAACTCACACAAAGCCATCTCACTAGGCTTGTGAAGTACCTCCCAAGCTAGTTCAACAATATAGTCTAGTTGTAGTAACTATAACTTGGTCAAGCTCTTGTAGTCAAGCGAGGGCTTGGTTGGGTTCCCATGTCGAAAATTAAGTAAGGGTAGTTGTGAGGGCATGATATATAGGGAGGGTCAGGGCATGCAAAGGAATGAAAATGCATGCTAACACATGTCGGACAATGCCGATGCATGTTGAACTAGAGTTTTAAGGAGTGTTGGGGCATATTAAGGGATAACTAGGTCAAAATGCATGGAAAGGAACAAATAAGAGTGTGTGCAAGTGAGTGTTAGCGAATTAAAATGTGCTAAGAACGAAGTGTGTTAGTAGAAGTTTAGAATAGGATTTACAGGAGGCAAGCCTACGGTTGTTATAAGGGGTTCGACATAGCAATTTTAGACAAAGGGAGATCACTTTGTGCTAGGCACAACATTGTTTTTCCTTTAGTTATTTTTTTTATATGAGATGTGGCACACTTTGGATACATGCCCATGTTTTAAATTATTTTAGATAATTGCATATTGTACATTGTTGTTTATAAGTTTTGGGGCACTAAGCTTGTGTAAGCTTATATCTTGTGTGCCTTGTGAATCTTGTGGTTCTTGCAAACTCTCAGTTAATGTTCTATTGTTTATATGAACTAAACATACATATGAAATATTGTTTGTGTAAGCTATGTTGCTTAGTTGTTTTATAGCCATGGCTAGATCATGTAATCCTTGTCTTTGTAAATAGTTAAGTGGGACAAGTTGAGATTGGACATGAGCGGCATAAGATGAGTTAGAGGCAGTTCTTAGGCAAACAAGGCACAATCTACTTGTAGTAGGTGCAATTGGTCAAGTTGTTGGGCTTGAAGCAGGCCAACGTTTTCACATGAACTACAGTAGCCAAGGACTTGATTGGGTTCCCAAGTCGTGAAAAAATGTAAAGGCTTGTTGTGAGGACATGAGTGCCAAGGCATGCTAGGGAATACTAAGATGTTCCAGATAGTGCGAAGGCATGTCAAACATGATAAGATGTGCCAAGTGATAAGGCATGCCAAGATGTGCAAGGGTGTGTCAATGCGTGCCAGGGACTGTCAAGGCAACAAAAGGGAGAAACAAGTTAAAATACAAGGAAGCGAACACATAAGAGGGTTAATTAGTCATCAATTTACCTTTTCTAAGAGGGGTATGCTAGGCACACCAACATGACTATGCGCCAATAGGTGCCAAGTGAAAAGTCTTAGTGCATTCTAAGTGCCAAGTCTTCCTTTGTTGCTTCTCATATACTTTCCAAAAATTGATCTAAAATAAATTTAATATTAAATCGTGCCAAATCATACCAAGGCATATCAACGTGTTCCATACATTTTAAGACTTTCCAAGCACCAACACGTGCCAAGCCCCAATATGTGTCAGGGACTGTTATGCATGCTACGAAGTGGAATGGCATGTGGAAGACTGCTAAGGTGTGCTAGAGAGTGTTAATGCATGTTTAGGAGTGTTAAGGAGTAATAAGACAAAACATTAAGGGAGCACTAGGTCAAAATTCATGGAAGTTAATGAATATGAGGAACGTGTGCCAGGGACTAGTGTTAATGAGTGCTAGCTGTCATGCCAAGGAGGGAGTGACAAGGTATGCTAATCATTGGTAAGGCATGCTAGGGAATATCAACGCATGTAAAGAAGTGCCAAAGTGTGCTAGGGAGTTCCAGGGTGTGCTAATTATATGTTCCAAATAGTTCCAAGATATGCCAATACATGTCAGGTGCTAAGGATGTGCAGGGTGCCAGGGTATGTCAATATGTGTCAAGAAGTGTCAAGGCAACAAAAGAAAGAACCAATCCAAAATGTAAGGAAATGAACACATAAGAGGGTCAATAAGTCAGGACTTTATCTTTTTTTCAAAAGGGACATGCTAGTCACACTAATAATAGGTCCCAATACCTGCCAAGTGGCATTGTATTCCAAGTGCGCCTAATGTATGTCAATGCATTCAACCAAGGTGTTCCAGGGCATGCTAGGGACTACATGCATGCTAACACATGCTAGGAGAGTTCCATGTTGTGCTAGCACATGCCACCATGTTCTTGGGCATCAGTTTCATGAAAAGATGTTCCAAGACATGTGAGGTGCTAAGAAATGTTAGTGTGTGACAAAGCATTAATTTAAGGTGTGCCCGTATTTTTGAGGAGTGTTAGGTCTTTCTCATTAATAGAATTGGTAGAGCTTGATTATGTATTAAATAATATATTTCCTATACACACTAGTGGAACTTTATCTAAAAGGAATTTTATAGATAATAAACTTAATAGATATGAATCATGTGTTGACTCATAGGAAAACTCTATTCGACTAGTGATTACTTGAGGGAAATGATACATACTAATTACTTCTTAAAAAATTGACTGATTATAACCAATATGGCCTTGGAAATATCATAAAAAATACTCCACAATAATGGCCTTAAATCATTATCTTTTGAAAAAAAAATATTAAGAGGCATATATCGTCATCAAAAACTCATTGGAATGATCAATGGTGACGAAAATTTTTTAACCGTCAGCAAAAGTAACAAAAAGAGAATTGGTGAGGGTCATTAAAATCACTAGAAGTGTCACCAAAGAGAGAATTGGTGATGGGCCTTTAACGACCCTCACCAAAAGTGTCATTGAAAATGGCTTTGGTGACGAACCTTAAAGGACCATCACTATATACACTTACAGTGACGTTTTTTAAAGGACCGTCACCATATGTGACATTGGTGACAGACCTTAAAGGTCTGTCACAAGCATGACCCTCACCAATGTCCTTTTTTCTTGTAGTGCAAGATCCTTTTCCTCCAGATCACTAAACAAATCTTTGTCTCCGGTCATATGGAAAGACGCACCACTGTCAAGAAACCACACCGATCCCATCACACTTGAAACCAAGCATGCGATCAAAGAAAATTCGAGCTCAAAATGCGAGGCTAAGGCCTCTCCTACTACAGAACTAGTAGCACTCTTATTATTCTTCTTCTTTGGGCAATTAATGGTGAAATGTCCATGCTCGTGACAGTGAAAACACTTCACTTTGGACAAGTCCTACTTCTTGCCTTTCGCACTGGATTTAGAAGGATTTTTCTTCCCCTTCCTTTTCCTTGCTTTGGCAGCCAAAGCACAATTCTCTTCATCTTCATTCTTCGATGAATATCCATCTCTGGTACCCCACCTTATCTCCTCCTGCACAAGATCAGACCAAAGTCGCTCCCATCCTGGCAGTTTCTCCCGTCCATTGACAAAGTCTTCGTATCTATGCCAACTCTTAGGAAGCCCAAGGAGATCCAAGCTCACCAAGTCTTCTTCATCAACAGTAACCCCCACACTTTCCAGCTCATCCTTGCAGTGGACAAACTTCGTGAGTTATTTTGGAATATTGTCGCCTTTCTCCATTTTTACTTTTCTGAGCTTGTCTTTAAGCGCCAACTTCCTCTGGTCACTTCTGCTTTGGAACAAGTCTGTTAAAGCCTTCCACATTAATAATGGAGTGGCTTTCCCATGAAGGCTGGACACAATGTGGTCCTTCACACCTTCCAACAGAATCCTTCGACACTTTGCTACCTTCTTTTGCCATGCATTAAGTGCGGCTGCATCGCTAGAAGCAGGCTTCGGAATATCAACATCTATGAACTCCTTCAACCCATTATCATCCATCACTGCCTCCATCCTGTCCTTCCATGCTATGTAATTCAAGATGCCCTCAAGGGCATACTCCAATCGCAATCCGTTGAAAGACATTTCAATGAATGCTCAACTTCGACACCAAGAAAACACTGCAGCAAATTCGAATTCTACCAGCACAAAACTCAACCGCTTCATAAATTGCAATCTTCTCCAATGATCAACACTACTCTGATACCATGTAAAAATTATATAAATTATGTGTTATATTTCCAAGATTCTCCTGATCTCACACTATTTTAACTTCATGCAAAATACAGAATCTATTCCACCATTGATCATTTGCGGAAATTAAATCAAGATTGCAATGCACACAATAAACAATAAAAATTCACACACATTAACACAGTTGTTTAACAGGAAAGCCTGAAGCTGAAAACCCCAACTATATGTATATAATATATGTCATAGAGATCATGTAACAATCCTCATACAAAGCTGATCATATCAAGCTCTCAGTACAATACAATCACTACACACTAATCAAGAACAATCAGCAAAAATCTGCACTGATTTTTTCCCTCCTGATAGCCTGCCTCTACTGCGCAATCCATGCTGAAGAATGGCTCTGGATGAGTTCAAATTTCTCCAGACTTGCTCACACAATCTCATTGGCATCTCCAATGAATGTGTGGTGCATACAATGCAAAAATATAGTCACAACTGATAGTCATACTTTCTCTTTCACCAATCTCTCCACTGAGTCTCCACTGATATGTTCTGCACTATAGTTAACTGTTGTCTCTGTCCAGTTAAATAATGAGTTATTATTTAGTGAATTAATTTAACTAACTAATTCAATCAACTCCACTGAAAGTATCAATTAGTTAGAAATAGACACAATCAGTTCAACTGCGTTTAACTCCACAAGTGTAGTTAAACTAGAAACTAACTCCACAGAAACTACTTCTCCATCACCAAACTCTTACCGCGAGTTCTAACTAAGAATCCTCCATGCCTGAACCTGGTAATACCAAAGGAATTGCATAATTCCTTTAGCTAGCTGATCTAAACAATCTGTTAACTGAATGTCAGTGCTCCAAGAGAATAAGATAATGTTTAGAGTCCAAATATTATTAAGAGCTAATAATATCCGACATGTCTATTTTTAGACTAGTAGTCTAAAAATAGACTTCGCCCAAAATATCTAAAAATAGAAGTCCATATATTTTTCCAACTTGACCAACCATCCACAAATAGCATCTTGAAACTCATAGAATATGATCGACATGTCTAAAAATAGACATAGTCTAAAAATAGACTTTGCGCCAAAAATAGCCTGCGGGGCCCACTTAGTGAAGGCGACTCTTTTCACTAAGCACATCATCTTGTTGAATCTCAACAAGTTGATATATTTTTTGTGCGAGTTATGTCCTATGTTTTTAGTGGTCTCACCACCCATCATTAGGTAATCAGGTACACTCACAAACCATAATTTATCTTTGCAATTATAAAAAATTGGGTACTATGAAAGCATCATATTATCTTTACTACATACATTGTTTATCTTGTAATTAAACAAAAATTTGGGTATTATGAAGGCATCATATTATATTTAAATAAAAGAAGTTTTTATTGGGTATTATGAAACCATCATATTATCTTTACTGCATGGCTACTCGAACGCTAGACATGAATGCCATTTTAACATGCATGTTCCTCATATCAACCATTGAACCCTCATATTATGTGTGATACATTTTTTTGCCATATTGCAAGGTCTTATTAAAGACATGATATTTTATTGTATTTTTATTTCTTTGTTTATCGAAATTTGTGGACCTTTTTACATTCGGTACCATTGAACACACCTCCTTCAGGTCTTTCGTAAAATTTCTACCACTATGCCATGGATCTGGCTTTATAGATTGATTTGTCATGAATCGAACACATCGCCTTCAGTTATCAAGTCAAACATTCTACCACTATGCAACATATCCCCTTCCCGAGTCCTAAACTACGGGTCCTAAGCTACGTGTCGAACATGCGATTATTCCCTTTGAATCGACCATGTGACAAGGTTACATATGGATGGCTTCGATGATTTTTTCCCCTATGATTGATAAGGACCCACCAATCCGCAATGAGATAAAGGCCCCTAGCTATGGCCCAGCCGGATCAACCACTATCTACTAGAATGGGTTAAGGGCCCACCCGTCTGATTAATGGAACAGCTGCTGTAACTTATATAAATGCCTTTTTACATATTTTTGGCACATAAATACAATTCAGACACGACATATCACCCATGTTTCATGTTTACTGTTCTTATGTGTAACAAGAATATTTTACTATAGAATTTACAAAGCCCAAAATATTCAGCCCCCAAAACTACAACACATCTACCCTATCCCATGACAAGTTGCACAAAACACCTTAACAAACACACTTCCAAAAATTTTAAGTTCAAACCTATGCCCTAAGTTACTGGAGTTGTTAGAATAGAGATATTGTTCAGACAACACAAATCATATTATTATTTTATTCATCTGAGAGTCATTATATATATAGGAATACATGATACTTCTAGATCAGAGAATAGTGGATTTAGATTACAATTATTAACCTTGAAACTCACACATTTACAACACGACAACTTGTAATGCACATGACACACATCACATCGAAACATTACCTCCAATACCCTCCCTTAATTCTTATATGTAACACACATTACAACAATAAATGATTCTTTGTTAGATTTGTCTGATATGGTCATCACTGGCACTCATATCCACTGTGAAATCTCACGGTTTGAGCTCTTTTCTTCTCCACACTTTCGAGCTTCCCACTTGACCCATTTAATACATAACCACTTCAAACCATCGTTGACGTGCTTTGCAGAATCGATTGCTTCTCAACCTCTTGGAGCGGAACGGGTCAGTCTCAATACTGAACCATCCTATGGAACTACCACCATATGTGAATCCACTGCCCTCCACAGCCTTCATCAATTATCTAGGATAGAATTTTGGATATAGAATGTCTTCAACAAACAATTCTATAACTTGACCTTACATAAAATAACCTGTACTAAGCCCTCGACTAGTCACCAGTTTGACCTTATTAAGAACTACTTGTGACTAATGGTCCTGCTCCCGGAGTAGTACAAGTCACGTTAATATATTTAATAATTGACCTTTTCTTTGTGGTTCTAAATCATTTTTTTTCACACCACAAATTCAAACAGAAACACACAGCCATAAAATAAAAAATAAAAAATAAAATAAATAACATGACAATATTTTCTACCATACAATATTCATTTGTCATTTTTAATTGATCATAAATAGATAAATGTCTTTCCGGATTAATCACATCATTAGGATTTGATCGAAGTTTCAAACAAACTAATGTGGTTCATCCTCACGACAAGGTGAAACTCCAATCGATCTTATTGAATAAATAACGTGGATGCATCATTGCCCGATATTAGTCGAAGAAAACTATTGTTAAAAAATAGTCGTTTAAGACTAGCCATTTAAAAACTAGCCGTTAATGAATTAGTTAATTAGTTAATTAAAAATTATTAAGTGATTAATAAATATTTACCTAATATATATTATAATAATAAAATAAAATTTTATTATGTAATATTTAATTAAAAAATTTTAAATTGATTAATAAACCTTTTATTTTAATAGATATTATAATAAAACATATTATGTAATATTTAATTGATTAATAAATATTTTTTTTAACAGAAATATTTATTTTATATTGATTCAAAAGGCCCAGGCCTATTACATCTAGAGACCCGAGGTCTAGGGGGTTTACGATCAAGCAACATTCACCTACTCTGCTTCTTACCTTAGTGAGGCCCCTGTTTACAGTCAATCTAGCAATTTCCCAAAGGCTCACAAACCTTCTAATACAAACAAACTGCTATAGCAGAAGACAAAAAAACATCACAAAGGAGGAAAGGCCCACCCAGCTATGGCAGGGGATCCCACGATT